>CM031945.1:16233194-16613194 GCA_018749465.1 Paracanthobrama guichenoti | reverse complement strand
TAAATTATTTGTAAAAAAAAAAAAAAAAACACCACAACAATCGAAGACCAAATGTGTGACCTGTGGTTATGATTTAATGAATATGTTAACATGAATAGTGTGTGAAAGTGCTTCAAATTACTAATTAAACCATTTTTATTTGTCAATGTAAAAAGTGCATTAGACAATAAATGAATTGAAGTTTAAATGACATTTGTTACCATTTTATTTACATAATGATTAACAGATCATTTAAACATTAACAAGCATATTATCTCATAACCATTTAAATATGTATTAACTAATGGTCTGTCAAGCATTAAATAATGCTTCTTAATTTATTAAAGCTTTTAATCATTGTAAACTGTGTTAAAATCATTTGTAGATTATAAAAAGTGCTTTGATATTGATTGAAAATGTAATAACATTTGTAAGCATTTCATTTAACATGAAATAATCATCTGTTAATCATGTTTAATAGGTTTATTAGTAAACATTAACAAGCACATTATCTCATATTTCTAGCTATGAGATATATATATATATATATATATATATATATATATATATATATATATATATATATATATATATATATATATATATATATATATATATATATATATATATATATATATATATACTAATGATCTGTTAAGCATTATGTAATGTTTGTTAATGATTTATTAATGAAAGTTATTATAAAGCATTACCTATGTACTTAAAATAAGCACAATTGTACCCATTTATTTTTGACATGTTGCAATAGGGTATGACAGATTTGGTGGTGTGGGTAAGTTTAAGTTAATTATAGATGTAATAACAGAAATTAAATTAAAGATTACATGCAGGTGTTTTTAAATATAAGCAAAATGCATGCACACACTAAGTGCATTGTACCAAATGATTCATTTAAATGTTAGTACATAATAGTTAAAGACCTTAATATAAAGTGGGTTCAATATTACATTGTTAGCCAAACAAAATTAACCAACATTGTGAATATAGTGATGATTTAAATGCCCTTTTTATCTGGCTATTAAACTGATTTATTAGATTAGTTTTGCAAATTCTAAATATACATGTTATTTTTTGACTCTTTAATAATTCAACCTGAAACATGCTTTATTTTCAACTAGATTTAAAAGTGCAGCAAGCAATTTCTGAGGAACACTGTTGAAAGTGGATTGGACCGAGCAGCACAACACACTCGTAGCCAATCAGCAGTAGTGTATAAACTCATGACGGGGGAGGAGAGAGAGAGTGAGCAAGAGGAGATTTAAAGAAAGACTGAAGAAAGAGAGATGGCTGAGAGACATTACAAAAGAGAAAGTGTCAGAGGAATATCAATGGAAAAAACATTTCACTGCATTACATCACATGTATGTAATATGCAACGAATAAAGAACCTTGAAAATAGCTGTGTCTCATTTTGAAGGCTGCGTCCTCCAGAAGTCACATTTGTCGGCAGCATACATCGAGTCTGCCTCATTTCAGTAAAGTAACCATTACATTCCAAAGTCATGAAGGAATAACAACAATGTATGCTATTAAATAATGCTATTTCATGAATTCTGACTTATTTATACTGTTAAAGAGTTGGATTCTCATGCTAAACATGGCCAAAATAAAATAAAAATTAGTTGGATGTATGACGTATTTCTGTGCCAAATACACTCTTTCAGGATTCAAACAACTTTCAGAAAGCCATGTATGATGTCAAAATGGGTGGAATTCCTTGTATGGGCACTTCTCCCGGATGAACAAGTGCACTAGAGGGTGACAAGGGAGTGGATTTTCAAACCTCTCCCATCCCACTCCCACAAAAAAAATCCCGTCCCATCCCAATCCCACGAAAAAACTGGGGGAAAAAAAATCCCCTCCCACTCCCGTGTTGTGTTTTTTTTTGGCCAGAATCTGTCAGAAAATTCAGTACAGATCGCAGCATGCCTACTTAGTTGAATAAAAATCCAAAATGTAGTTTTGGTTATTTTATTGAACTGAAAGCCAGCTTAAACAATGCACACACATTAAATTCCATGTAAATCATCTAGGCAAACACACACAAACACAGGCACGCACGCACGCATGCGCGCACACAAGCACAGTGAATGTCTTTCAGCTAGCGTATGTTTTTTTACACCATCTTTTTGGTTACTTCAAACTGCCCATAAATGTCGGTGAGCACAACTGAGGTATCATTTTCTGACAGTAGTCATTGCAGCGTGGCTTTCATGTCTGACTCCATTTTGATTATGATTTTCGAGGCTACAAAGTGCATGGGGAAGCCGCCGCCTTCTCTTATATTATTGGTGAATGTCATAAGAAATGTCAGCCTCTAGAGTGCACCCATCAACGAGCTGTTATTTAGACCACAAACTCAACAATGTCACTACAGAAATGTGTTTGGATGCCGTTTGATTTTCCAGAGCTGGAGTTCTACAAGTGTGTTTGTTTGTTCCCGGTCACGAGTCGAAACCACAGGCGGTGAGTGAAACTGCATCAAATGTCTGTTTTGTTGGCAATTGGCACGTAAATTCATGTAAACAACACGAACGTAATCAAAAGTTATCCAGGGATAATGCAATGATGTATTGTGTTTGTGTGTGTGCGCTTGTGAGTGACTCTTTAGTTTTTGGAAAGAATCGGTACAGCGTATCTGTCTTTTATAAATATGATAAAACTAAAGACTCTTCAGAGTACACTATAGCAGTGGTTTTCAAACCGGTCCTGGAGACACCCCAGCCCTGCACATTTTGTGTGTCTCCCTCATTTATCACACCTGATCTAACTCATCGGCTCGTTAGTAGAGACTGCAAGAACTAAATTGGGTGTGTCTGATAAGGGAGACATACAAAATGTGCAGGGCTGGGGTGCCTCCAGGACAGGTTTGAAAACCACTGCTCTATAGGTACTCAAGATTAACATGAGACTGGCAGAAACTGTGTGTGTTACCCCCCCTTTAAGTCACTGGCCATTGGCAGCTGTGGCAGAAAGTTAATTTTAGGCCCTGATTATAAATATAATGCCCATCCCTTGCATGTTAATTTCAGGGACATTTTCAAGGTGACTGCTTATAATAAATAAATAAAAGGTAAACTCTAAAACAAAAAGTGTGTTGACTGTGGTTTATACCCGTGTCTGAGTCTGAATCTGATCGGTCCAACCCTCCAACGCTGCTGACGATGTTCAGCAAATGAATAGCGGTCCAGGCAAAGGGCATCCGGAAACGGCCAAGCCTAGAGCACATCTGCTCGGCCTGAGTCTTCAACTTCTCTAGCTTTTCCTTATGCTGCGCATATACACGCACACACACACACACACACACACACACACACACACACACACACAAAGGTGAAAACCAGTGAATCAGTTCAGAACAACCATCTGGGTTACACAACAGCCATGTAAAGGTAATGGGTGAGCAGCATTTATCATGCCATTTCAAACAACCAAAAAAAGCAACTTGGCAGCAGAATTATACAGTGGCAGTCACAGGCTCCAGCATCTACTGGACCTTGCTCATATTGAAGAAGAATGACAAATATTGCGGCAGTCCAGATCAAGTTGAGAAATTCTCAGAGGATACCATAATCATGCCAGATGTGTCTGATGAAATACTCATGCATAAACCCATGGTACACTCTTACCTTAGTGGAGTCAGATTCCTTCATGACCATATACGGCTCACAGCATTCACCGATATCTCCCTGTTGAAGGACTTTCTCCAGCTGAAACACAAATACAGCAGAGCTCAACAATAAGGATATCCATGTGTGTGTGTGTGTGTGTGTGTGTGTGTGTGTGTGTGTGTGTGTGTGTGTGTGTGTGTGTATGTATGTATGTATGTATGTATGTATGTATGTATGTATGTATGTATGTATATGGGTATACAAACCCGATTCCCAAAAAGTTGGGACACTGTACAAATTGTGAATAAAAATGCAATAATTTACAAATCACATAAACTTATATTTTATTCACAATAGAATATAGATAACAAATCAAATGTTGAAAGTGAGACATTTTGAAATGTCATGCCAAATATTGGCTCATTTTGGATTTCATGAGAGCTACACATTCCAAAAAAGTTGGGACAGGTAGCAATAAGAGGCCGGAAAAGTTAACTGTACATATAAGGAACAGCTGGAGGACCAATCTGCAACTTATTAGGTCAATTGGCAACATGATTGGGTATATAAGAGCCTCTCAGAGTGGCAGTGTCTCTCAGAAGTCAAGATGGGCAGAGGATCACCAATTCCCCCAATGCTGCGGCCAAAAATAGTGGAGCAATATCAGAAAGGAGTTTCTCAGAGAAAAATTGCAAAGAGTTTGAAGTTATCATCATCTACAGTGCATAATATCATCCAAAGATTCAGAGAATCTGGAACAATCTCTGTGCGTAAGGGTCAAGGCCGGAAAACCATACTGGATGCCCGTGATCTTCGATCACACAGTGGGAAACATGGCCTTGTCCCAACTTTTTTGAGATGTGTTGATGCCATGAAATTTAAAATCAACTTATTTTTCCCTTAAAATGATACATTTTCTCAGTTTAAACATTTGATATGTCATCCATGTTGTATTCTGAAAAAAATATTGAAATTTGAAACTTCCACATCATTGCATTCTGTTCTTTTTCACAATTTGTACACATACACACACAAACACAACTGGTCAAAAGTTTTAGAACAGTAAGATTTTTTTAAAATGTTTTTAAAGAAGTCTCTTCTGCTTACCAAGGCTGCATTCATGTCATTAAAAATAAAAAAAAGCTGTAATATTGTGAAATATTATTAAAATGTAAAATAACTGTTTTCTATTTGAATACATTTTAAAATGTAATTTATTCCTGTGATGTAAAGCTGAATTGAGCATCATTACTCCAGTCTTCAGGGTCACATGATCCTTCAGAAATCATTCTAATATGATGATTTGCTGCTCAAGAAACATTTATTATTATTATTATCAATGTTGAAAGCAGGTGTGTAAAACATTTTTAGGATTCTTTGATGAACAGAAAGTTCAAAAGAACAGTATTTATAATAGAAAGCTTTTGTATTATTGTACTACCGTTCAAAGGTTTTGGGTCAGTAATAATTTATTTATTTTTGGGAAAGAGCTTAAAGAAATTAATACATTTATTCAGCAAGGACGCATTAAATTGATCAAGTGACAGTACAGACATTTATAATGTTGCAAAAGCTTATATATTTCAGATAAATGCTGTTCTTTTGAACTTTCTATTCATTAAATAATCCTGAAAAAAAAAAAATTATACACAACTATTTTCAACATTAATAATAATAATAAATGTTTCTTGAGCATCAAATCATCAGATTAGAATGATTTCTGAAGGATCATGTGACCCTGAAGCCCATGTTGACATGCTAACAGTGATCATTTAATGAACTCGGTGTTGTCTCATCATCATCTCATCTTAGTGAAAAAAGGTTTTCAACGAACATTTTGTCAGTTTTCATTAACAAAATTAACACTATTTCTACAAAATATGGTCTGATCTTTATTTAACTTAAAATTATAAACACGATCTGACTAAACTACTAGGACACACACAACTGTACTTTTTTACATTTTTATTGAATTAACCCAGTAATTATTCAAAATGCAGGGTGGAGAAAGTAAGTGAAACCTTGAATTTAGGAAGTTGCGTCACATACTTCAGCAGCAAATCCTCCACCAAACGTTTTTTGTTATCTGCTTACAATACTTTTGACCAGTTTTGGACCATTCCTACCCACATGTTTATCAATATTAATCAATATCTATGTATTGTCTTGATAGTACAGTCCTCTTTAAGTTATGCCACACCATCTGACCTGGCTTAAAAACTCAGGACTCAGGAAAACAAGCATTTTCTTCCTTTTCAGCCATTCTTTAGTTAGTAAAACTTGTGAGATTTAGTGCCTTGTCTTGTTGCCTCATCCAACTTCTCTAAAGCTAAAGTCCTGACATTCTCATGAAATATATCTAGATGTATAGAAATCATTGTTGAAAACAGTTGTGCTGCTTATTTTAGTGGAAACTAATTAACTTTTTTCAAAATTCTTCAATGAATGGAAGATTTTTGAAATTGAAAATCTTTTGTAACATTATAAATGTATTTAATGTTACTTTTGATCAATTTAATGCATTCTTGCTGAATAGTAATGTAGTGTATATAGAAATATAATAGAAATCTATAGACAATAAAATGTACATTTATTTACAGTAGCGCTAGTGAAAATGTTTTAGTATTTGTAACTCCTAACTTAATAAAACAGGCTGTGTGACTATGAGGAACGATTACCTCATAATGTACGTCTGTGTGCAAGTTTGAAGGACTTTATTTAAACACATACACCTCTTTAGTTACATGTGCCATAGGTTGCCGTCCCCTGTCCTAGAGTTCCTACTGTAACCTCTATAGGACACGTAGCACTGCGCCCCCTGCTGGTCATACCTTAATGACTAGAAAGATGTCAGGAGACGGGTATGTTATGGAGAAGATAGCAGATCGGGCCAGGGTGGAGATGGCTACATGGGGGTTGTGGGGTCGGAGCAAGCCCTTTATCTGATCCGAATTCAGGTCAAAGTGAAAATCCTCAGAAATCTGAGGGAGCAAAGGAGCATGGATGAAAGGGATACAGCATATGAATGATCATGAACCTGTCACCCATCACAGGATAAGTAACAAACATTTAAAAGGTTAAGGACATTTGGTCATACCTTTTTCTTTTCTCTGACATCATACAGAGCCAGGGATCCAAATATTGGCTCGATTTCAATCTCAAATCTGGAAGAACAACCACAGTGAGTCAGATCACACTGCAGATGGCTTAACCGTTCAGGGTGGATGTGTAATCAGAAGGTGTGTTAAATCACAATCAATGAATACAGTTACCAACTGAAGAATACTGGGCCATTCACAGATTTTTTTTTATTGTAAAACAACCAACAATATAGCCATTTGTTGACCTCAGCAATAAAATGACTGCATGATTGGATGGGCTGGTTGAGAGCCTTACTTGAGCGACAAACACTTGACCATGATCCTCTGGCCGGTGTGCTCTTTGGGAACCTCTGGGATGGCACACCTCTCGACGGCCTCGTCCTGTCAAAAACAAAGAACCGTCATCATGACTACAGCTCAGTCAGCACCATGGCAACGTTTGCTCAGTCATCAGAAACAATGTGTACACAGACATAAAGCGAGAGGATGAGCAGCGCCGATGCGGAGGAGCAAGAGACGGAGGAAAGACAAAGAAAATGTTCGACAAGATCAAACAAAATCACAGATGGATCATTAGAGAGACGTCTCTGCTTTTGAACTTCAGCGTTTGACAGCTCTCCTACATAAAAAAAGTGTTACTCATCGTCTCCTACACAGAAGACTCTACTTTCCTTTTCTACTTTCTTTCACACATAGTCTCACACTGACTTTAATGATTTCAGACCTCATCCGGTGCAGGGTAAAGTCCCAGCAGATCACTGTGGCGGCACTGCTGGCGGTTCTCAGCGTTGCGCCGGTCCATGTCCTCCGCAGCCGTGCGCTCCAGCACAGAAGGCAGCAGTGCATCAGGTGTAGAGTTTTTCAGGTCAAATATACTGGAGGCCCAGCTCCCCCGCGGCGTCTCATCTAGTGACACGGAGTGCCTCTTGGAGTCATCCTGCCACAGACAAAAACCAGTCTAAAGTTACAAACATAATTACCATGTTGGCGCTGATAGCCATATAGCACCAACCAAGTTCGAGTACCGGCTCACTGACTTTTCCCAATCACATCCCCTTCTCGCTCTCCCACCCATAATAAAGGCAAAAATAGTCAAAAAAAAAAATTTAAAAAAAAACGTTTAAAAAAATAAATAAATAGACTTATAATAACAGTTTATCCTGACAATTTCTTAGTATAACTTATTGATTTAATTTAAATAAAGCAAACTTAAAACCACTTATTATTTTACAAAGACAATAATGATCATTATGCAGAACATTTTTCAGCTTTACTTATAACATTCTTTAATTTAATAAATAAAATAAAAAAATACTTTTGAGAGATTTCTCATTTGAGGATTTTTTTTTTATACAAACCCGATTCCAAAAAAGTTGGGACACTGTACAAATTGTGAATAAAAAAAGGAATGCAATAATTTCCAAAACTCATGAACTTATATTTTATTCACAATAGAATATAGATAACATATCAAATGTTGAAAGTGAGACATTTTGAAATGTCATGCCAAATATTGGCTCATTTTGGATTTCATGAGAGCTACACATTCCAAAAAAGTTGGGACAGGTAGCAATAAGAGGCCGGAAAAGTTAAATGTACATATAAGGAACAGCTGGAGGACCAATTTGCAACTTATTAGGTCAATTGGCAACATGATTGGGTATAAAAAGAGCCTCTCAGAGTGGCAGTGTCTCTCAGAAGTCAAGATGGGCAGAGGATCACCAATTCCCCCAATGCTGCGGCCAAAAATAGTGGAGCAATATCAGAAAGGAGTTTCTCAGAGAAAAATTGCAAAGAGTTTGAAGTTATCATCATCTACAGTGCATAATATCATCCAAAGATTCAGAGAATCTGGAACAATCTCTGTGCGTAAGGGTCAAGGCCGGAAAACCATACTGGATGCCCGTGATCTTCGGGCCTTAGACGGCACTGCATCACATACAGGAATGCTACTGTAATGGAAATCACAACATGGGCTCAGGAATACTTCCAGAAAACATTGTCGGTGAACACAATCCACCGTGCCATTCGCTGTTGCCGGCTAAAACTCTATAGGTCAAAAAAGAAGCCATATCTAAACATGATCCAGAAGCGCAGGCGTTTTCTCTGGCCAAGGCTCATTTAAAATGGACTGTGACAAAGTGGAAAACTGTTCTGTGGTCAGACCAATCAAAATTTGAAGTTCTTTTTGGAAAACTGGGACGCCATGTCATCCGGACTAAAGAGGACAAGGACAACCCAAGTTGTTATCAGCGCTCAGTTCAGAAGCCTGCATCTCTGATGGTATGGGGTTGCATGAGTGCGTGTGGCATGGGCAGCTTACACATCTGGAAAGGCACCATCAATGCTGAAAGGTATATCCAAGTTCTAGAACAACATATGCTCCCATCCAGACGTCGTCTCTTTCAGGGAAGACCTTGCATTTTCCAACATGACAATGCCAGACCACATACTGCATCAATTACAACATCATGGCTGTGTAGAAGAAGGATCCGGGTACTGAAATGGCCAGCCGGCAGTCCAGATCTTTCACCCATAGAAAACATTTGGCGCATCATAAAGAGGAAGATGCCACAAAGAAGACCTAAGACAGTTGAGCAACTAGAAGCCTGTATTAGACAAGAATGGGACAACATTCCTATTCCTAAACTTGAGCAACTTGTCTCCTCAGTCCCCAGACGTTTGCAGACTGTTATAAAAAGAAGAGGGGATGCCACACAGTGGGAAACATGGCCTTGTCCCAACTTTTTTGAGATGTGTGGATGTCATGAAATTTAAAATCAACTTATTTTTCCCTTAAAATGATACATTTTCTCAGTTTAAACATTTGATATGTCATCTATGTTGTATTCTGAATAAAATATTGAAATCTGAAACTTCCACATCATTGCATTCTGTTTTTATTCACAATTTGTACAGTGTCCCAACTTTTTGAAATTGGGTTTGTACTTTTCAAATGCAAACTTTGATATAAAATAATACAGTAAAATACTGTAAAAAAAAAAAAAAACTATTAAATTACAATGTAAAACCATTCTTCATTTACAAAGATGATCTTTTATCCAGGAAGTTTCCCTTTTTTTTTAATATAAAATAAAATAATAGTTTGAGATTTTTTTAAAAATTATTATTATTAATTATTTTGGGCCTTTTTGTACTTTCTAAATGTAAACTTGATTTGACAGTAAACGATTTGGATAAGAAAAGAGGACCAGATTGGGAAATCTCGTGTCAAGTCTGTGTCAACCACATGTATTGGAGCATGTGCACTTTTAGGCCACGGCTCCCACCGCTGGTGTGATTTTATGTAATGTCTGAGTTTAATTCGTCAGACAGTTACCTGCTCATCCTGACGATCAATGACTGCCTCATCCAGCTCAAAGGTCTGTTTGAGGAGTCCTTTCTGCTTCTCCCGCTGCCGCTCAGAGTTATGAGGCGTCTGTGTCGTGCTGTATCGTTGATACCTGAGAGAGCACAAAGCAGAATGTTTCTACTTTCTAAACAACTTGTTCTCCAGTAAGCATCCATGTCATTCACTATCAGTCAACGTATAAACAAACTACGTTTTTAAAGGTCTTGAAACCTTTTGGTTTAAATGCTTTTAAGCAAAATCTCTCCATTATATAATTTAGTTTTGTAGACAACATAAACTGTAGCTATGTGTGAACTTCTTTACAAAATTACATTTTGAGTTGGACTGATTTCCAATTCAGTTCCAGTTCAAAAGATTTAGATTCAAAATAAATGCTGTTTTTCTATTAACAAAAGAATCTGCAATAAATATTTCACAAATATTAAAGAAATTGTAATATTACTGTTTTTACTGTATTTTTGCTCAAATAAATGCAGCCTAGGTGAGCATGAGGAAGAAAAAAAAAATGATACTCAAATTTCTTAACATTAGAGTACAAATAAACTCCTTCAATACTGATTAAAAAGCAACCCAGTGAAGTTGATTGAAAGTTTTGATTTGTTGAATGTTTTTTTGGTCACTATACTTCTGAAAAAGCAGGCATGTCCAAACTTTTGACTGGTACTGGTTGAGTATTTTACAGTCCAAGCTCATGAGGATGAATACTCACTTCCTCTGGATGATGAGCCAGTCATCGGTGTAGACCCCCAGGGCATCCCTCACTCTGGGGTCCAGCGAGCTATCAAAAGTAAGTGCAAAAAGAGAAACCATCAAACCCCCAGACACCCTCACACCCCTTTTCCATCAGAATGGTTCGTGTCCCAGAGCCACAACTTGTTCTCGGCCAGGCGAACTGAAGCCTGTCGCAAGCTGGCCGCAATCAAACAGTGCACATCCCTGTGTTTGTGCAGGCAGAGCGGCACTTCTGTTTTGCCGGGAGTGCTTCTAGCGAACTGGCAACTCTCATAAACTCCTGATACTCTCATGTGTCCTTTTTGGAGATATATTGGAACTGAAACCATTGATTCACTTGCTCTCTCTCACGCTGAGTCTCTCTCACGTGCACAGTTTTATATATTTAGATATAAAAGAGCAATGTAGTGCAACATTAGCACATTGGTCATCGAGAATGAGACAGCGACAGCATTTCTCGGCCTCCCCACACTCCATTAGAGACCAACAAGTTTTTAGGGCTGGAGTTGAACCGATCTGCATTGGAAATGCACAGAGCGGTTAGAGAATGGACAAAGACTGGGAATCCGTACTGGAACCGGGTCGGTGGAAAAGGGGTATTGGTGCACTCACAGGCAGCAAAGCATGGCTTATCCAAGATGATGAGTGTGTGTGTGTGTGTGTGTGTGTGTGTGTGTGTGTGTGTGTGTGTGTGTGTGTGTGTGTGTGTGTGTGTGTGTGTGTGTGTGTGTGTGTGTGTGAGTGAGTGAGTGAGTGAGTGAGTGAGTGAGTGAGTGAGTGAGTGAGTGAGTGAGTGAGTGAGTGAGTGAGTGAGTGAGTGAGTGAGTGAGTGAGTGAGTGAGTGAGTGAGTGAGTGAGTGAGTGAGTGAGAGAGAGAGAGAGAGAGAGATGGGCGACTCACTCCTCCTCAGGGACTGGTGGCTCTATGGTAGCACACTCTCTCTCCTGCAGCAGCAGCTCCAGGTCATCGCTGGGGAACTCCAGCAGTTGTCTGAGGGGTCCAGCCTCAGCTCCTGGCGGATGGCTGCTAACATACTCCTCATAGTCCACTGGCTCCACCACCTCCGTCAGAGGCACCTAGAAGGTTACAAGCGTCAACCCTGGACCTGACTCTCTCTGAACACTCCAGCAAAATGAATGAATAATTTTTTGATCAAATTCAATCACATACAAGTGTTGCTTGAAATACTTTATGGGGCCACTGTATTTTCATTACAAGTATGTATATGTATATATGATTGTATGCATTTATGTACTCTACTATTATATAAGGTTTGAGGTCATTAAAAGAAGTCTCATATGTTCACCAAGGCTGCATTTATTCAATGAAAAATAAAATAAAAACAGTTAGATTAAAAAATAACTGTTATATTTTAATATATTTTCAAATGTAATTTATTCCTGTGATGTAAAAGCTGATCATTACTCCAGTTCAATGTCACATGATTATAATAATAGTAATCATTATTATTATTATTATCATCAATGTTGTAAGCAGTTGTGCTGCTTGATATTTTTGTGGAAACCATGATGACCTTTTTTCAGGATTCTGATAAATACAAAAGTTCAAAAGAACAGTATTTATTTCAAATACAAATCTAATTTAATGTATCCTTGCTCAAGAAATGTATTAATTTCTTTCAATAAAACAATCTTACTGACCCGTTTACAGTGTCAAAAAGTTGTGGAAGTTTTTGCATAGTACAATGAACTCTTGTCTGCAAAATTTGATTCTGAGTAATATGACCCATTTCAATAGCTTCAGTGCATTTATCTACTCGCTGTTGTAACGTACAAAATGGAGGCTTGACTTAGTTTATCTACTGTATTTGGATGATACTGTATGAGACACTTATAGATTCTCAAGGTACAGTTTCAGAGTTACCAACACTGAAATAACAAAGTACAGAGGAAAAAATTCAAAATAACCTGTTAGGGGAAAACAGGGGGAAGTGATTGTGGCTTGTGGTCAGTTCCACTTCCCCTTTATATTTCCATCTACAAATCACATACATACAGTGGTCCCAAACACGACTTGAGCCCTTAGACCACAATTAAAATGCACCTGAATGCATTGCATTAGATACAAAACAACAAACTTTGCGACACCTCCAAACAAATTATGCAAAACCTTTTCTCAGAATTAACTTTTCAGACCCATTTTTGACTCGAAGGCTGTATCCGAAAGCTTAGGCAGCTGAGCATTCAGGCAATGACTTCACAGGCAGCGATTGCGCATGATGGTACCTCATGAAACTGATTTCGGACAGACTTCTGAATAGTGCTGCACAATTCTGGATAAACTGAGAATCACAAATATTTCTTTAAATAGAGATCATGAGTCACCTGCGATACTGAATAGATAACTGAACAGAGTAACAAATAATTTACTAGAGGTTCTGACAAAATGTTAATTGCTGCAGTCTATTTTTAAAAATATTACATTTGAGTGAATAATTCAATGACTCCTTATAATGGCTTCACTTGTTTCATTACTGAATGAATCACCATTTTCAACAGATCTCTTGAAAAGAATGATTCAATAAAAATACATTAACACTCATTTGTCACCACCTACTGGTGTAACAATGTAATCGCTACAAAAGTTATTTGAAGTGCCAAGTCCATTTCAAAAGACATCAGTGATTATATACAGTCTTTCTGTGTCAGAACACAGAGAAGGTTCGCTGCTTATTTTTAGGAATAAGATCACATGTGTTTGAATTGAGACCGCTCTTTTAGCGACTATTACGCAGCTTTTATGTTTTATTGATATTACTCTTATTATCTCTGTACAGCACATTGGGCAACTATAATTGTATTAACTTGTACTATGTAAATAAAATAAATAAAGAAAACTCTACTTCAGATGATCTATAACAAAATAGAGAGAGCTTTGGTGATAACTAAGTGAATATTTAATTACTATTGAAGTCATTTCTAGGGAGAAATTACAATTAAAGTAGAAAACGTTGGTCAAAAACATACATTTACACACAAACTGACCACCAACCTCAACTTTCAGACAGCATTTTATTTTTTATCTTAACTGTCACACAGGATTGTGGGATATCAAATGTTGTCTTCAGATGAAGTTATTTTCAGGAGACTGGAAGTGAAGCTAACATTTGATTCAGATGTGCCTTGATGCCTTCCTGTCTTCCGAAGGCAGCATTTTTAAGCTTTCGGACGCAGCCAATGACTTTAGATCAACTGGTGTCAAGGAGATTTTTAGTGGATGGATAAAGTCAGTTCCCCTTGAGATCACACAGGTGTCCAAGCAGGTGTTGCGCATCACATTAAATATGAATATGATCCAATTTGTCAACCAAGAAGTATAATACCAAATACTTTTGTTTTCATTTTCATGTTTTTGTGAATTGTTTTGACTTGAAAATGTACTGTTGTGCCTATTAAGGCTGCATTTATTTGATCACAAATACAGTAAACTCATTGATGTTTACATTCAATATTATTGTATGTTAAATAATAATGTTTTATTTTAATACGTTTTAAAATGTAATTCATTCCTGTGATGTCAAAACTGAATTTTCAGCATCATTATGCCAGTCTTCAGTGTCACATGATCCTTCAAAAACAACATTCTAATATGATGATTTGCTGCTCAAGAAACAGTTCTTATTATTATCAATAACAGTTGATACATTTTACAGGTTTATTTGAAAAAAAAATAATAATAACAGCATTTATTTGAAATTGAACTCTTTTACGGTCACTGTCAAAGTATTGATTGCTTACCCCCAACCGTCTGAATGGTAGTGTGTAATGCAAATACATTCATACACTTTTAAGTGAAACCTCACCAATCCAAACACATGATGTGAAATTGTAAATATTTACATATTAAACTTAGTGCTGCTGAATTCCAGAAGAACAAGAGTACCCAATATCACATTAAAGTCTTGTACCCCCGGGTTTGTTTTCAAAGCAAATATTCTGCAAACTGTTAAATTACGCCCTCAGTCTTACTCAAGACCTGGCAGGAGCCCACAGGACTATGTGCAGACAAGCAGAAATACATAAACACAAATACACACTAACCGGTTGATGAGCTCCAGCACGTTTTTTGGACAGCTGCGGAGAGCCATATTCCCGGGAAACCTGCTTCCTGACCTCAGACGCTACTGTCCTATGAGAGACACAAACCAAGACAGAAAGAGACATTTATTATATTTACAAGATTTTATATAAATCGCATAAGGAGCTGAAATATAATGACAAAATATCACAAAGATCATCAAAAGCATCACAACGAATCAGACACAGACAGCGAGATGAGTTCATATCAGATGATATTATTGCTGCCAGAGCCAGCAGCTGCTTAGATGGCGACAGTCAAACTCAGAACGTTTGAAGAGATGCTGAGCCGCTGGCAGAGAGCAGGCAGGACGCCACAGCTCTGCCAATTTGAGAACTAAAAGCAAATGAGAGTCTTTAATGCCCAACAAAGCCCAATAACCCAGTAACCCCTCATCCACTCAGAGATAGCCTGCAGCTGCTTTCTAACAAACTCAAAATGCCTCGCTCTCACAGACAAATATATGAACACACAGCTGCAGATGCTCCAGTTCCCTTCAACACACACACACACACACACACACACACACGCCCCATCATTAGTTAAGCATGCTAAGGCAAGTATCCCTATTACTATAGCTCAAACTCAAGAGATAAGGACTCAAAGTAAATTTCAGCATGCATGTATGTGATATTATATGTAGGAGTGTTGCAATATACTGGAAGAGCTTAAAGGGAGCACACAGCTTTCTTGGAACAGCAAACCTTTTTTTAATTAATAAATATTACATTTATAAATTTAAAAGGACAATGTTGCTAAATAAATAATCTAGGTCATGTATTAAGTTCATATATATTTTAATATGAACAGCTATTATTGAAAAATCTATGAAATTATACTTTTTCTTATTGATGTCACACTGAAGCGGTGATTGTCATAGTAGTGCACCCTTTAAGCTAACCTTACAATAACATGAAATCTTTAAAAATTACAGCAGTGTAAAACCACAGAACATCAATAAACTGTAAATGTATAATATAATGGATTTAAAAGTGCAAGCCAGTAATGCCTGTGAAGTGATATATTAGTGTAGCACACAGTCTTATACAGCTAGTAAGCTAACAATGTTCTGTGCTATGTTGCTAAAACTATCTTTTGGATCTAACTGTAATTATTTCCCACATCCAGGTTATAATATGCAAAAGTCTAAATATTAATCTCTTAATTTTGCAGAAAGAAGTTATATTTATCAAAAAATAAAGGCTTAAACATCTAAAACATGCACATTTAAGCTCCTCTTCAGGTGAAAGTTTTCAGACAGCTTTCAAAATGGCCGCCAGACAGTGTGAACACACGGATACCCTTATCTCAGTGTCCAATGGTCTGATTAGCTTAATTACAGGAGGTATATCCTAACAAACACATCATTTGGTTAAGACATCAAGTAGGATGATAAATTATTTTTTTTCTTTTTATAATCTGAGCTCAAAGATAGTAGTGTGCTCAATGGGTACTTGAGGTTAATAGGTATGTTTACCCTAATGTAAAGACTACACATATGATAATGTTCTATATAATCCAGAGACAGTATCAAGTTGACCTGCAATCATAGTAGGTGGCGATATGCTGGTTTCCACTCATCATAAATAAAATAAAAAATGATGGCTGCATCTGAAATATCGGAGTCTCTCTGAGTAGCTGATTCTTTTGAATAAGTAATTGCTTCGTGAACATTAAAAAAAAAAATGAGACCTACGTCATGAGACCTACAGTATCAGTTGTGTTGCTTTACTGCCATTTATAAATCTTCTTCAGTGGCCTCATGGGATAGCAAAATGTCCATTGGATGCACTCTTCTCAGGTAATTTGTCTACTTTTTCCCCCTGAATAATTCAGACATACTCTTTTGGTGCACTGTTTTTCAAACTATACACAATATTTTGAGTGCAATTTATTGGCTAATAAAGAGAACACACAAAACAAACCAAGTTAAAGATGAATTTGATAACATTGTTGTTTTTAATTACTTTAGATATCACGATAATATTGTTACTGTAAATTTGTTTGGTCAGGATAATAACGTAGTGATATCTAATATCTAATATAGTGACAATTGCATGCATTTCAGCAGTTTGTTCTTCATTGTGCTACAGACAGAAAATAAATCTATGGCCACATTCACACTGCAAGCCTTAAAGGGATAGTTCACAAAACTATCCATTCTTTGAAATATCTTCTTTTGTGTTCAACAGAAGAAAGAAATTCATACAGGTTTGTAACAACTTGAGGGTGAGTAACTTATGAATTTTTATCTTTATTGCTTAATAAATTTTTTTTTTTTTTTGGGCTGTTTTTAAATGCGTCAAATTTCAGATTTGAGTGTGAACTGGACCACATGCGCAATAGAACGATAACAAGGATGGCACACAGCACACGGTCATATGAAAGTAAACACTGTCAGCATTGGCACGTCCATTTATAAGCTGATGTGCAGGAACAGGGAAAAAAACGATTCAATGATGCAAACACAAATCAATTCTGCTGTAAAGCAGCTCTAAAAAGACAAGAGTAAACACTAAACAGTCATTATTCATTTGAAATCAATTTGGATTCATTTTGGTTCAGTAACTGTAATAACTGTGGTTTAATAACCATGATGTGGTGGCGAGTCCTGCATGGGCAAACACTTTCACATTTTCTAACCTTAACCACCGTTGCCATTCTCTAAGCACGAACCCAGACTTTGCACTGCTAACAAAACCCTGCCGACTACAGCATCAGGCCCTGTCATTCAACCAACCCCGATGTGGTGCAAAGAGCGGACGTGACCTCCTCCCAGGGGTCAAGCCACTTCACTGACTATCCATTTCCTGAAATTATGAAGCTGTGACTGTGAAGGAAAAGACTGTTAGGGCAAACTAAGCCTGGCTGGCCAGTGGGGTCAAGCTGCAGTAATAATAACATGCTGTTTGTTTTACAGTGTACTGCAATGAGAATTAAGAGCATTCTTAAGTGCATGCTAATGTGCGACCTTTAGGTGTTGCACTCTTCTTCAGGACAAAAAAGTCAGAGCCCCGCACCGTGGCTTCCTCTTTCCTGCTTAAAAAGGAAAGAGGAAAACTAGTCTGCTCTAAAAGCAATGGGCGGAATGGAGCGCACCACCCTTTCCTACATCCTGCAGGGAAACAATGAGTCCCGTCTCACAGAGGTGAAGACAGAGAAAGATAATAACTATGAAATATAAGCCTATGCACAAGTTTCATGCCTTCTGGGCAGAAGATACATTTTTATTTAACCTTTATTTTTCCAGGAAGGTCCCACTGAGATTAAAAGAAATCTCTTCTTCCAGGGAGTCCTGGCCAAGACATCTATTTACAATGCAAGTCTGAGATTGTGCAGCAGTACAAACAGCGCCATACGAATCAACATAGCAAGAACTGCATATATACGAAAGTACCATGGTATTACCATCTCGGTAAAGTGCTTTTGTAAGGGAACACTCCTCAATACACTCTCTGTAGGCTTGTCTACTTCCATCCGCATTGCAAGATTTCACTTAGGGCCCATACATTTTTGAACGCGTCCATTAATTTGGAGTGATTTTAATCTCAAATTGTCAGTGTTTCTCTAGTCCATGTCAATGACTGAAAACCACTATGACTCTCAACAAATAAAAAAACAATAAACAGCTGAATTACTCCATCATACTGCTCAGTTTCTGTCTGTTTTTATGAACCCATCGAACGAGTTCCAGAAATGCTTCCTCAGAAAAAAGTGAGTGGATTCCCATCAACTCCTGATGCATAAATAAATAAGATACATATCCTGACTCATACATTAAGACTTATATAAAAGCAGTGTTGCCAGACATACGACAATTATCGTATTTGTATGATCATTTTGACCTCTGTACGATCAATAATAAAAAATAAAAAAAATCACAATGTATAATAATTTCAGAATTGTGTGACACTTCAAATAATGGTCGTTGTAATCATAGGGCTTCTATACTCATTGATCTAGCTGTGGATCTTACGTCTGCCGTCATGATTGTGAGGAGATGGTGAACGTGGTGTTAAACCTGTCTTCCATCTCATCTCACGTTAAGTCTTCTCGGCCAATCATCGTTGAGAATGACTCTCTCTCACGAGCACAAGTTAACGTTCCTGCAGCGGCGCTTAGGTCAGTTGTTTCCCAGCTGAGGTCGATAGTTTAGCAAAAAAAGTATAGAAAATGAGTGCTGAAAAGGGAGGTGAAGAAAGGGGAAAGGCGAAGAGGAAGGCAGAGTCTATGGAGCAGCGTGTCAAAAAAGTTGTTGATCTAAATAAATGTTTGTATTATGCACGTCTGACTCGTGTACAATAATTTTCTTCCAAATATGATCATTTGAGCTTCTGGTACAATACTTGGACATTTCCAATTTGGCAACACTGTATAAAAGTAAAAAAACAAGTGCGATATGCGTTTAATCGATTTGACAGTACTACAAAAAAAAACACATTTGCTCCTGTGCTTCTAAAGTAACACTGACAATCAATTACATCAAACTGGTAATGATACTTCAAGCATTGCTGGCGTACACAGTCACATGATCAGAGTTGTTTAACTCCGGTTTGCCCATTTGACAGATTATGTCTGTGTCAAAGCTCCATAAAACAGGTCATAATACAGATACAACTATTATATTTAATACAGAATGTTAGAAAGGTCTAATATTAATACATTACATTGCTAGGGCCTAGTCTCATGTAAATTATGATCATAAAACCTGTAAACATGACAGTGGTACCATCTGTGACCAGAGGGAAAACACAAACACCAAATTATACTATAATATATTAGCTATATTTATATAAGCCTAATGTTATATGTATTCATATATTTTTGGACAGACTGATTTACAATAGAAAATGTGGATTTCAAAGTTTTACATTAAATGTAACAAGTAAAATAAAAAGAAATGCACAATTATTTCTGGATTATACTTTCTTATTACACTATATATATATATATATATATATATATATATATATATATATATATATATATATATATATATATATATATATATATACACACACACACACACACATTGTTACTTTTTATTAGCAACTTTGGGTCTTGTTGAGGAAATGATACATTTTCACTCTGCAGTTTCTCACTGTTTACGGTTTTAATAACTTCAACTTAAAGAGAAATAAAAAACCGTTCATTCAGTATCATTGCGCTAGCCGAGGTGTAAATTACATATGCTGACTTTAATGTCGTAAAAGGGACAGCCTTAAGCGCATTCCCAAGTGATACATGTTTGAATAGATAAAAGAGTAGTTCCGATTTCACTAGCCAACATCACATTACAGTTCATGGTGTTGAACGCATCATCTTTTCACGCACAACCATTTCAGATTTAAAGACACCTTGTATTCATTGCAAAGTACTTCATCTGTTACAAGAGTAAAACAGAAGTTAGTTGCAGTGTCACACCGTTGCGAAGTGCGGCGAGTTGAACTAAACAAAAGGTTCATCCCTCTGTAACTCGTGGCGGATCTCTTTATCTCTCCCATTCCCGTGAATCCCGATGAGCGGGACAACTACCGTACTGCACAACACATCTAACGTTACTGTTCAACAGTCGGTAAAGTTCACCTACCTGTTAATCTTGTGCGCAAAAGCCCTCCGTTCGCTCGCTAAGTTTGCCATCCCATCTAAACAGGGAGAGCTCCTTTACAGTTTCCCTGTACTTTGGTAATATTATTATGGAGTGGAGTCATTAGCTTCCTTGTGTCACTTTGGCGCATAATAGCGCCTCCTCGCGGTCTGGGGGCGAATGGCGCTGTTGACGAGCTCACCAAACCGGTTCACCATGACGCACCTGTCTTTATCTTTGGGGATCTGCGATGTTTATCGTTTCTAGAATAGTTCATGAAAGGAGATGAATGTTTTCCCTACTTAAAAAGTAACAAACTTTGCAGATTACCAAGAACACCACAAGCCAATGTGTTATCCTACTTAAGTGTTAATATAGGCCTACGTATTTTCATTCGAATAAAACGACAAACACAGTATATGTAAATGTATTTATAGCAGCAATCAAAATAAATAATTTCACTGTTAAGTAGTAACATCATGTGATAGTAAGCTCTTTACGAACGCCAGACAACATAGAATTCAATATTTATATTCCACAATAGTTTGCTAGCGTGTGAAATGAAGATAAGTTGTGTGTAGTTTCGCCTGAGGCGGTGAGCAGTTTCTTTAACCGTTAGAATGTAACCGTTAGTTGTTTTGTTGTGGAGTGGACGGAGTGGATAGGCTAGTTCTCGCATGGGGAGATATTAAACGGATTAGAGCTGGAGCGGAGTGATTACAGAACGCTTTGATTGGGAAGGGAAATCTCTCTGTCGATCCGCTCCACTTATTTACGTTGATCCAGTCCGGATCTTTCAGTCTGTGTGTCGCTTGCGCTAACAAGCTACTGTTGATGTTTCGGCTTCGTCTGACTGAGAAGAAACGAAATAGAAGAAATACGAAATAATTGACCTGTTTTTGTCTGAAACGTAAGTTGCTCGATGAATTACTTAAAGAAATGTATAAAACACAATATAGAATTTACACACAAACATGCTATTGTTTCTAAACAATAGAAACCCACATAGAATTTGTAATGGTTTTAATAGTTATAGCCTACTTATAATGGAAATTGTATTGGTTTTAATGGAAACTGTAATGGTCCCTTTTGGGTCTCTGCTGGCAATTTGTTGCCTTCTGGCATGTTAAAACCACTAAATCCTAATGGAATATGGCCAAAAACACACTACTGGACGGGGTTGCCAGGTCTGTGTAACAAAACGCCCAACAATAGCCCAAAACAAGCCTAATGACCCTATCCAAATATCATAACTCAACATATTCCACCCCTAAATACATATTTTAAAGTCACTGTTATGCTTTATATACAATTTCAACTTAAAAATCACTAGTAGTAGTCTAAGGCCTAATCATAAACCGTCTGCTTTCATAGTGCTCAAAGGCCCCTATACCTCACAAAATTTATAATCTAGCATAGTTTTATCAGTGTTAAAATGTAGCTATATATAATATCTCAATAGACGCATTACAGTTATTTACAATTAATCAAATATTTATATATATATATATATATATATATATATAAAATACACATCTGGATACAATCATGGTGATTCTTCAGCACAGCATGAAAAAGTTTGCAGAAAAAAAAAAAAAAAAGTTTTGTAATCTTATGGCAAGATTGACTGATTTCCATAGTCAAGGAGTTTACCCTTAAATATCTTAGTCAAATCTAGAGATATAATCCCTAACAAAATGGCATTACGCATTAGAATGCTGCTGGTGCACTTAATCATATAATGCAATTAGTGTGATGTAGATTTAAATCTGTTTACCACAGCTATTTATTCATGTACATTTAATTCATCCAAAACCCTATGATAATCCTCTTATTTTCATTCAAAGCACATGTAAACATATCCATAGATTCAGAGTTACACCAACCTATACATATGCATCTACTTCATCTTTTTTGCACAGTTTACAGTACTTTGTAACCCTGCCTTTTCTTTATTGTATTTACTCAGAGACCCGTATTATTCTGTCCCTGTGTTTCATGTTTAATGCAGCAGTGCCTCAGTTTCCCCCATGGAGATCACTGAAGTTATATTACCTTATCTTTTAAATAGGCCCACACATTTATGTAGGCCTATGTTATATTGTTGTATGGCCACCAGAGAGCGATGTACTCCACAAGTGCCGGAGACACAGAGCCTGAAAAGGCGGTGGCCAGGAAATAATGACTCAACCCTCCACCTTATTGTCTAGATGCAGCACTGTCCAGAAGTAAAATATCACATAGCCAGACTTCATTAATCATTTCACATGAGCTGAATAATTTTACAAATAGCCAAATACTGTAATAATATAGACATGCAAGTTGAGTATCCTTTTGTTTAACAATAGCTCCGATACGAAGACATCTGAAAGTCATTGTTGCATGCCAGAATTCTTTAAATTTCACACTTCTTTCTCTGTTAGTTGAACGGAGGTAGTTGCAGCAGTGCTAAAAATCTCTTAATAATACTTCAAATAGCAAGACATCTATGTTTATTTCCCATAAATCAAGTTCCACACGCAAAAGCAGATTACCAGGAGACATTTATTGACGTTTTCCTTCGCCCAAGGACACACATTTATCAGTTTAGAGCGAAGCCATCATTCCTCTCTCTTTCTCCCCGCTGTAACCTCTCCCCATCCCCCACGGTCAGTGAGGTATGACCATACAGTGCAGGCTGCCTCCTCCCTATAGCTCAGCTCAGCACCATGCCCCATTAATTCAGCACCAAGGAGAGCTGCTAGTGTAGGTACAACAAGCCAACACTGACCTAAGGAATGACGCTGGTAGCATGTGTGTGTGTACGTGTTTTCAAATTTGTTGAGTGAACAAGGGCGTTTCAGGAGACACTTCTGCCATGTATGTTGTGTGCTTTATGTGTTTTTGTGCAGTCTACTCCCCTCGCAGCAGTCTGTACTCCAGGGCTGATACCATGCTAATGAAGATTAATGAATCTCTCTCCTCTCTTTGGCTTTAGACACCGTGCAGTACTAAAAGCTGATGCTTGGTATCACAAGGAATAAATATAGATCGGTGTTGTGAAGCATTAGGGGTTTTTCTGCCGCAGACTTACTGGGGATTTTCGTGTCATTTGTTAGGAAGTGTATGTTACGCTGGTTTTGAAGGATGAGCAGCCTGTACCGATGGGAGTGGACTGGCTCGGAGATGTAATGGACCATCATTCGAGCAATTACATTAAGAGAATTACCGCATTGCGACTGTCATACAAACCTAGTACATACATCCATGGCGTGTGCAGTTGAGATGGTGCACTGAAAACATGCATCCTTGAACTCTATGGCACTTTGTTGGCAGTGATGCAACATGTGACATCCAGATGGAGAATTAAAAATAGTTCTGCATTTTGCGTTGTGAATTGATTGCATTTACTGTAGGCAGGCGGTGTTTCCATCATGTCTTTCTTTTCTTCCCTTTCCCTCTGCCTCTTCACGTCGAAGGCTTTCAGTTCCTCGACCAGCACTATTGTTTGGCTGCCCCTCCCCCCACGGGCAGGAGAGCACCCCTCATCCCTTGCTGCATTACCGAAGAACAAAAGAGAGAGTGTCAGACGCCACCCTCTAGATCTCTTTCACGCCCCAGCCCCCACCCTGCTTCCAGATGGGGCTGCCTTTTTTTCCAGGGTCTCTCTGAACCCCAAGAGTCCTCCAAAATGGACGTGCCCCTCCCCCTCTCCCCACTCTTCAGCTGCCCGTCATCCACCTGCTCTCTCTGCCACGCGCCCGTGCCCAGAGCACGCCCCCTTCCCCGTCCCACCCTCGCAGCCAGCTCCATTAAAATCTTTAACCACTAGCTTGCTATGGCCTTGCTCCAGGACATTACTTTTGCAGCTGTAAACCTTCTTTTTATGATATGTGCTCCTCTGAGGCCTGCAGAGGGGGAAAAAAAATGATGTTTGCATATGATGACGTAAAACGGTGTGCGATGAAGCAGTGCTACTCAACTGGTTTTACTTCAGGGAGTAGAATTTACATTGAATATCAAGTGATGACCCAATGCAATACCAAAATATAGCGCAAAAGTAACATACATATTACCTTGGACTGCATAGACCCAACAACATGTAAAATATTATAGAGAGATAGGTCACCCAAAACGGAAAGAGGATATTTAAAAAAACTTGTCCGTACAACGAGGGTCCAAAATATCAGATTTGAATTAAACAGCTGTTATGGCAAAAAGAACTTAACAATAACATTATTAGGGGTGTAACTAATGATTGTTTTGGTAACCAGTAAAATTACTTAAAATACATAGGTATAATAACAATGAGGCAATAATAATTGGTTCAGATAAAGTATCAAAAGCAAGAAATCATTTACTGTTAAAATGCATAATATAATATACAAAATAGAGTGGTGCAGGTATGACATCATTTGTAGACCAAAACGCGGAAGTGAGTTAGCATTTTAACACTTCTGGTTCCATCATCCCGAAGCCAATGGTTTTTTTTTAATGGGTTTTGGTTAAACGGCTGAAATAAAGTGTGTGGTGAACACAAGCTTAAAACACTTTCAGGTTTTATTATATGACATAAAATTCATCAGTATTTTTCCCACTTGGGATTTTTTGAAGCTGTTACGTGTCTTGAAATAAGCGGTTGCTAACAAGTGGCTAAATGGCACTATACAGGCTGTCGAGGAGATTAAACGTCATCACGCCGCGCAGGTAACCTCAGTCCGCTTTTACGGCCTCATTACACTCATAATTGTGCTCTTATAAACTCAAACTTTCTGGGAAGTAATAGTTTTAAGCTTAGTGATAGTGACGTTGAAATCGAGCGACCGCGGTGTAGTCCGTTTATAGCCTACCTTTAGCTTTTTACTTCTGGCGACTGCATTTAGGCTTCAAAATTCATAAAAGCTGTGTTCATCTGTGTTTTCATAAACTTTTGTTGATCACAGAGCTTGTTTTATGCGATAATCCAAAATCCTATGGAAAAATCCTTTTGGGTTTTGGTCAAGGGAACTAGTGCGATGTTAACTGCCGGTTGGCTTACAAAGTGACATCATACCTGCACACCACTCTATATAAATACAATCAACTTGTGTACATTACGAATTATAACCATATATAAAATAATGGGTGTAATGTCCATGAGGTCACTCATAGGTTTCTGAAGAGCATTTTTTGAAGCCATCTTGGCACCACGTCACTGCACGTCACTCCCGGATAACCGAAAATGAGCAAAGAGGCGGGACATGGGTGGAGCTAAGGTGCCTGGTTGCTGAAACCTGCAGCAGGTCTATGGGAGTGACTTCCTTTTGGAGCCTGTCTCTAGCGGCCAGTTGATGAATTGCAGTTTAAGTCATTTCCGTGTTAAGGCCCTTTCACACCGGACGCGTAACGAAAAAGCGAAGCGGAAAAGCAAATATTTTGAGTGCGAATTGGTTTTGATGTAAACTTTCACATCAGCCGCGATACGAATTTGCGACGTCTGTGACGTTTCAGAGCTCCAACATTCCAAAACATTTGCGCCGACAGCTGAGAAAACATTGACACTTCATCATCCAGTGAAGACGAGCTTTTCATTTTCTTTAAAAGACTGAAAAGAAGGTTTTGGGTGCAACCAGTCTTAAAGAACAAAGAGTCTGAAGGGGAGTAAGCTAATCTTGTACAGGAGCTAAAACTTTATCATGGCCAGTTCCACACTTACTTTCCAATGTCCATGGGACAATTTGAGGAGCTCCTCCAGAGACAGTACCACCGCATCTGATGAGACAAACCACAAACTTCAGGGAACCAATCGATCTGGAGCAGCTATATTTCCAGTTGAGTCACAATGTAAACATTTAAGTGCCACAGTCGTACTGACGGAAACACATCCACTTTAGTCACCCTGTAGTCACGGACACAATTAGGTTTAGAATTTTTTTCATGTACTCCCAGCTGTAATCTCGTGAGAAATGTGATACCTAGCAAAGATTAATGTTGATTGAATAGCTAGTGACATCTACTGGACATTTTGTCACCTTTGTTTCCTTGTATGTGATTGGTTGAAGCTTTTTCTGTCGCAGTAAGAGTTAAAAAAAATCGACATTGAAGCAGAAAAAATAAAAGTTTTTTCGCCTCAGCACATTTGCGTTTGGTGTGGAAGCACTCATTACACAAACAGCTGATCAAAAATGTATTTATTATTCGCGAATCAAAATCGCATCCAGTGTTAAAGGACCTTTAGTCTCAGCCTCAGACGTCAACGCCCATGGACCGCTGAATGTCTTGATGCGCATGGCAGTTTTCTGGAAACACTTCAGGAGTTTCGAAGTCGTCATCTGATTGGTTGAATTCTACAGTATGTCAGCGAGACAAGTGTGTTGCTTTCTTTAACGGTCCGTCTGGAAACAAATGCCGTGTCGTGTCTTTGTGGAAGATGAACGCCTGTGTGTTTACAACTGTGACAATGAGCACTTACCAGGATCAACTACACGCTGGATTTTCAAAAGTATGTGAAGTTCGCGGCTCCATTGATGCAGTAAACTTGCAAAAAGTTCTTGAATTAAAAATGTATAGATGCACGCCGGTCTGTTATTGCAGGGACATCGACTTTACATTTTCACACCCCTAAACAAAACAAACTGATTGATTGCGTCACGTCAGTCAAACGTCCTTTTGGGCTGTCCTTGACCAATGAAAGCTGTGATAGAGACCTTCTGCCATCAGTCTAACGGTCTGGCTACGCGAGACTACTTCCACATTGGATTAAAGAGAGAGACCAGAAGGTTGCCGTTTTATTATAACAAATGCCAGCGGCCTGGTGATTGCTGTTGTTACACTTTACAGCAGATCAAATACTTGTTTAATATTTCATTTAAATGTCTTAATCTTACATTTTTGGCTTCTTCTTAATGATAGAAATGCTACAGCCACTCTCATTTGTGGAACATGTGGACATCAAAACATGCAAACTCTGACCGAGGGTTTAAAGTTTTATTTTGAAATCGTGATGAACAAGTTTGTATATTTAGAAACATATTGATGTATTCTCCTGTGTTGACTTAGATTTATAAATTATGTACATTACAAATCTGGTGAAATGGCGCACGCTTCGAACCCAGATGAACGTTATAAGCAACCCAAACACATGCAGAGACTAAAGGTACGTTTACATGACAACGATGTACTAAAACGAAAACGCTTTTCCTTTGAGTTTTTCACGTACAGATGACAAGGTTGTCAAAACAATCCTTGTTCACACAGATCCATGAAAACACTATGTGGCTATAGGCTGAACACGTAATACGCATGCGCACGTCACCATTTTCACCAATTCGCTGTTTTGTAGCTTACATGGAGACGATAATGGTATTGTTTTTAAAAACTTGCACTTTGAAATTTGTTTTCAAAAGTTTGAAAACAAGACAGTTGTTGTGTAAATTTGTGTTTCGAAGATGAGGGTTTGGAATGACATTTTATATGTAATTTCATCATTACTTTGTGTACTGCCGAATGTACTGATAATCATTTATGGTAAACTAAAATATACTTTAATGTAACTTATTAAATATATGTATCATTTGTAATGATAGTTTTAATTTACTGCATTTAAAATATTAACTTTAAATGTTACTTTACATGTGTTTAGTATGTTAACACATTAAAATAAGTGTTTTTTATTAAAGCCCGGTGAAAGGTAAGCAAAAAATGTAATAAGCCTACGTATACACTTTTTGCATCGTATTATTTGAATTGGCATAGTTTGTCCTTAATGTTTTTGCATTGTCACCCACTACTGCAGTGAAGGACAGGATTATATGACAACGGCAAAGAGTGCTCATAGACGTAGTGAGATCAGAACATCACAAAAAATGTTTGACATAATCAGTACACTTATTTTGGAAGCGAATGATTTCAGAATGAGTCACTAAGTCTGCAGTAAGATCACGGTTTGCTTCTTAAGGTCTGCAGCGGTAAGCGGTGATGTCGGCTCACGCGCGTAAAGGGGGCAGATGCTCATTTGATTGTGTTTCTTGGAAAGCTTTGACATGTTGCATCCTCCGAGCCATATTTGCTTATGCCTTCCCCCCACAGTGCACTCCTGAGCCCCCAAGGGAATGGTGGAGAGGAGCGGCACTGGCCCGCATCTGTCACGGGGCAGCTGTTGGTCACTTAATGGAATTTGTCCTGTTGCTGATGGGCCAGGGGCAGTGGGAGGTTGGGCTAATGACTCCCGAATCTGTTAAAATCTTGCCAATTACTCAGAGATAGTGAAATCTATACTGACATTTTACCTTCTACTGTCACACTCTTCCTAAAAGCTGATTAGTGATAAACCATGACTGATAATGTCCACTGCAGTCACACATTCCTGCATTTAACATTCAACCATATTTGCAGTAAATTAATTTCTGATTCAGATTTCTGTGGATCCCTGCCCTTGCCTACTGAATTATAATTCTTCTGAATTATCTGAATTTTGTAGCTTCACAGTAAAGAAGACCCTGTTCAAAAGCTCCAGAAATCGGATAAAGCCTAGGTATATGATCCAGTAGCTTGAATGGGAATGTATATAAATGGACACCTTATTTAGCTATAGTCAATTTACTAAATGATTTACTTATTTACTAAATAATGTTTCAAAACCTGTGTAGACCACTGGACTGTTCACACTTGAAATAGCCTAGTTAACCCTGGGTCACACTAAACCCTTGTATTTTTCATTCTAAACCCTTGGTAAATGCCCAATCAAATGTTGAAATTGAGACATTTTGAAATGTCATGCCAATTTGGATGACTCATTTTGGATTTCATGAGAGCTACACATTCCAAAAAAGTTGGGACAGGTAGCAATAAGAGGCCGGAAAAGTTAAATGTACATATAAGGAACAGCTGGAGGACCAATTTGCAACTTATTAGGTCAATTGGCAACATGATTGGGTATAAAAAGAGCCTCTCAGAGTGGCAGTGTCTCTCAGAAGTCAAGATGGGCAGAGGATCACCAATTCCCCCAATGCTGCGGCCAAAAATAGTGGAGCAATATCAAATAACAATCTCTGTGCGTGAGGGTCAAGGCCGGAAAACCATACTGGATGCCCGTGATCTTCGGGCCCTTAGACGGCACTGCATCACATACAGGAATGCTACTGTAATGGAAATCACAACATGGGCTCAGGAATACTTCCAGAAAACATTGTCGGTGAACACAATCCACCCGTGCCATTTGCCGTTGCCGGCTAAAACTCTATAGGTCAAAAAGAAGCCATATCTAAACATGATCCAGAAGCGCAGGCGTTTTCTCTGGGCCAAGGCTCATTTAAAATGAACTGTGGCAAAGTGGAAAACTGTTCTGTGGTCAGACCAATGAAAATTTGAAGTTCTTTTTGGAAAACTGGGACGCCATGTCATCCGGACTAAAGAGGACAAGGACAACCCAAGTTGTTCTCAGCGCTCAGTTCAGAAGCCTGCATCTCTGATGGTATGGGGTTGCATGAGTGCGTGTGGCATGGGCAGCTTACACATCTGGAAAGGCACCATCAATGCTGAAAGGTATATCCAAGTTCTAGAACAACATATGCTCCCATCCAGACGCGTCGTCTGTTTCAGGAAGACCTTGCATTTTCCAACATGACAATGCCAGACCACATACTGCATCAATTACAACATCATGGCTGCGTAGAAGAAGGATCCGGGTACTGAAATGGCCAGCCTGCAGTCCAGATCTTTCACCCATAGAAAACATTTGGCGCATCATAAAGAGGAAGATGCCACAAAGAAGACCTAAGACAGTTGAGCAACTAGAAGCCTGTATTAGACAAGAATGGGACAACATTCCTATTCCTAAACTTGAGCAACTTGTCTCCTCAGTCCCCAGACGTTTGCAGACTGTTAGAAAAAGAAGAGGGGATGCCACACAGTGGGAAACATGGCCTTGTCCCAACTTTTTTGAGATGTGTTGATGCCATGAAATTTAAAATCAACTTATTTTTCCCTTAGAATTATACATTTTATCAGTTTAAACATTTGAAATGTCATCTATGTTGTATTCTGAATAAAATATTGAAATCTGAAACTTCCACATCATTGCATTTTGTTTTTATTCACAATTTGTACAGTGTCCCAACTTTTTTGGAATCGGGTTTGTAGAACATGTAAACTTGTAAGCTATGACTTGTACCACATGGCTGCTGTACCATCTGACCACTGCAGATTTAAGGTGTGTTCAACTTGAAGTGGTGCTGTGCAGACTGATATCAAAAGTACCACGAGAGCGATTCATAAGCATATGGAACTTTATTTACAGTAATTACAACGTGATGTGAATGCAGCATTAGAATGACAATAACCGCGCAGTAGGAAAAGCCCTGATCTTGTCACAACACCAGCTGGAGTTCTGCTGTAGGCATTAAATATACTGTATTGAGTGTTTGGTTAGTGAATATGCAGTTTAGGTCATCAGACATCAGACACATACATATTCATATCTAGAATATCTAGAACCCAACATATAAATGTTACATCTATGAATATGTATAAGTATGGTGTAACACAGTTCTTAGATATGGGAAAAAGGAGGCGGGAACCGGCGAACATTTAAAAGACTTAGACAAACTAAAAGTAAAGGCAGCAGTCCCTCACGGATTACTGCCGCACACACACATACATAATAAAACATAAACAAAACACACCATAAAGCCTGGTCCTCTCTCATTCTTCACTGTCTTTATGCCTCCGAGCTCCCTCATGAGAGGACTCGAGAACGGTGTGCCTCGCAGGTGACGCTCATTCTCAATCCCGCACCGGTCTCGCTCTCTCCTCCCACATCTCTCGCTCGTCCACCTCACCACATACGGTAAGTAGTATTGTAAAATTTTTAAGGTTTAATGAAAAGGATAATCTATAAATAAATAAAATATATGTGACGTTTTATTTTATATTAAATAAAGGGGAAAAAATTTATTTACCAGAATGGGTACAGATTTGCAAATGTTTGTAGTCATTCATAAACATTTAATTTCCAGTAAATAAAAGAAAAATATAACAATTATTTGTAATCATTTTAATTTAATATCAGTTAAACCGATTATGTAAAAATAATGACATGTATGATTTTATAAAACAGAGCCTGAAATAAATAAATAGAATGCTCTATACATGTGACAGGCTGATGCGAGTATTTAAGTAATGGGTTCCTTTGCAATTAAGCCACCATAAGTGCCTTCTCTTGCCTTCATTCCAAGACATAGTGTTTTAGAAAGCTTTTGTATGTAACTCTTTGACTGTAAGACAATAAGCATTAAGCCACTAAGCATTATTCTGATTTGCATGACTCTGATTTTTCCCCCCTGACCTGCAGGAAACACCAACCCCCACAGCCCTGCTCGCCATCCACGCGAGTTCAAGCAGCCAAATCAATGAGAAGAAAGAGAAGTGGGCCCTGTTCCTCCCTCTGCATCTGTCAAGAAGCAGGAGAAGGAGGGGTTCACTCGTGGGACGGGGAAGGGAACAATATCAGTCCATCTGTCACAAACAGCCTCATCTCTGCTAAGATGAAATGTAGCTCCAAAGTAAATCAAACAACATGTTACTTCAGCACATTTGTGCATTATTGATGGCTTAAGCCATAAAACTGATCAAAGCCGCACAGTGTTCAATTTACAGAGTGCCCTGCGCTGACCAATCCACTTAAATGACTGTCTACCATATATATATATATATATATATATATATATATATATATATAAATAAATGGCACTCAGTGCGCTCTAAAATATGAAGCATGTTAACATTTTCCCCCGACTTTTACTTGATACAGACTCGGCAGTATTCTTCAAATAAAACCTCGGCAGCATGTAACACGCCCCAGCCTGATGGTTCGTCTCATAAGTGGGATATTTACGGTCTCCCTTCCCCCTCCGAGGCCTCATCCTGCGCTCTCAGTGGCAGGTAGAGCTGCAATCTCAGTCATTCATATTTAATTCCAGCAGAGTTTCCGGCCAGACTAATGCGCTATTGATTGCAAGTCTCCCATTACAGTAGGGTGAGAGGAAAGCGGGAAGGGAAAGAGAAAGGAAAAGAACACTGAAGACCAAACGCGGGCAGGCAGGAAGGAGAAAGATGAGGTGGTTAGGGACTGACGATAAATCAGACACGAGCAGGGGTAGCGAGCAATCTGACATTTAAGAAATATGACCGTTCTTTTAATAAATAGAAAATGTATGGCTTATGTGCAGTGTTGTGGAGTTTTTGTCTCTCAAATCCTCAAACACAATTATTTTTAGGCCCGAAACATTTTCAAGGATCCCGAATTCCATTAAGTCTGCAGTCCATCAGCGGTGTATGCATTGAATGCAAAAGCATGCAAATGCATTTAGGTGTAATTAAAGGCAAGTACACTGACATGTTAGAGAGGGGCTTTGCTTTGCTTTCTTTAGTGCAAGCTGCATCTAGATGTGCTCATTTATGTGTTATGAGAGAGAGACTGAATGCTTGTGCAAGTGGAAGAGATGGAAAAGCGAGAGAAAGAAAGAAAGAGAAAGAGGGCATTCTGGTTCTTTGTGTATTTAAGGTTTTCTCCCTGGATACCAACTCAGATGAGTCAAGATGAAAGATTAATAACAGAATCTCTATATTTAACAAGATCGGGTGTAAAACATGCTCCCTAGAAGACATGAGGCCTTCACTCCCACCCAGAGCCACCACCATCATATGAGCAAATGTATAGGCGAGGAATCTTCCATGTTTATGCATGTGTTTGTTGCGCCTCACGCGCTAACGTGTGCGTGCGAACACATGCATGCGGCGCATGGCAAGCTGAAGAGAATCAATAAGTAAAAAGATGACAAGCAATGTCTATGTCAGATTCTTCCTCCCACCAGCCTGTCTGCTCTAATAATAGCCCGGAGAAAACACAGAAAGGCAGAAGAGGAAAAACAAAGTGAGGGGGAGAAAATGCCAAATAATGCATGCAGGGCCGAATTAGGCCAATATCCATTACTCAAAAATGGCCCAGAACTATGTGGAGAGGCTGTAGGAACCACCATACCAACCCAACTGCGACCCCCACCCTTCTGCTCCTACAAGCCCTTGCCACCTGAGGGGCTGGGAGTGTTACCCTGGGGCTCGGAGCCCACTAAACGATGGAAGCACAAGCCCAAAGCGCCCATCTCTCACTGCTCTAATCCAATCAGACTCAGCAGCTCTGACTCTCTCCTAAAAGCCCAGCAAAATCACATCAGCCTCTGAAACGCTCCACATGAAAGCCGCTGTGTTGTTTGTAATGCATGAACGTTAGTAGGTTATATGTGGTAAATGCAAATGAGGTTGTAGACAAAATGAAGGGAGATCATGGACATGTGAAGTATTCTTTATTAATTATTGGTGTTTAGTATGACTGCCTAATCTTGTAAGCATTCTTATCACACCTTATCATGAATGTGCTGAAGTGCTAAAAAGAAAGCCAACAAACATGTCCAAAATCCCTCCTTCATTTTGCGAGTTGTTACTTGTGAAACTGGATAAGCAACTACATTTAATCTAATCAAGCTTCAGTTATCATTTAAAATTTCACAGAAAACTATCACAGAACATAGTCAGTGTGCCTCAAGTTGGATGAATTATTTATAATGGGTTCCAAAAATAGATAATGATAGTGAAAAATTACTTTCTAATTTCCTTCCAAATATAGTTTTTTAAATACACTGATCAGGCATAACATTATGACCACTGACAGGTAAAGCGAATAACGCTGATTATCTCTTCATCACAGCACCTGTTAGTGGTTGTGATATATTAGGCAGCAAGTGAACATTTTGTCCTCAAAGTTGATGTGTTGGAAGCAGGAAAAATGGGCAAACGTAAGGATTTTAGTCACTTTGACAAGGGCCAAATTGTGATGGCTAGACAACTGGGTCAGAGCATCTCCAAAACTGCAGCTCTCGTGGGGTGTTCCCGGTCTGCAGTGGTCAGTATCTATCAAAAGCGGTCCAAGGAAGGAACAGTGGTGAACCAGCTACAGGGTCATGGGTGGCCAAGGCTGGATGCACGTGGGGACTGAAGGCTGGCCCGTGTGGTCCGATCAAACAGACGAGCTACTGTAGCTCAAAATGCTCAAGAAGTTAATGCTGGTTCTGATAGAAAGATGTCAGAATACACAGTGCTTTGCAGTTTGTTGCATATGGGGCTGCATAGCCGCAGACCAGTCAGGATGTCCATGCTGACCCGTCCACCGCCAAAAGCGCCAACATTGGGCACGTGAGCATCAGAACTGGACCACGGAGCAATGGAAGAAGGTGGCCTGGTCTGATGAATCATGTTTTCTTTTACATCACGTGGATGGCCGGGTGCGTGTGCGTCGCTTACCTGGGGAGCACATGGCACCAGGATGCACTATGGGAAGAAGGCAAGCCGGCGAAGGCAGTGTGACGCTTTGGGCAATGTTCTGCTGGGAAACCTTGGGTCCTGCCATCCATGTGGATGTCACTTTGCCTCGTACCACCTACCTAAGCATTGTTGCAGACCATGTATACCCTTTCATGGAGGATAATGTGCCCTGCCACAAAGCAAAAATGGTTCAGGAATGGTTTGAGGAGCACAACAACGAGTTTGAGGTGTTGACTTGGCCTCCAAATTCCCCAGATCTCAATCCAATTGAGCATCTGTGGGATGTGCTGAACAAACAAGTCCAATCCATGGAGGCCCCACCTCGCAACTTACAGGACTTAAGAACTTTTTTTGTAATGGGAAGATTCCATAGATGTTAAAGGTTTTTCATGGAATCATAGATGCCAATAAGGAACCTTTATTTTTGAGTGTACATGAATTTTAGAATTTCTTAGTATACATTTATGTAAAAAAAAATTATTAAGAATTCTTTACTCTTTTTGACTTTATGGCATCAGCACTTAAGCATGGACTCCACAGTTTGTCAAACCTGATAATCATGTTCCCCAGTATGGTTTAAGATGATCCAAAGAGCTCCTTGAGCTTCAATAGAAGAGCATCTGACTATCTGTACAAAGATTCACATAATGAATGTCACTTCTGACCTAGAAATGGTTCAGAATCTGAATTTTACATCATAACATTTCTTTGTTTTAAATCCATTAGAATCCTCAAATGTTACTTTTATAAGTTTAAATGAAAAGCATCTCAGATTTTAAAGTGGTATCATACTTTTGGAACCCACTGTATATATTTAAGTAGTGCACTTTGACTATTGCAATTTACAGATTGCACATATTTCTGTAGGTGTCACCAAGTTACATAGAAACTCAATATAACAGCATCCTATAAGTCAAGACCCTTCGTGATATTCTGTCATAACAAAATGCAAAACTGTGTATTGACTATGATTATATGAGCCGTAACACTCAGCAATGATTCCTCTTCATTATATGTTCTTACATCCTGTGCTACTGCTTTCAGTATGTGAGCAGGGGTTCAAATTACGCTGAAATGTTGTACTCAAGTAGAGTGTCACTATTAATTCATAAGACGTCTGTAAAAGTGCTAGAACTAATATTGAAGCACTGGAATAAATATTTGAGAATATTCAAGAGTATTCTGCAGTGGTCATGATACAGATATTGTAGAAAATGAAATTGTAATCATTAAACTGATTAATCATTAAACTGAACAGTGTATGGTGAGGATATTAGTTTTCATTTTCATTTGCCTGACATTTTTATCCATACTGACCTACTGTGCATACACGGGATTGATTCAACTATATAAATGTATTTATTATGTATTACACTGCCTGGCCAAAAAAAAAAAAAAGTCGCTGTTTGGATTTAAATAGGCAAATGCTTAAGAGTAAATGATTATTTTACTCTTAAGCATTTGCAGTGATTATTATGTTTCTAGCATGCTATATGTTTGGCAACAGTTCTTCTAAGAAATGAAAAGCTACACACTCCATCAGTTAGGGTTAGAAGAACTGCTGCCAAACATATAACATGCTAGAATCATAATAATCACTGCAATAATGATCTAATCATTGACTCTTAAGCATTTGTCTATTTAAATACAAACAGTGACCGTTTTTTTTTTTTTTTTTTTTTTGGGCCAGGCAGTGTATTATTACTGTAACATAAGCACATTTTGAAGTAATGTATAACATTATAGCTTATATAGCGATATACAAGTGAAGCAATTTTTAAATACTGCCAATTGGCAATACAAATTCAGGAAAAATCTTCTTTAGCACAGACATTTGAGCCATTCTAATCCATCACATCAGAACATAATAAGGGGGATAACACTAGCTGTAGCAATGGAACACATCTGTTTCACACAATCATATCTCCTGCACTGGTGCTAAGTAGATTCAGTGCGATCATAACATGCTTTCTTCCCATAAATGTAAATCCACAATTTGCTAATGTAAAACAGAGTTATTAGATTAAAATAAAATAAATAAAAAAAGGTGTACAGTTCCCTGTTTCTCCACCAGCGAGATATCCACAACAACCACATTTGGATGGCCATGAAAAAAGTAACTAAAATCAATGATCTTTGAAAGAGCAAAAGAGAGCCTTAGAATCTCTCATGTTTTAATACTACAGGAGACAAAAGCACCAGTCTCTTAATCGGCTCTTCTGAACATTTAAAATCATCAGTGAAATTACTGAAAGAGCTTCAAGCAACTGCCATGCTTGATCCTCTGAATCAGGTTTGTGAATAGGTGCTTCAGATGCCCTCTTACCCACGGGCTGGATGCAGTCGCCCCACTGCCAGCAAAGACCCCTAATGAGCCTCAGCAATTAAGCTGGTTTATATTCACGTTAAGTGTGAACGGGGTGTGTGTAGAACCGTAGGCAGCTAACAGACCTGTTCTCTTTGTGCCACAAGTGCTGCCTTTATTCAGCTCACAAAGCAGAAAACAACACCCGCACCTATAATGGCACAATCTTTCTCCCTCACTCAATCGCCCTCGGTACAGTCTGAGGAAAGTCGCGACTCGACAGAGCAGAGTGGGCGGGGTTAAGACAGACTGACAGCAGGGCCCATCTCGAGCCTCTTATTAACGCTTAACGAGTGCCTTCCTCATGCAATATTCATTGCCACTAATATCATCCAAGCTCTGAGCTGAGCTGGCTACTTATGTAAGGCAATTATGTAAAATATCAGACAGGGCCCACACTCGGAATCTGACTGGGGTAGAGATGCAGGACAAGAACCGAGAGGAAGAAGAACTGAAAGTGAAAGGGAGCATGAGAGAGGAGGACGAAGGGCAGCAGTGCGAGGCATCGCAATCCGTGCCAGAGCCCCCAATTGAGTCAAGATTACTGGAGAATGCTTGGCCTCAACTGTTAACCCCTAACCCAGAAATGCACAACGTTCTGCGCTCCCGAGATTATCGAAAGGTTAACGAGTTTGAACGTGTCTGCCCACTCGCCCATCTCAGATGATTTTCTAAGAACTCATCAGCCAAAATATATATAATTGTGTATATTACTCACAGTAGACACATCGAGAAAATGCTGTTTTTCTGATCTGCATTACAGCGCATTTGCCCGCCAACGACAATACCACCCACTCAGTACCTCTCTGACTCCTGATGCCTGATACCTGTGCTGTGACTGTCTATAATCTGCATAACTCACAGAGAACTTCTGCTGAAGACGCGCACACACAACGATTTTCACAAGGTCACCCAAGGCCGATGCGGATGTAGGTGAGTTTCAGCGACCCGTGGTCTCCGGCGTGCATATAAACAGACTAAAATAAACACATCCTCTAGTGGGAATGACAACCCCCTCACACCTCATCAGCGAAGCGTATATTTCCATAAGCCTACATGCTCTGCAACCATCTCCTCCAACTTCACCCATACAGACACGAAAGAGACTCGCACCTATGAAACTGCCAACAACATCCGCATAACAGAGATATACCGAGCGTGCTCCCTTAGGTCAAGGCCCTGTGGGGGTCTGTGCAGAAATAGGTCATTTGTCACACATCAAGTCCTGGGGCAGGAGATGCATTATAGATGAGACCAAACAGCCTGTCTCAGTGAGCTCTACCCACTCCCTGAGACTGGAAATGGGGGGAAGGGAGCTTGAGATAACAACCGCTGCAATCAGTGTGTCGATGTTTAATATCAGCACCAATGAGGAACAATAAGGAGACGTGCATTCATTCTCAAATCTCTGATTTCAGGTGTTGCTGGACATTGTACTTATTTTTGTGTGTGATACTACAAACTTAATAATGTGTGACATCTATATGGCACTGACACCCAAGATGATGTCTTAATCCATATTGTATGATAAGACGATTTTTCTCATTTTAGGCATTGGCCTTTGTGTGATTATGTAATGTACGCATTCAACACACGCCTGACATAATAATATATAAGTTGTTTAAATAAGTACGGGCAGGTATTTAAACAGTGGACCGTGTAATGTCCAGAAATGACCTTCACAGTGGCTCTGCATTCTTGGTATTGAACAAACGGCAGACTTATTCACGCCATTTACTCAGCTTTCTTAGAAATGCAGCGCGCCAGACTACAGGATGGAATTTGAGAAGCTGCGGTACAAGGACAAATAATGTGAAATCAAGAAAGGAAAAAACTGAGGCATGAGTAAGGGGATGAGAGCGAGAGCAAGAGCGAGAGAGAGGGGCAAAGAGAAGGAGAAAGCATGGCTCCTGTCTTTTTCTGCACCCATCTGTTCGGAGTGCAGGTGGAGCTCTATTCACTCAGCTCTGCATGCGTATTGGGGGGCAGGAAGAAAGGGAGGGTAAAAGGAAGAGTGGAGAGATGGTGGGGGGTGGAGGGACGGGGGGCTCTCGGTGATCTCTCCTGAAGGGGATAATGGGAGAGGAGCGCATCGCAATGGCTGCCATGTAGTACCCTCCCTGCGCAATTAGCCAATCAGCAGCAAGCTCTGCCAGCCAGAAGGACACATAAAAGAAGAACATTGCAGCAGAGGCACAGAAGGAGCCTGCGAGGAGCTGGGAAATACACACACAACAGCAGATCCACAACACCCTCCCCTGGACACACCCTACTGGGGATCACTGCTTCTCTTTTTTTTCTGAACCATCGCCCACGCCACACGGAGAGAAATCTCTCTCTCATCATCATCCTGAAGAAAACCCCCTTCTCCTCATTTTCACACTACTGAGGAAACCTACAATCGCACGGGCTGAGATTTCCTGGCGAAGACTGTCGTTTTTCCTTTTTCTTTTTTTTTTCTTTTCGTTTGGAAACTGACATTTGCATTTCTCGAGCCACACCACGGCGTGATATCTGCGAGTCGGCCTGAAGACCTGCAAATCGAAGGACCTAGATCACTATCATCTTTGTACATCAAGAATGGTTACTGTACGTATGCCTTCTCTTTTTTGGTCTGTCTCATAAAAACAATAACAGCACCACCAGAAAATCAATCTTAGCAGCCTTGCAGCATGCACTACAGTCTGTGGAAGACATTCACATTGAGAAAGCAACTATATATATATATATATATATATATATATATATATATATATATATATATATATAGGCTAATTAGACATGAAAAAAACCATTTTAAAATATGGGCTATTTACAAGCTAATCAAAAATATACACAGCATTTGGTCAAAACGCAAACATCCTGGCATGTCTAATCGCGGATTCCGTAAACAAGATTAACGATTAGCCCAGGGTATAAGTAATGTGATACAGGCATGCGCGAGCATTGCTACAACCGAGCTCGCTTCGTTTTCTGAGGAGAATCAAAACATTGCTTTCTCCAGCCGTACGAGAATCATTCGTCATGAGTCGTAATGCGTAATACGTAAAACCCTTCGCAACATACATTTATTTCTATATCCGTTAATTAAACGCATTCAAGCGATAATTAGCCATTATTAACAGAGCGCCGAGGAATTCCTCAGGAATAGCTGAGGTGCGGCGGAGGCAGAAGGGCGTGAGAGGAGGGCAGATGCCTCGTTCAGAAAGGATGCTCGAGACTCAATCTCTGAGACAAAACACGATGCCTCGGAGGCTGAGAGCCCATCGAGAGCAAAGGCAAAGAAAAGGGTCGAGTCACTCGGAGGGGGGAAGGGAGATATTATGCATCCACTGGTTTGGATTGAATCAGGCAGGACAAAATTCCTAAGGCTTGCGATGCTACATAAGAGATCGCGAGAGAGGAAACGGCGAAATCTCATATATGGAAAAGGCTGAATGTCATCGATTTCTTGCGATGTCCTCTCGAGTTGCGTTTACTCTCCAAAAATATAAAGACACCGAGGGTGTAAATAAGCATTATGAGGGGAATACAAAGGCCTGAGGGAAAGCGTTTTGGGCGTGTCTTCTCGAAAAGAAGACAGCGATGGCACGAGCTCAGAATCACCATCTTCACGTAGATTGTCTGTGAAAACAATAACAAAGCAGCTCATTTAAATACGAACAGGTGTTTGAAACGCATCCATGAATGATTGATTCAAATGGTCAGATTAATTTATGATGTTTAACTCTTCAGGCCTGCTCTACATGAAGCGTTTTGTCGGGTTAATCGTCTTTGTGTCTTGCCAGAGATTCGTTGCAATGGCGACTCAATTTGTAATGGTGAATTTAATACCATTATATAAAAAATGAAAACCTGTCAGCTCCACGACATTTTGCGTTTGAGGTTAGAGGCCTTTGATTTGGTCCTGACAAACAGCCTAAGAAGTAATCGTCTGATATGAAGGACAGCCTGCCTTGTTTTATAGTGACCTCAAACAAAAGGCGATACGAAACGACGCGCTTCCCCTTTCATTTAAATTCTCAATAGATGGTGTGATGAATGAATGACGGCCCCTTCGGCATGCTGTTCCGCAGTCCTCCGTGAGCACGAGCCTCTACCGCAGTGCCAAGCACATAAAACCGTTGAGTCAGATAACCTTCTCCAGGCGCGTACACAATTCAAGGACAAGGACATCACAACGATACACAACACAACCGTCTAACATACGAGCTCCTCACTAACCGCTAATAAAGAGGGTTGTCAATCAAAGAAAAATACGGCGTTTAAAAAAAAAAATAATAAAAAAAACGTTATGTTGCCAGGGCCGTTACGCACGTTATTTGATCACCAGGCCTCGTCTATTGTGAATCGAAACGCTCATTATTTTGAACAGTTACAGTACACAAACTGATTTTACAGCAAAATAATGCATTTAGCTGCTAAATATTACGACCAGGCCATTTAAGTACCGGTGTGTGGGTATAAGAAAACAAAGAAAATATCATCTAACATTTAAAAAAAACTATTTTTTATATAGGCTATAGGCTACAGGAAAGACTTTCTTGGATGACATTATTGTTGTTTAAATGTATAGGCTATGAACTATATTTTTTTATTATTTTTACTATATTATTATTAATAAATTGCCTTAGAATAGGGTAAAAGTGAAGGTTTTCAATGCTCATTGTTCCCGGAGAGTCCCGCAGCCTCTGGCCTCGACACAAAGCGCTACTGTTTACATTAATATTCATAGTGCTGCCATGGTCTCTGTAGAGGAGGAACGGGTGGCTCTTTTGTTCGCTTGTGTCAATACGTTTATTCAGCAAAAAGGAGCTCGGATTTGTGAATGCCCACAGAGCACACGCGCACTTGTCCAATCAAAGGACGAGAGGATAACGATTTTAAGCGATTCGTAAACGTGTTTATTTATAAAGATGACATCAAGAGCATAATGTCCACTTGATAAAATGAAGCCCGCGGCACCAAGGATATGAAGGTAGAAGCCAGTTTGAAGGTAGTTGTCCATGTTGAGCCACTCCCGAATTCAGCACTCTGGATAGCGCCCAAAGAGGAATACAGGAATAGCTACTGCTAGCGCCTTTTCCTTGTTTTTGGCGTTCTTGCAAAATTGCTAATAATTTAAAATAGTAAAGAAATTAGTAAAGAAAAAAGCGCTATTAGGGAATATATAAGAAATAATTGTGTATTCGCGCGATAAATTAATGATCTTTCGCGCTGCAAATTTCACGAGAGAAATTAACCCAATTCTCCGGCAAAAATAAAACAAAAAACAAAGAGAAGGTTTTATCCGTTCAGTTTTGACTTGTGTCCTGTTGTTTTACAGCTGCCACTGTGATCCCTTAAGCTGCAGTGAGAGTGTGGCTAATGCCTTTTGTTTAAGATAATCCTGTAATCTGTTACTGAAACGGCCTATTGGCAATACAACGTTCACATTTCAGTCAGGAGGCTCGTCCAGACACGTACGATTATGAATTACAAATGGTAAAATTAAGGTCTGCATTAGGCATCAGAAATGTCACGAACACAGATTTATTTTTCCAGTTGCTGACTGACCCTGCATGGCAGTCTGAAAATTAATGTTTGACATGATGCATACAGCTACAGATTAGATCAGCTTTATGCTTTATTCGTTTACCTCACCGGATCTTGTGCGAGACTGTGTTTATTTTAAGAAAATGGCTTCCTCACTGACTGCACAGGGACATTAAGGAAGTGACGTGAATAGTCTTCACAGTCAAATTGCTTTTTATCTCATGCTGCTTTCAGGCCTGTTTGTAAATAGCGTTCTCTGGCATGATGCGCTTATGTCTGTAGATAATGGAAATGCATTTTAACTTATCATGATTTTATTATTTTAAACTCATCTCATTATTTCTCTCAAGAACAAACACGGCACCAGTTAAACCAAGTGGCTTCTTACATTTGTGTATTGTGACATTCAACAGGACATTTTTCGAAAAAGTCGACTGAAATTTCCCCTTCTGTCTGACAAGGCTTGACGGTCATTTCTGCAGACTCTAATTACAGACTTACTAAGAGGAATCTTGCCAGGCATTTATCCTTATCAGTGCGCTGGTGGGAAGGTAATAGGTTTTGCGTATACAAGATGCAGGGCTCCTGTTTGCGTGCGAGTCTGGGTCCTTGTGTAGGCGATGCTGATGCAGTGCATTAAATATTGAGGGAGAACTCTCCCAGAAATAGAAAAGTGCAGGCTGGGACAGGAATGTCAAAGCTCGCTCCATGGCCACGTTTTGTTTCATAAGCCCTGTTTTTAATAGCGTAAAAATCCAGGGACAGTTGATAAGGTGTGTGATGCTTAAGGAGAGCAGTGGAAGGAACTCCAGCAGTAAGCAGTCTCTCGCCTGTCTCTGCGAGTCATGTATTTTGGGATGAAGCGCTCATCCACCTCTACCTCTGCTGTGCTGGCGCCAGTATCTGGGCTGTAAGATAGTGTACGTGTCAGTTTGTGTGGCCGAAGAGCCTGTGCGTTGTGTAACTCACTACATTTGTCGCTGAGGATGGGTGGCTTGCCATAGGGAGGTTTAGTTCAGTTCACAAATCACATTTGCCCTGATCCTGTCACATTGTGTCAAGACTTGCTCTGTTTGTGTCAACTCTTAGACAGTGCCTGTTTGAGTAGGTTTACATTCTGAACCCGAGATATTTCCTGGGCTATACAGGCTATGGGCTATACTGCCACAGCACAAAGCAAAAGATGCCATTTTATCGCCAATTGGTTGATCAAACGAACAACGTTTTCTTGGAAATTCCTGCTCGGGTGACAGGGAAATAGTCAGTTTTGCCTAGATCCATGTTTGGAGTGCTTTAATATCTCGCCTCTCTGAGCTTTCTCTTTGTCAGTGTCAATTTGCCTGAGATATAAATTCTGGCTGCCCCGAAAGCTTATTTTATTAATGCGAGACAAAAAGTGATTTTAACCGAGCACTAGTTCTCGAGCATCACTCTCTCCAAGCACGCATACAACATGCACACATATGTGCGAGATTTGCTAAAAGTCAAGAAGCCAGCCAATAGCAACAGTCGTCAAGCTGCTGTTACCTGGGCAACCTGGTTAGAGGTAAGGCTCAAGGCAAGAATAAATCATTCCACTGAAGAGACAGAGAGCGTTACAGAGAGATGAGAGAAAGAGGCAATACTGAAGGGGAGAAGAAAAGAACAGGCTAGGCACACCATTATGAATTCAGCTGTTTGTGCATTTGATCATTAATGCTTAATTAGATATCAGACATTTCATTTATTTCCAATTGCATTCATACAATTATTTGAATCATACACTCTCAGGAAAATAGAGGTACAAAAGCTGTCACTTGGCTGGTACCTTTTCAAAAGGTACACTTTTGTACCTAAAGGGTGCATATTAGTACCTTAAAGGTACATATTAGTGTTAGTGTACCTTTTGAAAAGGTACCGCCCCAGTGACAGCTTTTGGAGGGTTTGTTTTGTTCTTTTTCTGAGTCTAAAAATATAGAGGGACACTTGTGGCATATGATTGTGCCTGTTGATTTTGTGGATCGAACAAAAATATCACGGATGCATTGTTAATTAAGTTGGAGAGACACCCTGTTTCACCCCAGGGGCCGTTCTGAGGGAAGAGTGCTTTCAGTCAACTTGGGATGACTAATACATGAACATATATTACACATGCCAATTTGTAAATTCTGGAGAGTACCAGCCTTGGGGAAAATATATTAAAACAAATTTTTTTTTAAATCAACATGAGTCACAAAAAAAAAACATAAAAAGGACGGCTCGCTTACGGTACAACGCAGAGAATTCCAGTCGTGCGTTGTGACAGAAAGGAACCGTTAAAGACAGAAGTAGCGTCTACAACCTGCATACATCTGTTCTTTGAAAATCCCCTATAGGCCAAATTAAGCATCATGCTGTGCTCCTCAGCAACACAGATGAACCGAAGACCCAGACACACACACACTCACGCTTTTCACGTAAACAAGGTGCCAAATTGAAATTATTGAATTTACTGTTAGCAAAGTTGAAATGACAACTATTTACGTGCATTTTCATGCCCACACCATCATCCTCTCAGAGGCTAGTGATGTAACGCTGTTTGACCCTGGATAGCATAAGGGGGGCTGGGAAAGAGCGAAAGGACTGTGACATCTGCAGGGCCAGGGGCTGATGGAGAGAGTTGATGTGAGGGAGGAGGTCATAGGAGGAGGGGAGGTGGGATATTGTTCTCCTCCAGCTCTCTACCCCTCAGACACATGGATTTTTAACCTCTCAATGAGGACGCCCCTCAAATTATATGTTTTCACCCAAGCTGCACCGTCTTAGGGTGTAATTTGTCATTTTTCCACCTGCAGATAATTAGCACCATGGAAACTCAGGTGTCCAATGGTCCAAGCGGAACCAGCCTGCCAAACGGCCCCGTCATTAGCACTAATGGTGCCACGGACGACAGCAAAACCAACCTGATTGTCAACTACCTGCCTCAGAACATGACCCAGGAGGAGTTCAAGAGCCTGTTCGGCAGTATTGGAGAAATCGAGTCCTGCAAATTAGTCAGAGACAAGATCACAGGTAACCATGCGGCGTATCTTGATTTGGTAGAAAATGTTTGCATTAAAGTGTAATTTTCATGTGCATTCTTGTTTGTCTTATTGCAGGCCAGAGTTTGGGATACGGCTTCGTAAACTACGTGGATCCCAATGATGCAGACAAGGCCATCAACACGCTCAACGGTCTCAAACTGCAGACCAAAACAATCAAAGTAAGAGAACAGTCTTCACCAAGCCCAATCTCCTCAATCACTCGATAGGGAGGAAATAGGGAATAAAGCAGAGCCCAAGACAGACGTGACAGCAGGAGGGGAGGAGAAAGGGAGGGGCAGGAGGAGGAATCGTGGCAGGGACAAAAGGAGCAAAAGAAAAGAGAAAGTGGAGGTCAGAAAGCAAAGGGTTGTGTACAGAGGTGATTGTGATGGAAATGTAATTAGGGAGACGCAATGTGAGGCTTGGAGGTCAGCGCGGAGAGCCCCATCTGCCTCCAATCTTGGCTAATTAGGGCCTTCTTTGTCCCCAATTCAGCTGGGTTTTCGGGTGGGGAAAGGTCTGCTTGGGCTTCTGAAAGCGAGAGATTAAACAGTCGGTCTGCTTCTCCACCTGATCACCACACATCAAAGATCGCAAACAAATCCACAAGAATCAGCAGTTAAGCAGCTTCCACTGACTTAGCCTGTGTCTGCATGCATTCATATTTGAGATATAGATGTAAATCTTATGATATAGGCATACATATAGAGTAGTTTCATTCCTTATAGTCTTATTATTCTAAACCATAACACACTGTTATTCGGTGAATAATGACAACAGGCCATGGGTGAACATTATTGGCGTAGTTATTTAAACCGATTGCTATTGTCCTAATCGTCTTGTTTGTTCAGTGCATTCATCCAGCATCGCCACTGTTCTCTGACATTCAACGTTCGTGTGCCCATTGCCCTCAAATCCTTAAGCTGGGCAAATGTCATATTTTACATGTCAATATGGCATTTTTAGAAAGGTAGAGAGCCGATAGCGAGGATGGGAGGGAGGGTGAAGAGGCGCAGTAGCAAAGGCTAGGAGGGAGGCGAATGCCAAAGACAGGATTAGGGGCCATATGGGCTGCAGGCACCATCTGTACTGTGGGAGAGAGAGGGAGAGGGTTAATTATGGGGCAGCATCCCATCCCTCCAATAGATCTCCCCCCTCCAGTCTCTGCTATACACTCACCCACTCACTGCACAATTACACCCCTACCTCAACAATACCGCTGCTTAGTCATACTGGCCTGCAAGACTGCAAAACACACATATGGTGGAAAAACACATCATTCTGCCAAGGTCTGATGGCGAAACATGCAATAACTTGACTGGGCGTTGAACAATGTCTTGAATACGTTTAAAATAGACTCCTATTTATTATAAAACAAGTTTACTTGCTTAATGTGTTTTGCTGTAATCACACATAAAGGTCAACAGATTTTTGAAATAAAATGCTTTGTTTGAGCGCACTATTGAAGAAAATGGTTATAGTCAGAAATAAATTATATTAGTAAATAAGTAAAAGCACATAATACTAAAGCCATAAAAATGTATAATCCTTTTACCAATATGCTTATATATATATAGTTAATGAGTTAGATTAGAAATATATTAGTAAATAACTGGGAAAAACAGTAAAAAGAGTGTAAGGCTTTAATGCAATATAAATGTTCAGGAAAATTATAAAAAGTATGTATTAATATTATATTAATATATATTATATTATATATTAATATATTATATATATTTTTAGAAAAGTAATAAAAAAGATTATATTATATATAAAGGTAAATAAATTATAGGTAAAAAAATAGGTTATGATAGAAAGATTTATGGATATAATATAGAAAAATAAATACAATAGTAGAAATAAATAAATGTAATGATTAACAAGAATATTTATTAAGGTAGTACAGTTTTTGTATAAGACTAATATAAGTAACATGTCCACGTATAAATTGTATGTGTAATACTGTTGAATGGAAACAATTGTACAAGAGCATTCAAGTTTTTGGAAAGTGAGGATGCTGCTTTTCCATTAGCATGAATTGGTATGGAGCTTTTTATTTGATTTGCTTCTTTTTTTTTTCATTGGGTATTTTGTGAGGGCGTGTGTTAGGGAGTTGTCAGGGACGTTGGACATCTTGTAATCTGTTTACTTGGTTCGCCGGTTGCCAGAGGAGCAGTTTCCCCTTGAGAGAAAAGACAAAGGAGAGATGGAGAAGAAGGAGGGGGCCAATCGCTTTTTATCTCAAAAAACCACATGCGCGCACACACTGACACCATCAATCAAAGTCACCCCCTTTCAACCAGAAACTCATAAATATACATATTTTATGAGAAAAATCTGTTCGCATCTCAAATACGACTAAGACGGCTCGGTGGGGGATTTTTAGGAAATATAGATGGGAATATAAAAATGAGATGAATATTTGAATGTCAAAACAAATGCCTAATTGGACTTGATATTGCATGACACATCCCAAAGCGGAACAGGGTCTAAATGCTGCTGTCTTGTGGAAAATCACCAGCTAGAATAACAGCCCATGATATCAAATTTTCCTCACGACTCCCTGAGGGAGCTGGTCTCAAATCAGTGCGGAGGGTGTCGATGTGTCTTGGTGGAGTGTGAATGTCAGAGTGGGTTCGTGTTTCTGCTGTCAGGAGCACTGTGAAGCTGAAGTAGCGTTTAATAAGGGAACCGGGTTTGGTTCAAGTGAAGTGCGCATAAGAGACGTGGATTTCAAGGAAGGGGGGATGAGAGAGAGTGGGCGGATGTCTCGCCTTTGAGCGTGGCACTGCTGTGACATATCTGCTTCGACTACACTTGAAAGTTTGCACTGCCGGGAGTTTTAGGGCTGTCACAGCTGTCTTGATGCATGCTTCTTAATAATATTAGAAATTCTAAACTGCAGCTTCTTGTTTTATGTGTGTGCGTGCGATGTAGGTGTCCTACGCCAGACCCAGCTCAGCTTCTATACGCGATGCCAACCTGTACGTGAGCGGGCTGCCCAAAACCATGAGTCAGAAAGACATGGAGCAGTTGTTTTCCCAGTATGGAAGAATCATCACTTCACGCATCCTGGTAGACCAGGTCACAGGTAAACGTTACCTCACTTCCACAAACAGCATACACACCCTAGGGGAGGATTACAAATCTAATTAAAGCTCTGGATGTGATGCAAAAGAGAGGCTATGCTTCACAGTCAACATGAACTCATAATTGACCCCATTTACATTTTTAATGCATGTTTCTGGCAGTGTTAATTTAGTATCATTGCGATAGTATTATATTTTTAATAATATTTTGAATTATATTTTTGTTTTAATTTTAGTTAAAGTTGTAGTAATTTTGTTTTATGATTTTGACTATATAGTTTTTATTTCAGCTTTTTTAGTACATTATGTTAAATAAAAGAGAGAGAAATGTTTCTTTGGCAAATAGCTGAAAATAAAATTTTACCCCAGTTAACTTCATGAGCAAAAACTCAAATGGATAAAATGAATATATATATATATATATATATATATATATATATATATATATATATATATATATATATATATATATATATATATATATAGAGAATATAAATACAACTATTGTGCATGATTCATCTGTGCTCAATATTCCAAAAAGAAAAGAAAAGTTTTTTTATTTGGTATTAACAATACACAATGTTAACCAAAAGCCAAATTCCCAGTGGAATTTGTTCTCTTGAAATTTCACTCACAAGATGTCACATTATGGCTTTTTTTTTGCATGTGTATGTGTATGTTAACATTGTTCTTTGTCTGCTTTATAAAGTAGATCATAAAGTAGGCTACTATAGTAAAACGTCTGGTTTAGCCCTGTGTCCACTCAATTCACGGTGCTTACATTACTTCGCTTTCTGTCCGGAGCAGGTATATCGCGCGGGGTAGGTTTCATTCGGTTCGACAAGCGAAATGAGGCAGAGGAGGCCATCAAAGGCCTGAACGGTCAAAAGCCACTGGGTGCCGCCGAGCCCATCACCGTGAAGTTCGCCAACAACCCCAGTCAGAAGACGGGACAGGCCCTGCTTACCCAGCTTTACCAGACAGCTGCTCGCCGCTACACCGGCCCTCTGCACCACCAGACTCAGCGCTTCAGGTACTGCCCCAACCCGCAGCCCTCACCCCTAACCCCTACCGCTCCTTGCTCTTCCTCTGCCGGTTTTCCTTTAAACCGCAGCACGTTCACGCCATCAGGGGGATTGACAAATCACAATGGTTCTAACTGAGGCAGTGTGTCAATTTTTAAAAGAACTGCCCTGCTTAAGAGATAAAACAGTGTGCGTGAATCAGTCATGGCACGGATGCATTCATCGCAGCACAAACATGCGCGCAATACTCTCGATCCATCGCCTGAGGGCTCTGTAAGCACTGCGTCAGTGCGATGGGCGAGCCGCGCCTGCTGATTGGTGGAAGCGGTGCTCAGTAAAGAGCTCCCCCTGGTGGCTGAAGTGGCTCCATGAAAACGCTTTGCTCTGGTTGTTGGATCTTGCAACTAATATCTTCACCTCCGTCACTCTCCCTCTTGCATTGCAGACTCGACAATTTACTAAACGCCAGCTACGGAGTCAAGAGGTAATTTCAAAAAAAGGTGTCCTTTCAAAAGCATCCATGCCTAAACAAGCTCAAACAAAGTGCCCGGAATATCACCTGCTGATTTAAGCACTGACATTAGTGATTTGATTTGAGAAAACACTGTTTCAGTAGATTAGATTGGCATAGCTGATATCACAGCAGGACATTCTGGCATGGCTTTGTTGAACCTTTTTGTTCTTTTGGTTGATTCCTTGATCAAACTGTATTTCTGTATTGAACTAACATTATTATTTTTTTCAGTTTTGGTTGCTTTAATGTTCTTTTTTTCCACCAGCATGGACATACAAGATTCCGTTTGCGTCTCCTCTGTTAGTTCCAATTTTCTGTTGATTTGTTTCTGATTTGCCTTCATCCCTCTCTAGGTTTCTGTTTTGCTAAGTATCGTGATTTTGTTGAACATTGTGAATTCTGTGTCTTATTTCTAACAGGGAATATGACTAGTTTGGTTTGGACACCAGAGAATATGACTAGTTAATATGATAGCCGTCCATTTTCTTACACGCTTAAGGCTGTGGAGATCGAGTGTCCGTTCCTCAAAGAGACAAAAATGGCAGGAACATGTGGTAATGAGAAGCACGCTGTGCTGAACTTCAGAATGACACCCATGGTAGCTCTCCTTCTTTCCTCCCCAGATTCTCCCCAATAACCATTGACAGCATGACCAGTCTAGCCGGCGTCAACCTGACCGGGCCCACTGGAGCTGGCTGGTGCATCTTCGTCTACAACCTGTCCCCGGAAGCTGACGAAAGCGTCCTGTGGCAGCTCTTCGGGCCGTTCGGCGCCGTCACAAACGTCAAGGTCATCCGTGACTTCACCACCAACAAATGTAAGGGCTTTGGCTTTGTCACCATGACCAACTACGACGAAGCAGCCATGGCTATCGCCAGCCTGAACGGCTACCGCTTAGGCGACCGTGTCCTGCAGGTCTCCTTCAAGACCAGCAAGCAGCACAAGGCTTGAAGGAAGGCCTAGTCACTACTGCTCTTTAACATGCAGGGGGAGCTACTGAGCTCCCTGTACATTCACTCTACATGGGCCTGGACTGAGTCTCTCTCTAACACACATTTGACACACACATACACACACACACACACGTTTAGTTGTTTCGAACAAAAATACACAAGTAGAGTTGTTTTTCTTTTCTCTTAACACAACATGCTAGTCCTTCCCAATGTTTGCCTGTATTGAATTAGCAGAGGTGTGAGGCAAGGCTGGGGAAATCCACGAGGAGGGACAGTCTAATGAATGTGACAGAGAATGTCTGCAGAGATTTAATTTAATTCAGGCAAAGTAAGAAATAATCAAAGAAAAAGAAAAAAAGTAAATCAAATATGTGCAATTTACCCAAAATATTGCCCCGGTAACTCTCCTTTCTGGCTTCAGAGGATGTAGTCACTTTTTTACACTTGGGCATTTTGAATCAGTGATTTTTTTTTTAGAGAAAAATGATTAAAAACAGTGTTCTCATATATATTATGATATAACTATATATTCAACATTTAAGGTGGTTATAATAGCCAAAAATGTAAGCATTTTCTAGAACTTTGAATACGGTTTCCTGGCTCTACATTAGGTTGCAACCTTGCCTTATGGCACCAAACACACACCTTACTCGAGGTCCAACCCAACAGCAACTGAACAAACTGTGTGGATGGTAGTCACAAATCGAGAGGTCACCCGGGGGTCATCACAATCACCTCAGCACGCCGAAAGACAACTTTCATCACAGAGACACTCGCACACAACACGCACACACACACGCACATACGCACCTCCACCGGAGGGTATAGCAAACTTCACAAAACATGGCGACCTAGAATCTCCTCGTATCTTTCCACTCTGAGTTTTATAGTTAGAATTTAGAATCGATTCCACCACATGCAGTTGTCTGTGTAACTAGGGGCATTTCGACAGTGTTCCCATGGTGATAGCATTTGGAATTCTTCTGAAGGTCTTTCAAACCAATTATGAAGTCCAATCGCAAAATCCAGAACTGTATTAAGATCATTTTAAACAGGTTTGAATGGCTTGGGAGTAGGAAAGGCTCTGCGTCAGCTCTTTGAGACGTAAATGTGAGCTGTTATGGGGGTCAGGGGCCACTGGGATTGGTCGCCCTTGCTCTTCATAACCTCTCAGATACATTTAGCTCCGGAATTATAATTCGCTTTCCCCAAACCGGTTTTAGCAGCCCCTGCATATCTAAAGCTACATATCAGACATAAAAATCAAATTTTGTGTCCTCAAGGCCCTTTTTTAAACAAGTCGCAGCCACATGAGCTACAAAAAAAAACAAAAACATATATTTTCTCAAAATACTCATCTTGTGAATGAAAAATTCCCTAGATGGAGTAACGACAATGCCCAAGCTGTCCACAGCCCTGTGATAAAACAAACTAAACTGTTCCATGGGGAGAGACATTGCTGTAAAAATCGCAAAACTTCACATTATATGAAGAAAAGAACTGAAAGATGTAAATGTGTGTTCAAATCAAGTGACATTTTGCTTTTCTAAATAACGCTGTGTTAGCCAAAGAGGACAATGATCTCTTTGAAAGGATTACATTAGAGATGAATATATTTTTATATCTACGGAAAAAAAACAAGACCTTGTGCGACATTTTTACAGATTCTTAAATCGTGGAAATCTTTGGACACACCGCATGGCTTTTATTTTCAGAGTTTTCAACTTTGGGGAGAGAGGGCCAGTCTGCGGTGTAAAGGGAGGGGATCGGAGGGTTGGGAACTAAGACTTACATGCAGTGAAACCATTTCATTTTCAAAAATACAAAAAAAAAAAAAGAGAAACATATGAAACATTAAAAAAAAAAAAAGATTCAGCAGACAGGTAAATGTATGCATTACGCAGGAAAAAAAGACGCTACGGTTTCTCTAAAGTGAAAAATGTTGCTTCAATGACGGTGCAGTGAAGCGCTAAATGGCGTCACATCGAACACCATGAACACCCAGAGCATTTCATTTCGTATCGGCAAAAAGACTAAAAAGAAGAATCACCTTAACGCTTCAGCATTTTCAGTGCACCCAATAGTTAAAAAAATTGACAAACCAATGTAGCTGCACTTATCAATGTAATCAAATCTCACACAATACTCCATAGTGAATTATATTCGCCAGTATGTCACCACACAAGGCAAATGTCATATCATTTTACTGTCTAGATTTTTTTTCATGTTCATTTAATTTCTGCTACACATCTTCTGTATTCCACCATCACCTGATTTTGCTCCTTTGCACAAGCACTAACCAACCAAGGGATCTTAGCTTTGTCACTGATGAAGGGAAAAAAAGTCAGTCCGAAACATTTAGCAAGAGTGTGACCGCACACACAAACACACATGTACACTTACACTTACACACATACACACACATTATAACATATCAAAGTGTCTCTAAGCTCTTTCCATTACCATTGTATAAAAACTGTGATACACCTTGAACCCCTCTCAGCTTACAACGCCACATTAACATCGCAACGATTTTTCTTTCGCTAACGCTAATGCAACTCATCGGTGGTGTGCCCTAGAGGGGACAAAAATCCTAAAATGTAAAGATCCGTCCACCCTCTAAAATGAGCGACGGGGTATATACAGTGACCAGGGCAACCCAGTAGTGCGCCTGGCGACCGAAGGGGGGTGGTGGTGGGGGGGTCTTTAGTGTCGTCCTTCTGGCTGAGTGTCCCAATGAACCCTTTAGCTACACCACTTCCCCCATTCCCTCAGAGAGCCAAGGACAATGGCAGGAAACAAACATACTGCACCGCTTGAGCAACTACAATAATAATCATTTAAAAAAAAAAAGACAAAAAAACTTTCCTATGGAACAGTAAGTGCAATGTGCTTCGTTTTTATATTGACTGAGAACAAAAGATATATATATTTTTTAAAAAAGAAATTAAACGTCACACTGAAATGGTTTGCAGAATAGTGAAAGGATCAAATGTAATGAACAACAACAAAATGAAAAAAAAGTGTTAACTAACAGATTCATTAGAAGAATCAAACAAGCACCAAGAGCTCTGGTCTCTAAAAACGTCCATTATCCCTTCCTCCGCCCCTTATTAGTGCTCTGACCATGCAAGCTAAAACAAACAGCCGTCTATGGTACCGAAAAGAGCAATTCTAAAAGACCGTGAAAAGGAATACCGTCTAAAATATCATCGGTTTTAGCCCATGTTGATTTCAGGATATCATTTTTCCTGTAATTTATTGATTTCCTTTACATATCAGAATCACACGTTAACTTAGCGTATTTGTGTTGTTGATGTTGCCATAGAGGACACACACGTGGGTCGAATATTTTGTTTTGTTTCCTTTTATTGGGTACGATTTCTTATATTTGTTTCCATTATTTATAATTAGTTGCCGTTCTTACAGTGTATGCAGGTTTTAGAATTAGTTAGAATTATTTCTTTTCAATCAAAATGTGTTTAATTGTGTTTGTAAAAGTCTGTGGTAGCTTTTGTTGCAACATAAATAATTTAAACTGAAAAAAAATTCAATATAGCGCCAATGAACTTGTATTATTTGGGCGACTTTAAGCTTGTAGTTTTAACTTATTGTTAACTTAAAAACTATTTATTATCATTATTATGATTATTATGATTATTGCCTCGTATGAAAGTATGTTTTGTGTATATTTATGGTTTATTTCATTATATTTGCAAGTTTAAATACTTTTCATTTTGCCAAAATGTGGTTACACCTTTTGTTTTTCTTTAAAGGGAACAAATAGATTTAAAAAAATAAAATAAAAAAACAAAAAAAAAAAAAAACTGCTTTAGAATTACAATTTGGGAAAAGTTCTCCATAGGCAAAGAATGCACTGCTATATTAAACTAATTGAAGTGTATAAACATACATGCTGTGTGCTAGATGTTATGCCTTTAATGCCTGTGTTTTGTTTGTCTTGTTAAATGAAAACGTTTTGATTATTTAATCTAATCACAGTCTTGTTTTTCCAGCCACGTTCAGAACCCCATAGTGAATCAGGGCCCAGGGCGAGGCCTAGGGCGGGGGGGTGGGGGTGGGCAGGCCGAGGCGCGGTCCGGTCTACGGTCTGGTCCCGCAGCCAGGCCTTAGGCTCAGTGTCCCTCGCCAAGCACCCCTCACTCCGCTGCCATACAGAGCCATGAAACCGACAGAGCGGTCTAAGGAATAGAGTCGTTTGGGGGGAGGGGTGGGAGGGGAGGGGCTCGGCTCAACGATCAGACGTGGCTGGAGAAAGCGCAGCGGGGGAGACGGGACAGGCGAGGCAATGAGCTAGATAAAGGGGTCAGTGGTCACTCTGTTTCTCAACCAGTTGTATTTTGTGTCAGTTAATTTAGGAGGGACACAGAGTTACTTAGCAACGTTCTTCTGAAACCATTTTCCAGGAATAACAGAAAAATAACAGAATAAAACAAACAAACAAACAAACAATAATAATAAAAATAAAAAAACGATCAAAAGCAGAACTCCTGATCTCAGTGTCTGTGTGTCACGAATAAAAATCTCATACTTCCAAACATGAACAAACGAACAAAGACAAACACACAACAAAGGGGAAAAAAATAAATAAACCTTTCAGTTTAGTTTAGGATATTTATTACTGGGATTTCAGCTGAAGACGCTTGAGGACTTTTTCATGGAATTGTTTAATTATTTGTACTTTACATGCCAGAAAAAAATAAACGATATGAATCTCGAACGATATGAGTGTTTTCTTTGTGCCTGCTGGATTTTTTTCAAAGGACGCTGCTGCATTCATTTATGACTAAATGAAATTCCTTTATCAAATGTTATCACTATCAGCAAGGTTAATAAACAGCTTGATATTTAATAATAGCTTGATATTTAATAATATTTAATTGGGTCCACAACTTCAATAAGCAACAGATAATGCTAAAGTTCATAGTCGAGAGTGTAAAACATTAACTTCAGTTAGTCAATTCTTACAGTAAAGAAAAGTACTTATGTACTATTCTATGCCATTATGTAGTATAATAGTGAGTAGTGTGTTCACACTGACAATTCCAACAAGAAAAAGTACACTTTAAATACACTATATTGCCAAAAATATCGGGACACCACTCCAAATAATTGAATTCAGGTGTTCCAATCACTTCTATGGCCACAGGTGCATGCAGACGCTTCTACAAACATCTGTGAAAGAATGGGTCGCTCTCAGGAGCTCAGTGAATTCAAGCGTGGTACCGTGAGTGGTTGCCACCTGTGTAATAAGTCCATTTGTGAAATGTCATCACTACTAAATATTCTACAGTCAACTGTTAGTGGTATTATAACAAAGTGGAAGCAATTGTGGACAAAAGCAACTCGGCCACGTAAAATCAGCACATGCTGAGGCGCACAGTGCAGAAGTCACCAACTTTCTGCAGAGTCGATAGCTACAGACCTCCAAACTTCATGTGGCATTCAGATTAGCTCAAGAACAGTGTGTAGAGAGCTTCATGGAATGGGTTTCCATGCATGGCCGAGCAGCTGCATCCAAGCCTTACATCACCAAATGCAATGCAAAGTGTTGATGCAGTGTGTAAAACACGCTCTCTGGAGTGACCAATCACGCTTCACTGTCTGGCAATCCGATGGACGAGTCTGGGTTTGGTGGTTGCCAAGAGAACGGTACTTGCCTGACTGCATTGTGCCAAGTGTAAAGTTTGGTGGAGGGGGGATTATGGTGTGGGGTTGTTTCTCAGGGGTTGCGCTTGGCCCCTTAGTTCCAGTGAGAGGAACTCTTAATACTTCAGCATACCAAGATATTTTGGACAATTTCATGCTCCCAGCTTTGTGGGAACAGTTTGGGAATGGCCCCTTCCTGTTCCATCATGACTGCGCACCAGTGCACAAAACAAGGTCTATAAAGACATGGATGAGCGAGTTCGGTGTGGAGGAACTTGACTGGCCTGCACAGAGTCCTGACCTCAACCTGATAGAACACCTTTGGGATGAATTAGAGCGGAGACTGTACAAACTGACCTCACAAATACGCTTCTAGAAGAATGGTCAAAAATTCCTAAACCTTGTGGAAAGTCTTCCCAGAACAGTTGAAGCTGTTACAGCTGCAAAGGGTGGGCCAACTCCATATTAAACCCTACGGAATAAGAATGGGATGTCATTAAAGTTCATGTGCATGTAAAGGCAGGCATCCCAACACTTTTGGCAATATAGTGTACCTGGATGATGCACTTAAGGCCTGTTCACTCCAAAAATAGTTGTAAATATAAAAGAAAACCACAACGATAACGGAGCAAAGAAACAATATCATTGGAGTCACTTTTTCCACAATTATTTTTTCTAGCTGATGAATGATAAAAAGCCAATCAGAATCTGATTGACAGCCAATCAAAATCCATCCTGCTTTAAAGAGCTAGAGCATTTAATGTCATAATTTATAATACATTTTACCAGTATTTACCACATGAAAAATATGCAATATGAAAATTATCAAATTAAAGCATTTTTTTTATAAAATACAAATTTGGTCTTCAAAAGGCCTTTTTCCAAAATGTACATCTCAAAACAGGGACGTCTTATTTTCTGAACACCACGATATTTATCATTCTTTGTGTAAACGGGCCTAAATAACAAAAATAAGTGTGCAATGTTGGGCACCTCAAAACCCAATACACTAGAGTACATATTTTTAACAAGTCACAACAATTTTTCAGATATAAAGGTGAATTTATTTTCAACATTATTCATGGAATGTGAAGACATCAGATTTGAATCTATTAAAAAAAAAACATCATGCTCTCCCAAAGTCTAGCCTCTTGGCTGATCCAAAACTAATGGAAGAGGTTCTCAAACAGCTTGAACAGGAAATTAAGCTTCATTACTTCCCACAGAGCAACCTACAGAACAGGAAAGAGAGAGAAAAAAAGTTAATATTGATTTGTGACCACACACAAATATTTAATGCTTTTTAAAAAACATAAAATACAATGCACTGCACTTTGTGGTCATAAAGTGATGATAATGCACCATGTAGATGGAAAGGATGATTTCAGGAAATTTGCACGCTAGGCTAATTGTATTCTGGAGAAAGTCACAGGCTTTTAAGAACAACTCCAGACAAAACAAGATAATCTTTTGTATGTAATACCAGAGACATCCACACTTCGTTAAAGGTTTGCCGAATTTCATATTAAACAATGGTGTTGATCACAGGGTTGGTGGAATCTTTGGTGGAACAAAGCAATGCTACATCTATATTTTATACAGAATTGTCGGCAGAATTAAATCAGTTGTTTTTGTACATTCACTCCATGATGTTGCACTCAGCCTAAACAAAGGCTAACTTAATCTTTTAAAGCAGGAAGCAAACTATCATCACTAAGGCAAAACCCAGACCTCATTATATTCAAAGTGTGAAAAATACATCAAAACAATTTGGACCCTATGATAACCCAGGCCTCTTCAAGAAACAGGCTTTTAAACATCTAAAATAAAGTAGGCATTCATTCTGTGGCACACCATGCATCAACAAGCAGAGCGTAGAGTCTAGAGCTCCTCGTGGTCATGCGGTGAGAGGTCAGGGTTGGTTGGCTCTTGGCACACTGCAGGAGTGGTGAACTCCATCAGATATTCACAGCGACTCGGCTCCGATGTCGAGGTCACCACAGTCTCCTTCCCACATGTCAGCTTCACCTACCACACAAAGATACACTTTGCAGAAAAACTCACCAGTATGAATGGCACAGTGGAAGTAATGAAAGAACTAGTACTTACTGTAGTTGATCTGTTTGGACCTTGCCAGCACCCAGTGCCGTGCTCGTATTTCATCACCAAGTACTTATTATTTTCAGGCCCTGACCAACTTCCCCATGACCTGCAAACATGAGCATCTCTCATTAAAGACGGTCAAAAACACTCGTGCCATTACAAAAAACTGTTTAAACAGTTCTAAGGTGGTTTGCTGGTCTTAGTGGGTTTAAGATGGTTTCTTAGCCTTACTAATCAGGTGTTTAGCTGGTTGGTAGAGATGCTCAAATGTAAAGTTTACACCAGTAAATGAACAATATTAAAAGCTCTATCAAGTTCTATAAGACTTCTGTTGTCTGGACATCAGACACTGAAAACCACAGAGACACTAAATCAAATCATCAAATAAAAAACCAAAAACACTAAAAATCAAAATCAATCAAATGCTACATTTGAATTTAGACAACAGGGGCTTTCGCACTGGAGGAATGTTTTAATAGTTCGTATAACTACTGGCAGAAGCACCCAGTTTTTAGCGTGTTCACACTGCAGGAACTGGGAACCATTTTAGTAATAGGATAAAGTTGAGGGGACTAAATGATCTCCTACTTCAGAGTAGGGTCTAACCCAGCACAACAGGAACTACCAGTGACGTAAGTGTATGATGATTGGCCGAACGTAGGCGAAACACAGGCACCCGCCATTTTTACATATACCTATTCCATAAACTAACTCCACGAACACAGAAAACAGCGAGATACACAGCATTTACATAGCCTTTGTGTTCTTTTCTCAACTTTGAGAAGTAGCATTGCAAGATGTCATAGGAGATTTAGCCTCTCAGCCCTCCTTTTTGCTTTTTCAACTGTATAGCATATGTCTACATTCCATGTCCATTATCACAAAACCCACAACACAACAAAAACACAGCTCTGATCACGGCGTCCTCCATCCTCCAGTTGTTGAATGCTGTGGTTAAATGGCGTTGCTGTCAGGTGGCTTACGTCACTTTAGAGTTCCTATTGGCGATGCGAATGCAGCCAGGAAAATGGCCCAAGGGGAACATTTAGTTCTCAGGGGACTGTCCTGGTGGTAGTTCCGTTAACTGACTTCCTATCACTACCTGGTGCGAAAGCCCTTAATGAGACATCACAACATAATAAATAGTATATATAAAAAAAAAAAAACATATTCATTTTGAGATTTTCTAGGTTTAACAGTGTTATTAAATTATTTAACATTTAGATTAACTTTGAATGAGTGTTAGATAGTGGCAAAAGTAAAGGAAAAGAGCATGAACAATTAAATATCAAATATCCAGCGATGCCAGTAAATAAGAAAATATTGCTGAGATCAACTAATAACCGATATGGCACATACACTACCTTTCAAATGTTTGGAGTCGGTAAGACTTTTTAATGTTCTCGAAAGAAGCTTCACCAAGGCCACATTTATTTGACCAAAAATACAGTAAAAAAATGCTAAATTGCAAAATGCAATTTAAAACACCTGATTTGTATATTAATATATTTTAAAATGCAATTCATTCCTGATGTCAAAGCTGAAATTTCAGCATCAATCCACTCTTCAGAGTTACATGATCAAACTGCTTAATATTTTTGTGGAAGATTTTTTTTTTTTTTTTTTCAGGATTCATTAATGAACAGAAAGTTCAAAAGAACAGTATTTGAAATCTTTTGTAACATTCTAAAAATCTTTACTGCTACTTTTGATCAATTTAATGCGTCCTTGCTGACTTTACTTTATGTACTTGAAAAGTGCCCTGAAACGTTCTAAACTACCTTGTCTGTTTTAAGATCTTTTCTTACCCAAGGTTGGTCTCTGAGCCTCCATATTTGGGTTTCTGTGAAACCCGATTGAAAGGACAGAGTCTGTAGATGTACCTGAAGGGAAACCGAACACACAGGTCAACAGAAATAAATAAAAATCACAGCTAGGGCTCCACAATGAATCTTTTTAGCATCGTGCACATTTGTAATTGTCACGTCGCAGGATGAGCAAATGTCAAGTAAAGGGATCATAGTTGATCTGTGATCCGTACGGACCAGGCACCACGGTTTGAAATGCACATGATTTTCAAATTATTTGCAAAGTTTAACCATCATAGAGCGAAAGTCTATCATTTGCACCCGTTTAGGTCCTGTCAGTTTAAACATTCAAGTGATTTTAAGCAATTCGAGCAAAAGACGACATAGGAGAGTGACAGGAAGACACATGATTGGGTTCACGAAAACAAGGCAAGATTTTTTGCATAGTATTTTTAAGAAAATGCATGAATTTGATGAAATGCATCACTAGAAAAATTGTTTGCAGGTGCATTTGAAATGTTTTAACTTAACTTATCTTGTAATGAATGTCATTTCAGTTCTACTTTCTGAGTATGAATTATCATATGCAGTAAAAGACAATACTCAAGCACTGTAAAAGGTTTTGCACAAACTCAACTGACTGGCTTTTCTTTTTTTGATTGTCTCTTCAGACCTTAGAACTGCACATGATTTATGAGCTTCTACAACTTTTGACCTCCTAACTGAACTCCTTCCCACAAATTGCTCAAAGATATTAAGTGCAAACAATAAGTGCAACCATTATCAAAGTACTCAATATTCAAAGTGCAAATAGAGACCCAACTTTTTTTTCAAGCATGACACAGAGCAAAGAGATGGTTACAACTACACAGATAGCTTTCATATTGAGAGATATTCTCATGCCTCAGGGAGTCACTTTCCAAAAGCGGTAGGCTAACGAAATCGCGTTTGAATGCACGTTCGCGATCGTGCATACTCTGTGAATATGGAGTGGTGGTGCTGAACTCGCACTTTAAAATAGACATTTGTCTGACGCTTCTGTTGCGCAACAAATCCTCCGCCACGGTCCTGTCAGTCTTCGATTCAATTAGAACTACAAACGAGGGTAAAAAGTGTTAAAAAAACTACAAACATGAAGGATGTGCGAGTCCAACGGTTAAGTAGAGATTTAGATTTAAGGTGCTTGAGTGATCAATTATCAGTATTTAACTTAACAAAAAGATATTTATTCAGTGTTATCCACATTATATTTCACCTGCAACAGCATTGTGAACTTTTGTAATGATACGTTTGTCCATTAGCATCATTATATTTAAACTGCAAACACATGAGGAGTCTCTGCATTAAAGACCCACGACTGGCAGATCAACGTGCTACTACATTTCTCTCTATACGGTAGGAAATTAACCTGAATGTGGAGGATTGTAATTGTGACGATGATTGACAGGGCAGTTTAAACGGTGACGGGATGCACACAGCTAAGTTAAAGATGACAAAGTAGTGTGTCCCAAAGCTTGCATACTCTTCTGCTACACACTCAAAAGTATGCACTTTTTCTTCACAAAAAGAGTACATACTTTTTGGTCGTAGTATAAGTAGGCAAACTGGGACGCAGCAATATTCCATCCTAACTTCACCCTCCCTCACATGACAATATGACACGAGACAGCTTTTCACCTCGATGAGAAAACTCGTCACATTTTAGTCTTGCCCCTAATAAGACACAAGAGAACTAATTTCAGAACTCGCATGCTGTTTTTTGTGCTGCTCTGCAAGGACACTGAATTCCATGCTCTTCCGCCTCTATTTGTGCTTGAACGGACACATACACACTAAATAAGTGTTAAAATACCAGTCTCGGCAAGTGTCCTCGTAAAGACAGTCTCGTATAGCTTACGTGGCGAACGTAAAAAACTGAGGAAAAAATGGATGAATACCATAGGGGTTGAACGACTTTCGATTTCGAAGTCGACATTTATGTGATGAAAGTCGAGTCGACTAGTCGCTGATGACGTCATTAATGAACAAATAACCCTGAACCTTGTGCGGAGATGCGAACACGGGTTTTCTTGTGCACAGGACAGCTATGACATATGACACAGCGCTGCCCATAAAGTTATTGCTCCTACATAACAGCTTTTGTATCAGTTCTTTTGTCTTTGGGTCGTTATATTTCTCACAGATTTCAGCTCGTTCTGAATCAGATACAGATAAGTAGCACAATAAAGATTACATGTATATGAATGCATTAGAGAGAGAGCGATTGTGTGTGAATTAATTCTACCTGCCAGTGTCGCTCTACTAATAGTGAAGCTGTGAGTTTTAGTTACTAAGAAATACATGCTAGGACTTCAGTTTCTAAGCTATTTTATTTATAAAAATCACAGAACAGTGTTGTCAATACATTTCTGTACTACTGAATGGTTTTGTGTGAGGTGCGAGCTGTTACAATGCAGCACGCATTAGTTTAGAACGTGTTCTACCAGCGTGCATTCTCCCGATCAATTTTGAGCATCCAGATGGTATAATCAAACATGTCTTATGGAGATCTCTCTGAGTATGCATTTGTCATTTTTAACTGTTGGAAACAGAGCCTGCGTGTCAGGAAATGGCTTATCCTGTTTCACCCTCTATAGGCCAGCGTCTAGTTGAGCATCATGGCAGAGCATTAAAGTCGACTAGTCGATGCAACCCCTAGCATATCATTGTATTTAGCTCTTAAAGTGAAAGCAGCCTAATAAACCCACTGCTCATTAATGTTAATAGTTAAGAAAATCACTTTTGTAGCTTTAACAAATATTAATTTAATTTAAATACAGTGAAGACTATGCAGCGTTATTTTACATTTTTCTGAATACGGTTAGACTTACCTGGAAAACAGGCTCTCTTTCATTTGTATCTTTCTATTTTATTTATTGAATGCTTGTAATTGGTTAATTTTATGCAGATTCACGCTCCAACAAAATCACCTCAATCATTCTAGAGTTATTAATTCTTTCAAAACAGAGCTAGTCAAGTCATCCGGAGAAACTGTATTTATATAGCAATACATTAAAAGAAAAACTAAATATTGCATCAGTTTTTTCCAATATCGTGCAGCCCTAATCACAGCACAAAAAGATAGTTTCACTTACTCGCTAGTGGTAAGTTCGTAGCACTGGCCGTACAGGTAAGTGAACTCCGCATTAGGGCCGCAATCAAAGGACAGCTCTTTTTCAATATTTCTGCAACACAATCAAAGGACAATTCATCACAGTGCTCAGCAGCAGGGCCCCCGCACACCAGCGTCAGAGAACATTGCAAATGCATCGAATTCAAGGACACAAGAACAAAGGAGACAAACACAAGGGTTTGTGAAAGTGACGCAACCACAAGTCAAGGAAATGCAGAGCACTCTGTTGCAGGCATATGATGACCGATGAGAATGGCAGTTCACTACACACCCACTTGATTTCAAACTGAACTTCTTTTAGCCATTTCCTAGAAGACTCTAGTGTTGAACAAACCTGATTTGATCGTCCATCTCCCGAAGAGCTTTCTCAGCCTCCTCAAAGTCATCTCTGGCCTTCTGAGCAGCTGTGAACCAGAGAATGGTTGGTCAGCAGAGACAAAGAACAACTGACTCAAAATCGTATTTCTCTGTAATGCATCAACAAATAGCCTCCGGACTGGCCGTTGAACCAACCATCGATGAGGACCTGGGTGTCCGTGTCATAGGGTGGCATGGCTTCCTCGTCGTCTTGACTTTTCTCTGGAGTCCTAACGATGGGAGGCGCCTGCACAACACACAGCCACGCTCAAATAAAGACATACATTTTTACACCTGCACAGTACGGTGAGCATGAGTTATAACACAGCATGTTGCAAGACCTTTGCCACTGTGCCTTAGGACACGAGTTAAATGTTAGGGATGTTAAATGTCAAGCAGAGAAGTGTTAATAGAAGACTCGAAATGTCACAGCGGATGTAAACATCACTGAGGTTAATGCTTGCTCAGGTTTTCTGTGCGATATACCCTCTCACCTTATCATCCTCTTCATGATAATCATCTTCATCATCGTCATCATCGTCCTCTTCCTCAGAGACGTCTTCTTCTGGGTACGGCTCAGAGTCATTGTCTACAACTGGCTCCTTCACCTCATCTGCAGGTGTTTCCACTGGAGCAGGTTCCTCAGGCTGGGACTGAGAGAGAACGGAGGAACAGACATTCAAAATACAAGTTAATGGGCCATTTTATGCTCAAGATTAGTGGATTTTTTTCCAGAATGGACATTTTTTTAACTCAAATTTAGGTGAGTTTATTATTGTCAAGCAATTAATTAAAGAAATACAATTTATCAAATTAAAAGACAAAAGTACAAAATAACTAATCTAACTTCACCACTGTTCAAACGTTTGGGGTCAGTAATATTGTTTGAAAAGAAATCAATACTTTTATTCAGCAAGGACACATTAAATTGATCAAAAAATGACAGCAAAGACTTTAACATTGTTGTAAAGGATTTATATATCAAATAAATACTGTTCTTTTGAATGTTCCATTCTTCAAATAGACTCCACACAAATATCAAATCAAGTGTTTTCAACACTGATCATAATCAGAAATGTTTCTTAAGCATTTACAGTAAGCCGACGCGTTGCTCAAACACCGCGCGAAAATAGAGGAATTAGATAGGGGTAAATTTGACCCGCTGGCGCTTATAGGTATAAATGCCCCGTTTTAAAATCTGGTTTTATCAAAACAATTTTTAACAACAGGGGATTGTAAATAACAGTTTTAGTAAAAGGCAGTGACTGGGAGACTTGGATATTTTATTGGAAATCTGTTATGTACATTTGAAAAACAGCCATGAGTAAATTTTACCCCATGGCGGTTCTAGTGTTAAATATATATATATATATATATATATATATATATATATATATATATATATATATATATATATATATATATATATATATATATATATATATATATAAAAAAATGTGACCAACCCCAAACTTTTGAGCAGTAATGTAAATAACTAGCTTAGTATTCATTTTCAATGTAAGTTTTGTTATAGTTTATCTAACAGAAGACCCTAATCGTAGCTTGCCTGCTTTTCTACTGACCTCTGAGTGGTACTTGTCTTTAATATTGGTCCAAATACTCTCAAATGTTGATGTGTCCACCTGCTCAGTTCCTCCCATCAGTCCCTGAATAAATCACAAAGCATACATCAGAACTAGTGGATCTCATTGTATTTAGCAGTTCCTATACATTTTCCATTTCTAAATTCTATACTTTTCCAGACTCCAATTTTCAAACATTCATGCATTTAGCAGATGCTTTTATCCAAAGCGACTTACAGAAAAACAAAGCATTCATCATATTTAACATAAAAGGTTCATACAGCATTATTTTTGGTATATAGTACAGTCATTTGTACAGCCTTTTTTTATCATTGGTTTTCAGCGATAACGCGCTTACGTGATGAGAAGAAACCTAAAATTCTCTATAAACTGCATATATTTACGTCTGGCACATCAGTTTCATACTAAATGTGTCTGGATGTTGCACAATCACCAAACAGTAAAGTACAGTCCAATTTAGATGATTGTTTTCTAGTTTATCTCTTGCTGGTTTGAATGGAACACGCACATTTATTTGGTTTTGCGTGATGAAAATGTGAGCCTTGAACAGAGCCATTTGTGTTCAACAATCACTAAACTTTTCCCATTAAAAAAAAAACTCTGATTGTATGATAGATCTATTTTTAGAAATTCTTCATTTTATATTTCTGAGAACAGAATAGGGAAATAGTTTGGAAACACAAATGTATTTCCATACTCTGTTTAATTTTCTCCAAAATACATAGGAACCCTGATTTATTGGCTAGAAATGCAAAAATACCTGGGCCTCAGTTTCAGTAAGTGTGCCATCAGCATCTGGGTCCAATTCTGCATGGGTCTGAAGCTCAGACACAGACACACTGACACACAGAGACAACATGTTATTTTATATTTATTCTCTATACACACAATCAGAGAGAAAAACCATAGTCATTGGCACTTACAAGCCATCTGCATTGTCATCCAGCTCCAAAAATGCTTCTGCCATTTTGGCTTTGTCCTTCTCCAAGCGAATAGCTGCCTTTTGCTCTGGAATGAGGTTAAAACAGATTAGACTTACACTAATGAGGAATCGCTGATGAAATGAGCAAGCAAACAAAACACCATAAAGTCATTACTTATATTCAATGGTTTAATAGCATTAAAGTGTGAATGACTTTGTAGGCAAAATAAAATACTGTAAATATTAATCGTAACCATGAGAACTGTCTGGCTTAAAGAGATATGCAGTTGATTTGACTATAAACAGCTGCACTCACCTTCCCAGGCCTTAAGGTGGCGCTCTTTAGCTTCCTTCTCAGGCTGCTCTGCGATCTCTTTCACTGTCCTCAGCGCTTCAACTTTCTCCTCAAGCTGTTTCTTATTTTCCTGCAGATTAGTCACTTTATCCTACAAAAGAGAAAGCATTTTACATTAACCAAAATTCACTGACACAATATGGCTTTTTAAACCTGCAGTATAGAGGGTATGCACGTGACATCACCGTCAGCTGGAGTGACTGCGGTTATGCCCACTGAGTGGCAAAAAGACTGAGGCAGCATTGGCTTTCGGCGGTCAGGAGAGGCTTGGCCACGGACCCCATAGACATCCCTGTGCCCACCTCCGGACCGAGGGAGACGGACTTGATAAAAGTGTGTAATTTTCTCACTCAAACCACTGCCGCCTGCTGCTTCTGCTACTGATTGCTTTAGAGGGAAAAGCTGCCCATCACTGCTGGTCTAGGATCTGTTTTCTTCATAATAATAGCATATTAGCGAAAAAGAGTTGGCAAAAGATCCAGTGCGTATCTGTATTTGCACTCATCAAATTATTCAATTTCCAATGTGTTTTCACTTGGGTGAGTAATGTAGCCAATCACAGACATGTTTGTTGATTTCTTGAATGCAATGGCCAGTCACAGGTGTTGAAGTTAGCTCGCGTTTTTGTCCAGTGCTGAGTTCTGCACGCGCGCTAATCCTCTATAAGTGTAGAAAATATGTAAATAAAAGATTAATTGTGTCGTCAGCGTCACTGATTAATATATAACGGAACTTTGTGAGATCGCATTCATTGAATGAGTGACAGCTTTTAGTGATGATAAAGATGATAAATATTTATGTAATGAAATCAGGCTCATATAAATGTCATGAAAACACGATTCCTGGCTGCATGTCAATATCCATGAATCACTGGATCACTGCCAAGTTGTAAGGAACACTATATCGAGTCCAACCTTTAGTTTAGACTGATAAACGTTTGTTTTACTCGCGTTTTCTCCTATTAACTCCAGTCACGCAGCAGCTCTTCTGCCACTCAGCCCCGGGGCGTGTTCCAGCGGGAAATTGTGGGCGATGCATACCCTCTATATACAAGAAATAATTAAATGCTGGAACTGGATGATTCATGTTGGATGTGAGAGTCCAAAAAAAAGAAAGAAAAGCAAATATGAGGGCAAAGCATTTTGACATCCTAGACTGATATGTTTGTTCGTGCAAAGCAAATCTTACCTGCTTTTCTTGTCGTCCCTTCTTGGCTTCCTCAATGAGCTGCTGTTTCAGGAGAAAGCCCTCTTTGGTGATCTCAGCCATCTTCTGCAGAACCTCCCTCTCTTTACGTCCCAGTTCCCTGAGAACCAATCAGATATTTCAATGCGTTTGTTTATATAGTCACTGTATCAAATCAAGTAAAAAGGGAAAGTAAAACAATGAAATTGTCAATGTAATGTGTGGCTTCTTATGAGCAGTTCTCATAAAACTAATTGTGCTCTATATTTATTTATATATAAAAAAAATTCCATTGTCAAAAACATTTTTGCAAAACTCCTTATGGGGTGGCCTGTTCACATAGGATACATTTTCATGTTAAAACTGTTAAAAGGCATGTTATTTACTATAGACTGCTAATACATATTATTGTAATACATATTACAATAATACACTTGAGATGATTAAACCTGACAATGACCTGCTGCTATGAAAAGTTGGACTATTTTTATTTTAACAAGGCATCTTAATTTTGGCACAAGGGCCGCTGAAACAACATTGAGATGCGGCACAATGGCCAAGGACATTCGTCTGGTGCACGAGTGCAATGGAGTGCAAAAATGACTCCTAATGTTCGTCTCCCTGGAAAGCAATTACATTTGGATCAAAACTCACTTGCAGGTATTTTCACATTTGGCTCCGCTGTTGTACTCATCAGTAGTATCGCAGCAATCTGCAGAGAGCAAAAATTGTAAATGCAATGCCATTTCATTCCATTCGGCGAACACTGCTGAGGAGAAATATCCAGATGCAGAGTCATCTTACCACAGATGCCATCATTAATACGGGAGGATGGGATAAAGGTGGGCCTGTAACCAGCATTGGTGCAATGGAAACTGCCATTCGGACAAGCAGCAGTGCCTGAAGACAGACATGAACAACTGTCATGTACATCATACCATCAAACTATACTTTATCACCACTTTCTACCGGTCATGGACTTAAGAAGGACAGACAATTCTGACATCTGTTGTACTGTGATGTACTCGACCTCATAGGCTCTCTTTCTTGCATGGAATGCAAAAGATGATATTTAGCAGAATGTCCAAACTGTGTTTTTTCTCCTCACACAACGATAGTGAATGGGGACCAGAAACAGCCATGATCTCCATTCACTTTTATTGCATGAAAAAAAACCAAAAACAGCTTGTGTATTCTGTTTATGTCCTGTGCAAGAAAGAAAGGGTCTGAATTCCATTGTAGATTTATTCATTCATCTATACAGATACTTTTTTCAGCACATTTTTTAACCAATGATGTTTGTTTTTGCGTGTCACGCAAGCATGTTTGTGTTTCTGTTTACTGTTTTTGATGTGCTTTATGTATGCATGTTGATCAGTGTTTACATGAATAAAGCCCTAAATTAAATCTGTTCATCATATAAAGCAATTGTGTCTCTTCAGAATACTTTGATTACTGCTCGATTCATATGGATTCCTTTTATGATGTCTTTCAATGACATTTTTATGAACTTGTCAAAGCTTGAATGTTTTGGTTGCATCATGGATAGTTAGATATCTTTTCATTATAAACATTTTAATGTTTTATATTTTTGAACAACATGAGGATAAATAAATGACTATTTTCATTGTGGGTTCATTTTTGGGTGAACTATCCCTTTAACTAAACCTTTAGAATTAAAAAAGTGCATTGTTCAGCAGACTTTTCAGAAAAACACTGCTGAATGACTTTGATCATGAAAAGATTTTAATTATAGACTACTGGTAATCTAAAATTATAAACAAATTTAAAAAAAATAATTAATTGTCAGTACCTGGCTCATCTGAACCATCTTTGCAGTCACAGTAGTCATCATTCACTCGGTCAAATGGAATGGTCCGGGATCCATCGAGACAGGTGAAAGGCTTGTTCTCCTCATAAAACGGTTTCTCTTTATGTATTTAAACAAAAGGAAGTAGGAGTTAAACCAGTGTAACTAAATCAGTGCAGGTTTAATAGAGAATTTGCAATATTTAACATGACTTTACTTGACAGTGGTACTCCTCGTGGTCGTTGAATCTCTACAGGTGTCCCCAAGCTGACAGCAAAGACCAAAGTCAACAGCAGGTGCACGCAGGACATGATGCCTCAGGAAATTAAGGAAAAATGCAAACTCCCACTAGAGGCGCGTGACCTTGGAGCACAATAAAAATGTATTGTTAAACTGTGCATCTAAACCCATCATAGATATACATCTCATGCCAATGGTTTACAAAGAAGGCTAAACAAATATATATAAAAAAATTAAGCCAAATGATTATCAATCAATCCGTCTTTAAAATGTCTTATTCGCATCATCCTAGTTAATTCAATCTGAAATGGCTTCCGCACACACGGCCAACAGAACATACTGAAATACTCACTGATCTGAAATGATAAACAATACAATATCACGATAGCAAGTAATATGTCTTAATAAACATCGCAAACATTAAATATGCGATTGTAGAATTACTCAAAGAAATCTAAAACAAACAAAAAATCATCGTACAACAGTAGCTCATTACTTACTTCCGTAGAGCGCTCCTGCACCCTGTGTGTTACGTCACCAAGATGAGCGGTGTTCTCATATGATTGGTGGATTCGTGTGGTGGAATACAGCATTGTGGGTAATGCAGTCATTGAAAAATCCAACCGATTTTCAAGCTTTCTTTTTTCTTCTTCTTTTGTATCATCAATAATATGATTCATAATAGATCAATAACCATACATTTAGACAAAAGCGTCCCACCAGTATTTAAATACAGACAAATCATGCTTCCAACACTGACAGGAATAAATCCAATTAAGTAATTGTAAACATAATCATTACCCTGTTATATGTATAATATAATATATATGTTGTGATAAAACAGGAATGTTATAATTTATTAAAACCCTGGTCTAAATGGACTGTGTGGTTGAAAACAAATGTGTTCACGTGACGTGAGAAAGGCGCGGTTTTCTCAGTGAGCCTGAGAGAAATTTAACATTGTATTTGCGCTTCTAAACTTGTTATATAACTGTATAAAACGTTGTGATTTTACTTAAAAATAACGTTTGTAAGGATTTAAGTTTGTAATATTCTGGGTAATTCATATCTGTGGAAATTTCTCCTCAGTTTCAGGACTTCCAGGTAATTAGCTTAGCCATAATAATAGAATATTAATTGGATTTACAACTGACTACAGCAATTATATCTATCTATCTATCTATCTATCTATCTATCTATCTATCTATCTATCTATCTATCTATCTATCTATCTATCTATCTATCTATCTATCTATCTATCTATCTATCTATCTATCTATCTATCTATCTATCTATCTATCTATCTATCTAATACCTTTAACAAACTTTTATTGTAATGTTGTCCACAGGATCGTTGGTTATTAAAGGACACAGGAGTCAGGACAGACCTTAAGCCTTGCATAGGTAACATAAAATATAATTATCGAAAAGTATAGCTGCAGGTTAGGAATGGTTTGAGCAGCATTGTTTGACGATTCATACTGAGTATTTCAGCCAGGTCAAAGGTAGAAAAGAAAAGGTCATGAGGACATGGTAAGAGGAAATATTGGATTTTATACACCTAAGTTACAGCGGTTAGGGTTTAGTCAGTGCTAGGTGTTTTTTTAATTTTTTTAAATCAGTATTATTTGTAATATGTAACAAGTGCAATAATTTAAAATAATTGTTCAATTATAGCCTAATACCAAACACACACACACACACACACACACACACACACACACACACACACACACACACACACACACATCTAATCTTTTAAAAAAAAAAAATTATATTATAGACTTATATAGTAAATAAATATATGGTAATTGTTTTATTTTAAATAAAATAAATACAAAAATAAAAAAGTCACAGGTCATATACACGAGTGTATTAAATAATAAGCTAATAACACGAATAACAAAAATTAAATAAAACTACTATCTATTTTTAACAATAATATGCAGTAATTTAGCTGCAAATTACAATGTTTGTCTCTAAATAATGGCAGTAGGGGTCAGTAAAGTATCACTGAGCAAAACCTTTGGGCCTACTATATATCATAACTTCCATTTTTGCTGAGTATAATTTCATTGCAGATGGTTGCAAAATATTTTAAATTAGCGTTTACTGTCATGAGTTGTATAATGTTGGTACACACAAATCAGCCTCATTACATGCGACCATTACTGTAATATGAGGCGGGACAAAAAAAAGAAAAATACACATATTGCATTTATTAGAAAAATCGTCCTTTATTTGTATTTTCAACACACTTTACAGTACTGAACAGTGAAAGAAAAAAATATACTGGTATATATTTATATATTTGTGTTTTTATATATAGCTGTTTGCTTATTAAATGCATTTTATTCACAAAATGACAACTCAGTTCTCTCAGAGGAAAACCTTTCATAAAAATAATATAATATAAAATAACTTGGACACATTATACACATTACAGCAATATAATGTACAAATATTACAATCATTTTCCTGTGTTTTCTTTTTCATTTATATTATTACCATAACTTGTGAACAAGTAACATATTATTTAAAGCCCAGAGAATAATTTCATTGGAGAGTCTCATGAGGCATGACTTCAAAGTACGAAGAAAAACTATTCTCTGATTAAGCCACGTCATCGTTCTGACTGTCTTAGTCATTAACCTCACAGAAGTATTTAAAACCCCTATTAAAAGCCTTTACAGTGCAGATTATTGACACAGAGTAGCTGATGTTACTCAGAGCTTTAGCAGGAAATGGCATTGAGGACCAAAAAGACGACGTTTGGACCGAGCCATTTCAAGTGCTCCCCCTGTGCCATGCTATACCATTACCCTTGAAATCAGCCAACACCTTCCTACAGAAAAAATAAAGTGCTGGTAAAGACACGTTTTAGAAATAACTGATGATTAGTCTGTTTTCCAATACAATTCAAATATTCACATTTAAAGGTGAAGGGAGGTTGACTAAAATCCCCCAAAATGAATGGCAGGGGAGATGACAGGAGAAAGAAAGGGGAAGGTGGAGGGTGCTTATGAAGTCCACAATTCAACTACAGTTCATTACAACTAAAAGTGATTCATTGTGACAGTGACTGATTCTGAGAGATCTCAAATTTACAATTCAACATTACAGTATATACAAAACAAGCAGTGATTCGTCTACTATTTATATTAGATAGTAGTTTTGATTTTTAAACCATCAAACCAGAATGATACAAAAATAAAAACTGTACACAAACTGTTCAAAGAAAACACTTGTTTTTTCCTTTTGATATCCAAAAAGAATGGCAGCAAGGAATTAATTTTAATAATTTCTTAATAAGAAACAATTGCTACAGTGTCGTGTTAAAATGGCAAATATTATTTGTTAGTGTAGTGCTCACAACATTAACGAAAAGCCACACAACAAAGCATTCTAAGGTAAGACAGGCAAATGGGAATGTCATTAGTTTGCACAAACCAATCGCGTAACCCCGGGCTTCATGAAAATGTATTTACTTTCTGAACATTTATACCATGACATCCTCTAGTACAGTTATCATATATGTACTGGTATGGCCTCAAGTTACTGCTCTGACAGACGCAGGCTTGTGTAAAGCTAAGCTACTGACCAGCAGAAACCAGCTTGTTATCATTTTTCAACAAGTATGCTTGCAAACGCTGCCCCACAATATAGCAACAACTGGTTTATTCAATGGAACTAAAACCAAACTAAAAAGTTCTGAGATGAGAGAGAGGCAATATTGCAAATCTAACATCAACCTGAGAACTCTCTCGTTCTCTTACTTTCAGTCTCTCTCTTTCTCCCTTAAAAGTTGGTGAAAAGTTAAATAGACATCACGAAAATATGCCGGACATGAAACACATTAGAGCAACAGTTTATTTTTGTGGTATGACCTGCTTTCTCTGTCTGTACTGTCTATAGTGACTTTGCCATGCACAAAAAAACTACCCTACACCTCCAGATGGAGCTATTGTCTATTCACAGACATTTAGCAAGGCATACAGACATGAAACAAATAGTCTGGGATATAATGCCAACATATTATTATTATTATTATTATTATTCCACAATGTGACCAGGTAGAAACCCTGCAGTTGACATTAAGGCAAAAAAAGCATCAAACTCAATATGCTGCATGTGACTCCCTTTATCTCTCTCCAGCATCTAACCACCGGTGTCTTTCTCTCTCAGATATACCTCATCCTTCTCTCACCAGCGTCTCTTCTAGCCCACGATCAATGCTTCTCCAACTTATCAGCTAAGCACTCATTCCTTTGGCAAAACATAATGTAGTGTGTTGTGGTGTAGACAGAGAATGTATTCCCAGCGTGAGTGGGTGAAGGTGAGAGAGTCTGTGTGAATATGTGCTGCAATTGAGGACACTGTTACTTTTACAAATTTGGCAGGAATGGATGTAGCAAAACAAAACAAAAAGAAGACAAAGCATATGTTTCAAAGCGTCACATGGCTTATCCTCAGAAAGTGACTATCATTAATTATTCACATGGAAAGTGAGGGCAGTCCGTGAGCAGTGACGATGATAAATCCTAATCTAGGCCCTAAATGCTCGGTTGGCTTGAAAGCGACTGAGGAAGACTGACAGATGAGAGCAGGAATTATCACAAAGACAACGCGACCGCTCCATGCCGGCACAAACCATAATCAATGGAGATTGCTTAAAACGAGAAAAAGACAATCAAAAATGAAGACAAAAGCAGACACTCCTGTCCCATTATGCATTGCTTCACAACAGCTCCAGAGTTGAAGCTGGTGGTTCAGAAAGGCACACAGCCATCTTGCACTGGTAGCACTCCTGGGTAAAGGGTAAGAGGGGGTGGGACCAACTAACAAATCGTTTTCGACATCCTTATCCCTCCACAGTTTTTTGGACCGCAGATGTTATCTCATTTCTCCCGGCAGATGCAACTGTGTTCTCGCAATGACAGAAATTGAAAAAAAGTCTCTCAGATTTCTCTCAATACGTGAATTCTGAGGATTAAGTCCCTGTTAGAAAGCTTTAAAAGCTGATTATTGACACTGATGCTCCTTTTTGAGATGGCTTTTTCCCAAAGAGATTCCTTTCAGATCCAGGCCCCCTGAACACATACACAGACACACAGCCGTGTGTTTGCATGTACTTTGTGGTATTGTTATTTTAGACTGAATTTCACGTACGTCTGTGAATGTGTGTATGCGTATGTGTGGAAATTCCAGAGTGCTACACTGACGTAATGGCCCTTTACAAACCCCACCATAATTCTGTTTCTCCATCAAACTTCACCCTCACTGCTGGATGGACTCCAGCTCACACTCATAATCTACAGTTTCTGTGTTAAATACTTCTCTGATATCAATATTTTTTTGTTCCCTTTTTGAAAAATAAAATAAAATGTCTTATTGGGTTGGTACACAAGACTTAATCTGTTTATGGTCTAGCTATCAGAAACAGAAGAGTCCTATGTGAACGGTAGAGCGTAGGGACAGAGTTTCTGAAGCATGGCCCCAACTTGGCCCTCTGGGCCAGACAACTGTTCCTCGAGTCGTGCGTAGTACGTGTCATCGGTAGGAGAGGACGACTTCTCCTCTTCCGTCTCTTCCACAGGGCTCTCATCAGACTGTCTCTCGTCCTCCTCCTCGACTACTGACTGAACCTGCAGTCGCCTCCGTCCCGACCTCTCTACCACTACCTCTGTCACCTCCTCCCCGTCCTCCATTTTTTCTTCTGCCTCATCCTCCTCAGCTTCCACCGCCTCCTCATCTTCTTTGTTTGCCTCCTGACCATGGCTGCCTATGTGGTTATGACTGGGAGCACTGACCTGTCCTGTTTCTCCCTCCAGGGTGAGCTGAAACTGAAATCTGCTCGTGCAGGATTCAAGCTCGTTATCTGGGCCGTCAGGCGGTGGTGACGGGCTCTGGGGAATGGTGCTTTGATACCAGTCCCGGTTGTCCTCAAGGGTGTCCAAAATTTCCTGAGCATCAGGGTGGACCAGGTCCCCCCAGGTCTCCCACAGAGGATGCACAATATAATCGATAAAGCCCACCTAAATCAGGAAACCAAACATGTTGAGAGACTCTTTAGCAGCAGCTTATGTCGGTTTGTGTGGGTGTTTATATGTGTACCTGACTCTTTTCCACGGACGCAGTGTGTTTGTCACACATGGGGCTGATTTCCATCCCACGCTCTCGCTCTTTATCGCCCTGCCGGAAGAACTCCTCCATAATGCGCTCAGTCCACTGCCTGTACACTGCCAGGGGCTTCGTTGGGTTACTGAGGTCAGCACAGTGCACCATGTTCCTCAGGACCTACACACACACACACACACACACACACACACACACACACACACACACACACACTTGTGACTAAGACTTTTCTCTTTTTTTCTGGTCTACACTTACATGTCATTTTTGACATAGTTTAAACTGTTTTGTTGCATTATAAAGAAACACTTTTGTTGGTAATCACCTGTATTCGGTCATTATAATGGTCCAGCATCAGCACTCCTGAACTGGTCACTTTCTTGGTCTCCACCATTGTCTTAAGATCTGCCAGCAAGCTCATATGCTTTGACATGTCTGTTGCTAGAACCTAAGAAGACAAGCAGCACCATTTACACAGGAAATAAAAGTGTAGACCCTCAAAAATAAAACAATTCACCAATACACAAAAAACTGCAATGAACATCTTACCATGTCAATGACCAGCTTGCGCAGACTCTGCCGTTGCCGTTTGGTGAGGTTCTGAAAGATGTCACAGTTCTCCTCGTGCAAAAGCTTGAACCCTACAGCCAGGTGGTGGTTCTCCAGTACAGATTCATCGTTGTACATTAATGCCAGTTCTGAGTCTGTAAAACAGAGCAGACCAGGCTATCAGTGGATTTCATGGCTCAACAATAAGAATTGCCCACTGGGCCCATGGCCAGTTTGAAAAAGTTTTTGGCCCATACTGAATACTGAAAAGCATACATTTGTTGATCTACTACATCCATTTTTATGCCCTGGAAATGTAAACATTAGCTAATTGGACGCAAGGTGTTGTGTTATTGCTCAATTATTCTAAACATTGAATTTTATCTTTTATTTATGTTACAAAAAAAATTCAATTTAACTGAAAAAATAAGGGAATTAATCTACACCGGACACAAGCGGTGCAACGGGATGTGACTAAAAACAATAAAACTTATTATAAACAGTGATTCTGTCTACACTGGATGTGGAGCGATGCGAGCGACAAATCTCTAACAGTAAACTGATGCCTCAATTCTATTTATGATGTACTGACATGAAGGACAATGCTTTGCAACATGCATTTTGTCGCGTCCAATGTATAAAAAAACCTTTAGCTGTTGCAGCGCGACACGAGGGACAACGGTCATGTCTGGTGTAGACACAGTGTTAATTAAATAGTTCAAACTAAAATAAAGGACACATGAAAATGGGGTGGCAGAGTAGACCCTGAATAGAAAGATTGAGGTAACTCCATGTGTCCTCTATTGGGTACTTCACAAAAACAAGTGAGATTCAAGATTCAAGAGTTCAAGATTCAAGAGTTTTATTTGTCACATACACAGTTATATACAGAATATACAACCGGCAGTGAAATGTAAACAGGTCCGCTCCATGGACAGTGCAAATTCACAGTTAAAAACACAAGGAAGAAATTATAATAGAAATAGGATATAAAAAAAGTACTATCTATATATATATATATATATATGTCTATATCTGTAGAATTATAAATAATCAAGTCAAGAGAGAAAAAAGGTAACAAATAAGGATAAAGTGGAATAAAATAATTGAAGTAGACTTTGCAGTGAGTAAACTGTAGACTTATAAATATGTGGTTAACAAATGTATAAAGAGTATAATGTGCAAACAGGTTTATGACAGGTTGTTACACAGTAACAACGAGAACAGAAAGTGCAGTGCAATGTCAGTGTATCGATGTTTATCCTGGACGTGAAGTCACGTGATGTTAAGTGACTGAGTTCAGGAGTCTGATGGCCTGGGGAAGAAGCTCCTCCTGAGTCTCTCAGTTTTGGCCATCAGGCTTCGGAAGCGCTTACCAGATGGTAGCAGCGTGAAATGAGGGTTTGCAGGGTGATTAGAGTCCTTGATGATCTTGGTAGCTCTACCTTTGCAGCGTTTGGTGTAGACGCCCTGCAGAGACGGAGAGCTGACCCTGAGATACGCTCGGATAAGCGCGCACTACTCTTTGCAGGGCTTTGCGGTCATGACTGGTGCTGTTCCCATACCACGCTGTGATGCACTGAGTTAAAACACTTTCTATCGCCCTAAATAGAAAGTTTTCAGGATAGCTGGTGAAACCCTGAATTTCCTCAGCTGGCGCAGGTGGTACAGTCTTTGCCTGGCTTTTTCACCTGTGTCTGAATGTGAGCAGTCCAGGTCAGGTCCTCGGAGATGTTTACTCCCAGGTACTTGAAGCTGCTCACTCTCTCTACTGGTGACCCGCTGATCATGAGGGGAGTATGTCCGTTGCTGTCTCTTCCTGAAGTCCACAATCATTTCTTTGGTCTTGCCAACATTCAGAGAGAGACAGTTGTCCTGGCACCATGATGTTAGATGCTCCACCTCGTCCAAGTATGCCGTCTCATTGTTGTTGGAAATGAGGCCCAGGACAACAGTATCATCAGCAAATTTGATGATAGAGGTGGAGCTGTGTGTGGACAAACAGTCATGCGTGTAGAGAGAGTAGAGCAGGGGCTCAGGACACAGCCCTGTGGAGCTCCCACACTCAGGGTGATGGAGGTGGAGGTGGACTGGCCTATTCTCACCACCTGAGGCCTGCCAGTGAGGAAGTCCTCAATCCAGTGGCAGAGAGAAGGATTCAGGCCGAGATCCAGGAGTTTGGAGGTTAGCTTGGTGGGAACTATGGTGTTAAAGGCTGAGCTATAGTCAATAAATAGCAGTCTTACGTAGTTCCCACTTTTGCTGTCGATGTGAGTGAGGGAGGAGTGGAGGACATGAGAGATGGCATCTTCAGTCGATCTATTGGGACGATAGGCAAACTGAAGAGGGTCCAAAGTGTCAGGAATGAAGGCGCAAATGGTGTTTTTAATGAGTCTCTCAAAGACCTTCATGACTATAGACGTGAGAGCCACTGGACGATAGTCATTTAGGCAAGAGGGTTTACTGTTCTTAGGGACAGGGATGATGGTGGATTTTTGAAGGAGGTGGGGACCACAGATGTAGCGAGGACTCATTAAAGATAGATGTAAACAACCCGGTGAGCTGATCAGCACAGGACCGCAGAACACGACCTGAAATACCATCCGGCCCAGCAGCTTTCCTGACGCCCACACGCTTGAGTGCTCTCCGAACTTCATCCTCCGAGACAGAGATCACGTGATTGTTGCTGCTCTGAGTAATTTCCTCTAACGCGCGCCACTTGGCGGAGTCGCGTTGCCGCGTTACAGTCAAAGCGAGCATAGAAAGAGTTTAACTCGTTCACGAGCAACGGATCAGCGTTCACCTCTGCAGAGGATTTAGATCCAAAGGAGCAGATGGACCTCAGACCTTGCCACATGCGCCGCGAGTCGTTGAGTTGGAAATGAGACTCCACTCGGTCTTTATAACGGAGTTTTGCGGCTTTAACTGCTCGCCTGAGAGCATAGCAGGACGATCTGTATTCATTCATATTCCTGAATGGAGACCGGCGTTGTAAGCAGCAGTGCGTATGTTCACTGCCGCGCGGATTGAATTGTCCACCCACGGTTTCTGATTTGAGAAGGACGTTATTGTTATTGTTTTGCGTGGCTTGCTCTGTAAGCGTGTTGATGAAGCAAAGCGCCACATCTGTGAACTCGCTTACGTCAGCTGAACTCGCCGAACATGTCCCAATCCACATCGCCCAGAGCTGCCTGTAGCGCGGTCTCTGAGTGGGGTGACCAACGCTTAACTTCCCGCCACCGGGGTTCCTGGAGGAGCTTTTGTTTGTATTCGGGAGTGAGGAAAATGGCGGCATGATCCGATTTGCCAAACGCTGGAAGTGACCGCGCTTTATAGGCGTTCTTAAACGGAGAGTAGCAGTGATCCAGTGTGTTTGCTCCTCGTGGGGCAGGAGACGTGCTGGTGAAAGTTTGGCAGGACTTTCTTTAGGTTTGCTTTGTTAAAATCGCCCGCGACAATGAATGCCGCGTCGGGATGTTGGTTTATGACGCCGCTGGCAACATCATGAAGGCCAGATAAAGCCAGCGCTGTGTCTGCCTGCGGTGGGATGTAAACGGCGGTCGCGACAACCGCAGAAAACTCCCTAGGCAGATAGAATGGGCGGCAGATGATTGTTAAATGTTCCAGATGAGGTGAGCAGGACCGCGAGAGAATGGTGATGTTCCTGGGATCGCACCATTTCTTGTTGATCATGAAACACACTCCACCGCTTTGGATTTACCGCCTCGGCTGTTCTGTCCATCCGAAAAACAGAGAAGTTCTCCCGACGGCGTCACAGCTGTGTCCGGGACCGCGGGCGTGAGCCATGTTTCAGACAAACAATAGATATTACAGTCTCTCATGTCCCGTTGAAAACTTATCCTGGCTCTAAGATCGTCCATCTTATTATCCAAGGATTGAACATTTGCTAGAAGAATGCTCGGAGAGGAGGTCTGAATGCCCTTTTCCTCAGTCTGTTACGGATACCAGCACGTTTCCCACGGTGTTTCTTTGTTCTACGCCGCTGGCTCTGTCCATTGTTCAACTCGGCGTTCCGAAGAATCTCAGATGGCCACAGAGGATCGGCGAAAGTGTCCTGAAACAGTCCAGTGTAGAGGTAACCAATGTCCAAAAGAGTTTTGCTGTCGTAGTAGATCACGGTGAGTATGCATAATCTAAAACAACATATAGAAAAATACAATGTGCGCTTTCTGATTTTCCTTATTTAGTTCTCAGATTCAGGATATTTTTCTCCGGTATCTTCCCGCATACCATGGCAAGCCAAGTTACCAATATAATTATCTACAATCCCATTTCCAGAAAAGTTGGGATGTTTTGTAAAATGCAATAAAATGTAGAATCTGTGATTTGTTAATTCTCTTGAATCTTTATTTAAAGGGCATATTGCAGGTTACATTTTTTACAGGTTTCCTAACAAGAAAAAGGACGTGATATCTTCTGTGCTTGGGAGGAGACGAGACGTCACTTCTGCTTCAAAAACCATGCGGAAAACGCGGTAGTGTGTAGTGTTCACTTTAGACCGGAGGATTATCATCCCGGCGATATGAGTTCAACATTGTAATACTCCTGTAAAGTGTGATTAAATGAATAAACATCCACACACGATGCTTCTTCACCGTTGTTTTTACATGAATCAACTTCAACATTGATGAATACAAATTATGTACATTAACACAAATGCATAGTCTCACTTTTTAAAACAGTTTTGAATTATGTGCTGTAATATAAATATTTTATCAAGTTCACACTACTACATACTCATGGCGTCATGTACATCCTCACACTATTGGTGAATTGGCAGGAAATAAACTCACAACACAGAATGAATGAATAAAGGATAACACGAAACACATAAAATAACACTATACCGTCTGTGGAAAACGTGCACCGTAAGTCTTGTTTTTTAAACATTTGCTAACTATCAAATCAGTCGTGATGAGAACGTAATGTTAGTGCAGACGGATATTAACGAGTGTGACATACGCCTGATCAAAGCTTATTAGTTCTCCTCACACCACAACTCAATGTGTCTCTGATCGTTATTCTGTCTAATCCTGGCCTGTCCCTGCTCTCTTGGCCACATAGCAGGCTCATAATTGTATGGCTGTGGTCCATCATATGAGTTAACATCATATGAATAAACATTTGCGATTTCCTTTCATTGCGATCCATTGTTTTCCTATTGTTGAAATTGACCGCACTCCCTCCCGTTACGTCACTTCTGCTTTGGCATTTTTAGATGCGGAAGTAAAAATGTCTCACAAAAACGACTCCAGAAGCATTAGTAGTGTATTTAAAAGTATATTTTAAAGAAAATCTAGTTCCTACATACATGTTCCTACATTTCCATACATTGACTCACCGGGGGCTCTAACATGCAATATGCCCTTTAACTGACAAAAGTATGAAGAAAAGATTTCCAGTGTTTTCACTGACCAACTTATTTGTATTTTTGTAAATATAAATAAATTAGATGGCTGGAACACAATCCAAAAAAGTTGGAAGAGGCAAAATATATTTTTTTTTACTTTTATTTTTAATATTGAATATAATCACATTAGCTCAGGAGTACTTTGGAAATCTGTCGTCACTTAACAGTCTTGAATCTCTGTTACACAAGGAGAAACCTAAACGTCAAATTTTGGCAGATATGCCGCTGAGTTCTTTGGGCCTGAGCTCATCTCAGATGGTCCAAAAGGCATTCCTATTGAAAATGTATGGCCCATCATGAAAAGAAGAATCGGACAATGACGACAACAGACTGTTAAGCAGCTGTCTTGTAGCACGTTTGGGCAAAAATTCCTCTTGAAAAACTGCAACCATTAGTATTGTGAATTCCCAAACTATTAAAAAGTGTAATTAAAAGGAAAGGTGATGTAACAGTAGTAAACATGACTCTGTCCCAACTTTTTTGAAGTGTGTTGCAGCCATCAACATTTGTTAGTGTTTACAACAAACGATAAGGTTGGCCAATGAAAACATTGGAAATCTTTTCTTTGTACTTTTGTCAGTTAAATAAAAGTTAAAGAGAATTAACAAATCACTAAATCTTTATTGATTCTTCAGACGATTTTATTGCATTTTACAAAATGTCCCAACTTTTCTGGAAATTCTGTGCTGCCCTAAACCAGTTCTCAGATGTCCAACTCACCAAAATTAACATCATATTCATTTGCACACCTGCAAACTTGTCGTTTTTCAGCCACAATCTGTGTTTTCTTGTTTTTTCTTTGTAGGCTGCCCTTCATCTGCTGCCATGCAGGCTAGAATTGCGAAACATTATTGGATAATTCTTATAACTGACATTTCTCTGGGCCAATCGGAATCTTAGCACTTTTCCTCTTGGCCAATCGGAATCTTAGCACTCGACATTGAATGAGACGCCTGGCTACCACGCGAGTCTGATGGAAGGAAGCATATTGTTAAATTCAAGCTAAGTCAAGCTTTTTGGAGCAAAAATAACAGCTATTTGTTTGCTTGATTCAATTAATGTTAGCTACCGCTTTTTTATGTGATATAATTTACAATAATATTGTATTGTTGTCATACCCATGACGTTAGCTAGGCTTATCGTTAGCCGGGTGCTGTGCCCTGAGTTCCAAGATATACGGCTACTGCTCGAATTCTGAGCTACCCTGAATATTAGGTTGTCATGCGTCCGAAGGTGCACGCCTCCGCATCCGAAGATGCACGACTTAGAGCCGAATATGCCCGAGTAGACGGTTTTCAGTCTAAAACAGTAGCATCAAGTAAATGCCTCGTCCGTTTGGGGAAATGCACGTTCAACGATCTACTTGGGCTTACGATGCTTTTGGGAAACGCAGCCCAGGATGATCATTCAACATCATAATTTTTTACAATGTAGACTTACTGGTGTTGATGAGGAACTGGTTGGAAACTCCAGGGTGGTCTACATCATGAATGGCAGCAGCGAACAATGCAGCCAGGATTTCAAGATCAGTGAAAACAGCCTGGTGGGAAGATACAGTAGTACAGTGGCCATTATGTATATTGTCAGTGCTGACTTTGAAATCTGATTTTAGATTATGAAACTTTTTTTTGCTTCTGAATGCGCACTGGCTGTCCCATGTTAGCATATACTCACGTCCAGAGCTGGTGTGGAGAGCAGCACATGTGTTGACTGTGTGACATCGGCGGCATGCAGGCTGTTGTGATAGGCCACGTTGGCATGGTAGTGGTCTTCCAGTGTCATTACATAGGTGATAAACGTGTCCACTGGGATCCGAAATGTCTTCAATAGATCCCTTTCCTTTAAAGCATTACAGAATGTAGACAGAACATAGTGAATGGTCAATATAAAGGATGAAGAGGTTTGCTATTCTAACTAGTAGGGCTGGGTAATGATACAGATTTCCTGATTCGATTAGATTCTGATTTATAAGCTCTCATTTTGATTCCAATTTCATTTTTATTTGACACTGACATCTTTGCATCTGACATTTTTCAGAAGCACAGAAACATTTACATCAAAAAACAGGGACCACACACCTGGAAGATAGCAAACATGATGCAACTTAGAGGTCTGTTATTGGAGTACTCAGCCACATGAAAGATATTAAGGCCCCACTTGTTTAAATCATTCAGCTCCTGTAAAGATAGAGTAAATTCAATTATAACAAATCCATTCTATAAAATAACTTTTTTAATAGTAGTAATGGTGGAGGATTAGGTGTTTGGGAAAGTATGAATGGTGACTGTACCCTAGCCAGTGCGTCCTCCTGCTCGGTTTTGACCCCGAAGCGGGGCATGGCTGCACTAGTGAGGCTAGAGCTGTGTGTAAGCTTCTTGACACCGCTGATGTGAGACATTGGTTTCTCTCGCTCCCGGAGCGTAGGAGAGGGAATCTCCACCTCGTTCTGCTTGTCTGGGACACAGCAAATGCATGAACTTTTAATAGATGATAGCTTATTTTAAATCAGTAAGCATAGAGGGTTTCAGAGCAGTCATTGTACTCTACTATAACCTACTGCAATGTTGAAACTTAGGTTCTGCACTTTTGTAAATGAAAACAAGGCTGAAATGTACAAAGCAGAGCGTGAGCCGACTCACTTACCTAGGAAAGTAGTGGAGATGTATTCGGACACCTGATTCCCAGAGCGGCTCATCTCAGACAGATGAGACAGTTCCCTGTTTAACATCCTCTTGAACTAGAGATCAAAAAAGGGAAAGATGGGGATAGATAGACAGGGAAGAGGGGAGGGTTATAACTATACAGCAGATTGTAATAATGCAGAAAAAAGGAAATTTTTAGTCTATCTGAAAAGAAACTAACATGATAAATGGACATGTAATATATTATCACAACATGTCAAAAGCATAGTCCACCCCAAAATGAAATCATCAAGAATGTTGGGTTCCAAACAACATCAGACCCCACTGACTTTCATTGTATGGGCAAAAACATTTTTCAAAATATCTTCTTTCATGTTCCACAGAAGCAATAATCATACTGGTTTAGAACGACAGGAGGGTGAATAAATGACGACAGAATTTACATTTTTGGGTGAACTGTTCCATTAAGGCCTATATTCTTAATGATTGTTACTTTTGCCTTACTGCAAAACTGCTACAACAAGCATATAGGCATAAGACATATGTTGAAAATATCTGAATTATGTTACCCACACATAGCATGGTATGTGGTACTGCAAGGTTATATAGAGCTTGTGCTCATAAAGCATGCAGATATTTACATGCAAATAAACCCAAGGCATTTCTAGTGTTGTAGCTGCAACATTGTGTGGTTAGAGGAAGGGCCTGTCTTTAATTAAAATCTAATTAAGTAATGGCCATTGGGAGAGAACATTGTGGAATGATCTCACATCTCTGCAAACCATTGCTGAACCAAAAAAGAAAAGAGAGCTTTGTAGCAAAATTAGTTGTTTATAAGAACCAACCAAATACGTATGTGCCTCAAATGACTGAAATTGTGCAACTTCAGCAGATAACACAAGACAACTACACAGTCACAGCACGACTCCGATAAGACCCCTGGTCTGTCCCACCGACTGGTCCTTCACACATTACAATCTCCATGGAAACCAGCAGGTTTCCTTAGCAACTGCCTCCTCACAGTCCCTCCTGCAGCATGATGGGAGTGAGGCGATGGGTTGGGTGACAATCTGAGAGAGTAGGCAGGTGTCTGTCTCTGACCTCCTCCAAGGTCAACACTCTCTGTATCACTCTCTATCTATTCTGTTCTCCTCCATTCTGTCTTTATCGCTCTCTTTAAGCCCTCCTTTTCGTTTCCTGTCTCTTTTCATCTCTGTCCTCCACATTCTATCTTTTTTCTAATGCAAATCACCCTCTGCCGTCATATTTGTCCATTGATTTCCATTTATTCTCTTACATGATGTGCATGTAAGTTACCTCCTAGATTACATGGACGTGTATGTGTTAGACATATGCAAATGTATCTATCCATTTCATGCATCATTATAGTTGTTGTTAAATTTTCTATAGCTTGCAAAATATAATGTTTTGATGACAGTGTCCCTGGTTTGAAGACACAATCTTGTATGTGAGAATGCCATAAAATAATTCACAATATCTAATCAACAACACAATAGGGGTAATAACTATCAATGTAAAGTGTAATTTTTAATTGAGCCATTTTATTTAAATAAGTTTTTTTTAAACACGATAGGGGAAATAACAATCATTGTTAAAAGGTCATGAAACCCCAAAACCCTTTTTTTTTTTTTAGATGTGAAGAGATACATACAGGCTGCACATCACTGAAAACACTAAAAGCACTCATACATTTGATCAATAAGTGGAAAATGGTTATTTTTTATTTATTTATTTTTTTGTTCTTCCAAGTTGAAAAACAAAGTCAAAGCAAAGTCCCAGAATCTGAGGTAGAAGCATGCATTCGGAGTGTGTGATTGGCTGCCGGGACTGGAGAGCACGATTCTACCGTGTCATCCGGTTCTGAGCACTTCTCTGCGTTTATTCATGAGAATGATCTCTTTCAATACAATCTCTGCACCGTAGTATGTATGAGATCGCATTACAGCGGAGAATTCAAAAGTTTCAGCGCTGTTCCTTCACCTCTGCTTGTTCAGCACTGCGTTCGAATGTGCCGTAAGTGTATGTTTCCTTAGCACAGTAGCACAAAAGTGTTAACACTGCCTAAAACTGTCTATTAATGCAGATTTTCTGTCGTTCTTACTACTTTGCATTGTTATTGATACAGTTCCTGCATGTGCACCACAATAAATTAGAAATATATACTCACCTAAAGGATTATTAGGAACACCTGTTCAATTTCTCATTAATGCAATTATCTAATCAACCAATCACATGGCAGTTGCTTCAATGCATTTAGGGGTGTGGTCCTGGTCAAGACAATCTCCTGAACTCCAAACTGAATGTCAGAATGGGAAAGAAAGGTGATTTAAGCAATTTTGAGTGTGGCATGGTTGTTGGTGCCAGACGGGCCGGTCTGTATTTCACAATCTGCTCAGTTACTGGGATTTTCACGCACAACCATTTCTAGGATTTACAAAGAATGGTGTGAAAAGGGAAAAACATCCAGTATGCGGCAGTCCTGTGGGCGAAAATGCCTTGTTGATGCTAGAGGTCAGAGGAGAATGGGCCGACTGATTCAAGTTGATAGAAGAGCAACTTTGACTGAAATAACCACTCGTTAGAACCGAGGTATGCAGCAAAGCATTTGTGAAGCCACAACATGCACAACCTTGAGGCAGATGGGCTACAACAGCAGAAGACCCCACCGGGTACCACTCATCTCCACTACAAATAGGAAAAAGAGGCTACAATTTGCACAAGCTCACCAAAATTAGACAGTTGAAGACTGAAAAAATGTTGCCTGGTCTGATGAGTCTCGATTTCTGTTGAGACATTCAGATGGTGGAGTCAGAATTTGGCGTAAACAGAACGAGAACATGGATCCATCATGCCTTGTTACCACTGTGCAGGCTGCTGGTGGTGGTGTAATGGTGTGGGGGATGTTTTCTTTGCACACTTTACGCCCCTTAGTGCCAGTTGGGCATCGTTTAAATGCCATGGCCTACCTGAGCATTGTTTCTGACCATGTCCATCCCTTTATGACCACCATGTACCCATTCTCTGATGGCTACTTCCAGCAGGATAATGCACTGTCACAAAGCTTGAATCATTTCAAATTGGTTTCTTGAACATGACAATGAGTTCACTGTACTAAAATGGCCCCCACAGTCACCAGATCTCAACCCAATAGAGCATATTTGGGATGTGGTGGAACGGGAGCTTCATGCCCTGGATGTGCATCCCTCAAATCTCCATCAACTGCAAGATGCTATCCTATCAATATGGGCCAACATTTCTAAAGAATGCTTTCAGCACCTTGTTGAATCAATGCCACGTAGAATTAAGGCAGTTCTGAAGGCGAAAGGGGGTCAAACACAGTATTAGTATGGTGTTCCTAATAATCCTTTAGGTGAGTGTACACATGGGTTTGTTGATGGACATAGACTGGTTAATGCTGATGGTGAGGAATTACAGTTGCAACATCTCATAATGAACATCAAAATAAGTAGTGTACTGAGAAATGTCCTGCTCAAGTCTCCCTTGCGACGGCGTTTCGGGTTGAATAACTAGTTCTTCCAATGTTTCATTATCGGACTCATGCTCAGATTGATATGGTAAAATCAGCGTCATCTTTACTGTCTATACAGTGTGTACAATTGCTGAGCTTTAGGAAGCTCCCGGAGCTCAGTTCAGTTATGGTAATGGGTGTTTAAAGTTTCACATGGAAAATATGACTGCAACAATATTTAGTAGCCTACGCAACATGCAGAGTCCGCATTAGAACGGTTTCTGCGCAGAACGCTGTGATGAGCTCGCAACTTGGATCATAGGTCATATATACAGACTGGAGTAAGTGTGTTTTTATGGGTCTATTTCATATACTCTAGTGTTCTAAGCATGAACCAGCAACGTGTATGCGCACATATTTCATCACGTTTTCTTCAAATTAAATATATGTGCAAATAAGGACACTGATACAGCTGCGCGTCTGATCGTGAACGCGATGATCATGACACGATGGATTATTCTGATACACAGAAGACAATGATGTAGCCGGAAAATTCAAATAACAATTGACAAAAAGGTAACTATGCTTTTATTCTTTCTGTGTTAAAATGACGTGTCTTTGTTCAGACACTTTAGTGCTTGTGAATGTTATTGATATTATTATATTATGATATTATTAGTTGATTTCTTGGGAGTTTGTTGTCATAATAGGGTTATATTTTTTTAAATGCATCAAGGTGCCTTCAACTCTTTTTTTGTGTTTCAACTCTTTTTCGTGGTCATATTTTAATATTCACGTGTGTATGAGTGTTGCAGGTCTGTATTTTATTGGTTGTTGTCTTCCCTCTTCCCACTTTCTACTCTGAGGTGTGAATGACCAGGCTAAAACAGGAAGGGAGTCTCATGACCCTTCAAGTGTCATTTTTAATTGAGTCCAAGTCATTTTCCTTTCACTGCTGTAAGCTCCCTCACTGTAAACCTGAATCTTCCTGAATTTTCTCTCAGGGATCAATACACAATGTCTATCTCACATAAAGCAGTTTATATAAAGCATAATTTACAAAATTCTCTTCCCTGTGCAATTACATACTGTACCGAGACAGATCGTTTGTACTGTGCTGAGTCATTATTAAAACATTTACAGAGTGCCAACTGTTTTTAGCATGCATGCATTCTCTGGAGGACCATGATGATACCAGATCATGTGGAAAGGAAATCAGACCAAATTAATACAAATGTGTGTTACTAGGGAGTCTGATACTATCTGTTGCCTTCATTACTTATTAAGACTGAGCTTAATGAAAGGGTGAGCATAAAGACGTGGCAACAACATATTTATTTAAATCTTCAAAGATAAATGTAATATGTGTTTGTATTACAGTTGTACCAATTTATATATAGGAATTATAAGAATTATAAGAATATATATATATATATATATATATATATATATATATATATATATATATATATATATATATATATATATATATATATATATATTATTTCTTTTAATTACTAATAAAATAATAATAAAGAATACTGTGTGGTAGATCTTGGATTATGCTAATCCTAAATTATGTGCTTCTGCATTTTAATGAGCTAATATCTACATGTCCATTAAGCAACGTAGATAAAACACATCTTTCAACAATTAAAAGAAAAAATATATAAAACCGTTCCTGAAACTACAGAGAGCATCCCTACCCATGTTAAAATGTGGCACAGAGTCACTGTAATTTCCTGTAATAGACTTTAAGGGTCAGTTCATCTTCAGAACACAACTGAAGATATTTTTGATGAAATCCAAGAGCTCTCAGCTGTCTATGCCTCCCATAGACAGCTATTTAATTAACACTTTCAAGGTCCAGAAAGGTAGGAAAGACATTGTTAAAATGGTGACTCCAGTGGTTCAACCTTAATTAAGTGACGAGAACACTTTTTGTGTGCAAAAACAAACAAAAATAATGACTGTTCAAAATGTAGTTCTAGCCTGTGCCAGTCTCCTATGCTGTTTTGTAAATACAGTGCAGCTCCCGCGCATGCATCGTGGTGCTCACGTGAACAGCATCGGCTGCCGTAGAACTCGAAAGCGCTGCACTGTTTACAACACTATTTACTGTGTAGGAGACTGGCACAGGCTAGAACCAAATTGTTGAATAAAAGTCGTTATTTTTGTTTGTTTTTGCGCACAAAAAGTGTTCTCGTCACTTCATAACATTAAGGTTGAACCGCTGGAGTCACAAGGACTATTTTAATAATGTTTTTACTACCTTTCTGGGCCTTGAACGTGTTAATTAAATAGCTGTCAATGGAGAGGTCAGAGAGCTCATAAAAAATATCATCATTTCAGTTCTGAAGATGAACGTCTTGTCTTACGGGTTTGAATGACATGAGGATGAGTAATTAATGACAGGATTTTCATTTTTGGGTGAACTATCCCTTTAAGATGTGTTGTTGCTGGACAGAATTAAAAACATTGGGACACAAACACTGACTCTGCCATATTTCAACGTCAAATCTTATTCGTATCAAACATCTCAACAGTTAACAAGTCTTGGATATAAGAACTATGCAGAAAAAAGCTGGTCCTACTCTACCAAATACTGAGCAAATGAAGCCTGTTCCCAGACCAGAGATAGAGCAATAGAGGGAAGAATAGAGGAAGTGGGAAGAGAGCGGTTGAGGCGTCCTGAGACACAAGCCCACCGTACAGGTTCTGTCCATCTCTAGGCACTGAAACAACATAAGCCAAGTGCTACGGCAGCAGCCATTTTCTCCCCTGCTCTCAAAGTGTCACTGAATAAGTGCCTAAGTTAGAGCTCGGGTTTAAAATCACACTTGAGATATGGATACCACAAACAACTAGCATACAACAAACATTGGTCTTATCACATTTTCTGTTCCAGAAGCATTAAAATTCAATCACCCAAGCAACTTTTCTTTCCCTCCACATCTCTGTTTTCATCCTGCTGAGCCAACACCGTTTCTCCTTTTTAGGACCTGATCAAGTTTGCTTACAGATATTTAGCAACCTTTTTTATTCATGCTGGCCCTACCTGGTCCCACCAGCCAATCAGCCAGGGTTTGGAGCAGGTATCACAGAACAGATCCATGAAGGGGGTCCTACGCTCGGTGGCCTGGCCACCCCCATCCAGCACCCCATCTGCAGCTGCCTCAAGCTCCAGCTCTGACCCTCTTCTCCCCTGCAGAGGGCTGTAGCTGGAGGAGTGGGCCAGCCGGTAGCCTCCGGGCACAGGTGAGGGGCATGAAGAGGGCAGCGGGTCAATGGCCTCCACCACGCCCATGCTGAGTGTGACGGACGGCGTGGACCGTTGGCAGAGGCAAGAGGCTCGGAAGTGCACGGGGGCCGAAGCGCGGCGGGTGCCCCAGCGGCATGTGGTTGTGGTCAGGGTGTGGGCAGAAAGGCCGCAGCCTAGAAGGCCAGGGTGCTCCAGAATGACGACTGCCCCCAAGAGGCGGGGAGCAAGGGGGGGGTAAAAGTCCAGCGGCAAGCGCTCGCTAAGGCTGTCTCTCTACATGCAGTAAGCAGTGTAAGAACCAGGCCCTCCTGAAAACCACAGAGTGGGCTCCACGGCGATCTGCAGGCGAGTGTCCCCTGTGAACGGCCCGCCAGGAGCCGCCCAAATCCACAGTCCAAAGGAACTACATCTCATCCCAGCAGCTGAGTAGAGCTGACCCCGATCCAACAGGAGGGGGAGAAAGTGACGAGGGGTAGAACGGACAAAGATGGAGAGTGAAAGAGACAGAACCGTCTGAAGGACACGGAGAGGATGCGGAGAGAAGTAGAACAGAGGAATTATAGGAGGTAAGGAGAAAGATGGAGATGAGCAGAAAGCTAATGGAGACTGACTGAGGGATGACAGGACGAGGAAGGAAAACAACAACACACAGGTAACAGAAAAAGCGGTTAAGAGGAGACAGAGAGGACAACGGAAACAAGCAGACACAGAAGCACTAAAAAGATGGGGCCTTTAGTCAAAAGCCAAACTAAAAAAAGAGCGGTGGTCTGGAAAAACATCCTTTCTCTCTCTCCCTGCGTTGACGCCCCTCCCCCACCGCAGAGCTCCAGGACCCGGGCCCAGCGTTCCCAGCGAGTTGTGTTCAGAGCACACCGTCCATGAAGCACAATACCAGTCCTGTCAGCACAAAGCAGCTCTCTTCAGCAGCCCCACTGTTTAATCCACACACGGTGTCAGACTCGGCGATGCAGCTCAGCCGATGCTCTGCCTCTCGCTCTGTTTCCCTGGATGCTGTAGACAGATCTCGCAAGCTAATCAGCCGCTGTGGCAGGAGGCGCGTGCTTGGGTGTGTGTGCTAGTGGCGTGTGTGCGTGTACATGCACCCTAAGAGCGCATGTGCGGCAGACGGCATGTAAGAGAGTAGAAAAATGGAGAAACGTCTGTACGTGTGTGTGTGTGTGTGTGTGTGTGTGAGAGAGAGAGATGTATTTATTAGTCTGACAATGAGGAAGGGGAATAATCTAGCCTTTAGTGTTTTTTGGTAATCTCAGCATGAATGATTTTTCCCATATGCATATGGGAGTGAATGTGTGTGTGTTTGTGTCATCTATCTCAGCACACAAGTAAGCTTTGCCTCAATCACCCAAGAGCTCTTCAATTCACATGTGTTGTAATATACACACACACAAACACTGCCTACTTCTCATACTGATGTCTATCTTATCAGCTATATAGCAAAACACATGAAACACCAGTAATATGGTACATGGAAACAACCATACAAAAACTGCACATCCAAAGTCTTCATGGTACTGTCTCTTTAAACAGACAAGGTATGGAAGAGAGCAACCGATTTTTCATTGGCCAGCATCTAAATCACATGCCTCATGGCCACAGCGAAGAGCCAATGGATAAACTGGCAGGGTAGACCTTGCTGCAGCTCGATAGCAACGAAGGTTACAGCAGAAACACTGGCATCAGGACCAAACTGCAGCCCCCTCCTCCCTCCTTCATGTCCTCCCCATCCACAAACCCTCTTTCTTCTCCCTCTCTCTCCCTCTCTCTCCATCTCTCCTACACTTCTCAAACCAGAGCAGCGTGTATGACAAAGCTGGCAGAGTTGCACACAAAAGCTATTTGCATCCGTGTTTACGGATGATAATAAAAAATACATTAAAGAAAGGAACATCACTCAGACGGGACCATATCAGATGAACCAGCACACACGGAATCTTTCCCTGCATACACAGATGTAGTCCTTCATGTGTGATAATCCACAGAATGGCGGATCTTGAAACCTCTTCTTGAGGAAATCTAATTTGTCATGTTACATGTTTCGTAAAATGTACAGGGTTGAAATTATAAACCATGAATGGAGAAAATACTTAGTGTGTATAGGCCACAAACTTATGGTAGAATGCATGTAGACAAAATTGTTCTTTGAGAAGGTAGGAAGAAAGTCCTACGGTAACCAAGCTAGACAGCACAGATGCAACAGTAAGTGATTAAAGAAACACCTTGTTGGAGGCCATCTCGCTAACAGAGCGGTGGGTTTGAATGGTCTCCAGCTGGTCCAAACACCAGTCAAGTTCCTCCAGAGTCTCCCGGGCCAGTTGCTGGTATGTCTCATCTGCACAGGACATAAGACACAGCCATCAGTATCACATCACAACAGCACTGTCGCATGCATTTAACACTCACTGTGAAAACTTTGTTTGTGAACAGCGGGGATGTTGTTTCCTGACAGGAGGACATAAAGCATTGTCTGAGTGATGTCTTCAAAAAATAATAATAATATAATAATAATAATCTAAGCATGAATATTTCAAGAGCTTCATATGGAGAGATCAAATGCCTCATAAATAATGGATATTTTTACTCATAAGAATGAATAATCTTTTTCTTTTCTTTTTTTTTTTAAATAAGAGACGAATAAGGGAATAAAAGGAAGACGTCTACAGTGATTAAATTGCTGAAATCAAGTGACATGATTTATAAACTTATAAAAATATCAAAAACAGCTCAACAATTTGTTCTAAAAATGAACTGTTCTTTAAAAATTGTTCTACGTTTATTAGTATAGTCACTCACTGCTCATAGACAAAACATGAAGCAGGAGTCACACTTAACTGATGGGTGTAATTCAAATAACTAAAATTGTGTCTGACCTCATTAATGCTCTTGTTGAACATTCAATAAAAGCATTATTCACAAACCCGATTCCAAAAAAGTTGGGACACTGTACAAATTGTGAACAAAAAAAGGAATGCAATAATTTACAAAACTCATAAACTTATATTTTATTCACAATAGAATATAGATAACATATCAAATGCTGAAAGTGAGACATTTTGAAATGTCATGCCAAATATTGGCTCATTTTGGATTTCATGAGAGCTACACATTCCAAAAAAGTTGGGACAGGTAGCAATAAGAGGCCGGAAAAGATAAATGTACATATAAGGAACAGCTGGAGGACCAATTTGCAACTTATTAGGTCAATTGGCAACATGATTGGGTATATAAGAGCCTCTCAGAGTGGCAGTGTCTCTCAGAAGTCAAGATGGGCAGAGGATCACCAATTCCCCCAATGCTGCGGCTAAAAATAGTGGAGCAATATCAGAAAGGAGTTTCTCAGAGAAAAATCACAAAGAGTTTGCAGTTATCATCATCTACAGTGCATAACATCATCCAAAGATTCAGAGAATCTGGAACAATCTCTGTGCGTAAGGGTCAAGGCCGGAAAACCATACTGGATGCCCGTGATCTTCGGGCCCTTAGACGGCACTGCATCACATACAGGAATGCTACTGTAATGGAAATCACAACATGGGCTCAGGAATACTTCCAGAAAACATTGTCGGTGAACACAATCCACCGTGCCATTCGCCGTTGCCGGCTAAAACTCTATAGGTCAAAAAAGAAGCCATATCTAAACATGATCCAGAAGCGCAGGTGTTTTCTCTGGGCCAAGGCTCATTTAAAACGCACTGTGGCAAAGTGGAAAACTGTTCTGTGGTCAGACCAATCAAAATTCTTTTTGGAAAACTGGGACGCCATGTCATCCGGACTAATGAGGACAAGGGCAACCCAAGTTGTTCTCAGCGCTCAGTTCAGAAGCCTGCATCTCTGATGGTATGGGGTTGCATGAGTGCGTGTGGCATGGGCAGCTTACACATCTGGAAAGGCACCATCAATGCTGAAAGGTATATCCAAGTTCTAGAACAACATATGCTCCCATCCAGACGTCGTCTCTTTCAGGGAAGACCTTGCATTTTCCAACATGACAATGCCAGACCACATACTGCATCAATTACAACATCATGGCTGCGTAGAAGAAGGATCCGGGTACTGAAATGGCCAGCCTGCAGTCCAGATCTTTCACCCATAGAAAACATTTGGCGCATCATAAAGAGGAAGATGCCACAAAGAAGACCTAAGACAGTTGAGCAACTAGAAGCCTGTATTAGACAAGAATGGGACAACATTCCTATTCCTAAACTTGAGCAACTTGTCTCCTCAGTCCCCAGACATCCTCCAGCTGTTCCTTATATGTACATTTAACTTTTCCGGCCTCTTATTGCTACCTGTCCCAACTTTTTTGGAATGTGTAGCTCTCATGAAATCCAAAATGAGCCAATATTTGGCATGACATTTCAAAATGTCTCACTTTCAACATTTGATATGTTATCTATATTCTATTGTGAATAAAATATAAGTTTATGAGCTTTGTAAATTATTGCATTTTTATTCAACATTTGTACACTGTCCCTACTTTTTTGGAATCGGCTTTGTATTAGTATTATCTTTTTGTTGCTATATCAGCTTACACTCTTTTGAGAAGGTTTGATATAGATGTAGTAATCTGCATCAGTAAGGTCAGTGACCGGTTGCATAAACTGTTAAAAGTTAGTCATTGAATGTTTTTCTGCATAAACATAGCCACTATGTTAAGACTGTGCCTAGTCTGACCAACTAGTACTTAACCAAGGGGTAATCATTTTTTTTAATCTACCTTTTTATAAAAAGAGAAAAAAAATTAATTACTAATTTGTAAGACTAGTCTAAGCAGTTTATGCAACCGCAGTGGCGTCAGTTCACCAAAAGCCAAGTTACTCAGTAACTCTGATGACGTAATCAAATCTTACTCCCTTGATGTGATAAGTGTGAGTGTGTTGCATCCAAAGATGAATCACATACAGCTTTGATCATAACCCAGCATATTAGACAGTTATAGACCACTGTTATAAGAATTAAGGACTTTCGAGTACTTCACATATTTTCCAGCACTTCAAAGCTCAAAAGTCTGAATACCCAATTTAAATGTTATTTTTAATGTGACGACCAAAAAATGTTTTGTTCATTTGTCAGAATTTGTAAAACTGTTTTGCAAAACACAGTGAAATACAAAAACAATATTTTTAAATAAAAACATGAAATTACCACTATAACCAGTAGATGGTGGCAAAGGAGCACTGATTGTCATTTTTAGTCCATACTTTTTGTACTGAAGTGTGAAGTCAATCAATAAATAGGACTAAACTTCACATTGAATCTTTTATTTACATCGTGTCTCAGCTTTGTTGATTATAATGAGAGGATTTGTGTATGTGTAAACTTGCGCTAAACAAACTCAGTCAGCATTTTGAGCAATACAAAGTTTCTCACACCCGGTACCTTAAACACCGCTGACTGGTTATTTCCAACAGAAATGCATGTGATTAGCTACAATATGCAATGCTGAAAAATTATGTTGTAAATAGACAATTGCAGCACTGCTGAACACGACAGCAACATACCCAAATAAATTAAAGTGATCTGGTTTTCTCTTTTATTAAATAATTACAAATTATTGTTACAGGTTTGGTGTAGATCAAACTCATGAAGGCGAAGGAGAACTTGGAACTGGTACTTTAATAACAAACTCAGGAAACACACCAACATACGTGAACCAGAACCGACAAACACGAAGGGCAAACAGAGGGCTTAAATACACAGGGGAAACAAGGTGATGACTAGACTAATTAACAAGACACAGCTGGGACAGATGAACTCATAATGAGGGTGACCATGGGAGTGGCGGGAAAACTGAAAGGAACAGGTGACAGGAAAAAAAGGGGGGCTCTGGAGGAGGGTGCAGAAACACAGGGGAAAGGTCCAAACAACACAGGTCCATGGGGGTGTGGAAGGAGGGAGGAGCCTGGAACAGGAGCCAGATGGCACAGAGACCAGCCAGGATGAGGCCCCAGGGCGGAGTGAGGAGCCAAGGAGGTGTCGAAATGGAGGCAGACGACACCCTGGGGACGACCAATGACGAGACCGCCAGCGATGATGAGATACTTGGGATGCTGGAGAGACAAGGAGCGCTGAAGCCACAGGATGCACAGGAGACGCTGGAGACACAGGGGAACTGGGGATAGCCTCTCCAAAAAAAAAAAAGTCAATAAGATCCTCCTCGAAAATGTCCTGTAGTTCCTCAAGTTAACCGTCAGAGGTCCTCGTTACTTCCACCGCAGCTTGGTGGTGGGCGGGGCTCCCTTCCCAGCCCTCAAGCGCCACGAGGATCCCCTCCTCGACGCACAATGTTGCCGGCTCACGCACCTGGTCAGACCCTTGCTGTGGTCCGGGCTCCGGGGCGATGACTCCTCTCAACCTCTGCCTGGGTTTGAGCTCGATCGCAGCAGGCCGGTCTCCACAGTCTGTGGCGGGCACAGGCAACTCGCTCGTGTCGGTCGTGGTGGGTGGTGGATGGCTGGTCACTGGCAGTGGTGGAGTGGTACTGGTCACGCTGTCCTCCTCAGCGGGGTCGATGGTAAAGGGCGAGTTGTTATTGACCAGTATCCACTCCACAAATGCGACAAAATCCTCCTTAGGACCACCCGCTGGAACACGGGCCTTCGACCGCTCACTCACGCCAGCATAGTAAAAAAAAACCACAGAGTGAGCGGTCAGGGAAGGGAGTCTGCCACGCAAGGTCCAGGAAGTCCCGTGTATGCGATTCCAGCAGGCTGTCTCCCTACTCCAGGCAGAGAAGACAAACAGCGGGCAGGGCCATTGGGAACACGGGGAAAACTCAAAACAAAACTGTTGTTTCGGTCAGTTCTTCTGTTACAGATTCAGTGTAGATCAAATTCATGAAGGAGAACTTGGAACTAGTACTTTAATAACAAACTCAGGAAACAGGCAGGAAAACCACCAACATATGTGAACAAGAACCGACAAACACTAAGGGCAAACAAGGGCTTAAATACACAGGGGAAACAAGGTGATGACTAGACTAATTAACAATACACAGCTGGGACAGATGAACTCATAATGAGGGTGACCATGGGAACGCAGGAGTGGCGGGAAAACTGAACAAAGGAACATGTGACAGGAAAAAACACAACAGAAACAGATAGACATGTAACAATTATATGTAATACCCGTAGTAATACAACTCTGTTAATCTTGCAATAAAAATATTACTTTGCCCTGACCAGAAGAGCCAAGGTATGGCAGCTGCTGCTGGTCCTAACTTTTTAAAGGCAGTTGCATAAAATGGTGAAATTTGAATCAGAAAAGCAAGACTGATTACCTATTTAACTGCTAACCTTGTCTGGCTATCACCAGACCAAGCTCAATCTTTTAAGATTGAACATTGGTCTGGGGAGTCTGCTCTGTATTTTCTACTGCACAAGAGGCGTGATAAAAGAGCATTATTCAAATGACTCTGTACGCAATTGGATAGTCCTTCAACCAATCAGACCACAAGAGGCGTGATCAACGGGCATAGTTCAAATGACTCTGTACGCAATTGAATAGTCCTTCAACCAATCAGACCAACGTTCCATAGCTTCTCTCTATCTGTCATTGTGTTAAACCCGCCAATAGTGTGGTGGATAAGCTGGTTTGAGATTGGTCCCCGCAAATTTGAAACAGAAGCAGGCTAGAAATATGTACAGGTTTCCAACCTGAGCTGCAGGGTGAAATCAAATCTCTGGCAGATCGGGCTGGGTTTACTAGGCTATGGGGGCCGACACAGGACAAAAATGTTGTCGTTGGGGAAAGGAGAGAGTGACTAGCACTCTGTAGAGAAGTTTGTCCGTTTAGGGCTACTGTAGAAACATGACGGTACAAAATGGTGACTTCACTGTAAGGGGACCCGTGGTGTATGTAGATAGAAATGACTCATTCTAAGGTAATAAAAACATAACGGTTCATTACACCACTGAAAACATAGTTATGTATATTATGTTGCATTTCTGTCAATAGATCCTCATAAATATTACACACTGAACCTTTAAGACATAGTTTTAAAATAGACGCTTTATTTATGCAACTGGCTTCAGGTAATGAGGTCTGGATTGCCATCACTTTTCCCCTTTCCTCTTTTTTTTATCCCCCAAATTGTTAAAAAGGTGTTACGATCTGGGCTCTGTGCATTCAACTCTTACATAGACTTATTGAACCATTTCTATATGGACATTGCTTTGTGCACAGGGATGATGTTGACTGCTGCAACAAAAGTTAAACGCACACAATTTAGAAGAGAGTGTCCACATAATTTTAGTCATATAATGCACATTAAAAGATCTGATGATGGCATGTTAAAGTGATATCCTAAATATATTAAATAATTAAAATGTTATATAAGTTCAACATGTGCAGTCCCTTCACTGCTTATATGCCTCAGAGTTTCTCATTTAAACTAGTGGCTGAGGGCTGTTATTTGACTAGTTAAAGCATCTGGTTAGATTCCAGCCCCTGTTTCCCATATGGCTCCACTATTTCTGATGCTGTAATGCATTTTACTGGCAATAGTGTCTACAAGAGGAAGTGTATGCGTAATGTGAGAGACACTGTGTGGGAGAGTGCTAGTGTGGGAGATAGAAAGCTCACCAGTGACTAAGTTACAGTACAGTAAACATACCTGAGAGCGTTGCTGGGGGAACCGTGGGTTGGCTGGTCACTGGTGACCTCCTGTGGACAGAAATATAATTACAACCATGAGAGTGGTAGAGGTCGCCCTCTACTGGTAAAAATCCAATTAGCGTTGCTCATTGGCAGGAAAGCTGCACTTGTTATGAACCAAGCAAATAAAGTAAAATATTATGCACAAAAAAATCGATTTAAAATATATATTATGAATATTATAAAATATAAATTATATATATATATATATATATATATATATATATATATATATATATATATATATATATATATAATATATCATAATATATATTTTAAATTATTTTTTGATTTTTTGTGCGTAATATTTTACTAATATTAAAATAATTAATATATATATATATATATATATATATATATATATATATATATATATATATATACTTTTTTATATTTTAAGATTAAGCTATGTGAATATGCTTGTACATTATCTTTATTTATTCATCATGAATAAAATGCAGAAAATTCTTTATTGAAAAGGAAACACTGGTGGCCATAAGGGGGCAGAGTAGAAATATAGAAATTGTTGCATCAAAGCTAAACACTGACTTGTTAGTGGGAGTAGTGACATTGGCGAGAATGGTGAAGTTGCTTCTGACAGTTCGTAGACTAGCCAACACCTGTGTTGAAGAAGGAGAGAGTGAGAGAGAGAGAGAGAGAGAGAGAGAGAGAGAGAGAGAGAGAGAGAGAGAGAGACAGAGAGAGAGAGGTGAACAGCAGGATATCACTCAATTCCAACTCAGCAAGTCATGACAAGCAATTAGCACTCATTTTATACTGTTTGCCAGACACAACAGAGGCTTACCTGAGCAAAAGGGGTGACTATGAGATCTTCAGCATGACTGCAGAAAGAGGAAAGAGCAGTTCCAGTAAATAGGAAGAAAAAAAATACTATACATTTTGGTTAATGTTTACAAATGGTATTTTATAGTATTGAGATGAAGCAAGGAATGTGAAGAAATAGATTTAGCCAACATCAAAAAATGTCATTTTTATGGCCATAATCCAGAGGTGGCAGTCACGGTGGCCACTTCTGCGTGCTGAGAGCGTGAGCATTTCCGAGGGTGTAACAGTATTATAGTGAGACGGGTAAAGAGGGATTTAGTTGATGTGCTTAATGCTGCATGGTGATTCTGGGATAAAAGAACTTCCTCTGAGGCCTTTTAGAAATGAAAAGTGAAGACAGTAGTGCTGTGTGTTGAGGGAGACGGCTTACCCCTCGCTGTTGATGGAGGAGTTTCGTGACATGGTCTTAGGGGACATGTCGTAGTCAGAGTCAGAGCGGTAGAGAAAAGATTCCCTTCTCTGACTCTGAGGGAAGGAGGGATGGAGCACCAGCCCAGGACTCGCCTGCGAATCCATAGGGCTGCGGCCAGGAGAGGGCCCATTCTCCCCATCATAGCTGTGGAGAGAGAGAGAAACCAAAATGACATGGAGAGAAAAGTAAAAATGCATGTCTTGTCATTTAGCTCAAACAATGCTTTGCCAGTGGCTGCATTAGATTTCCAGTCTCTGGCCAACACAGCACAAATAGAGATGTGGAACACAAACATTGATGATTGCCTCTTACTCTAGAGACGGCAAACGCTCTCTGAATGTATAAAGAGCTGATGGAGACTGTGTCACCCTGAACAACCATTAAAGGAAATCACCAGCCTAATCAGAGAAGAATCTTCAGCCGCCACTTCACAATTTATATTCTATGGGCTCTTTGTGGTTTAAAGGAATAGTTCACGCAAAAATTAAAAATATGTTATTATCTGCTCACCCTGATGTCATCGAAACCCATATGATTTTTTTTAAATCTGTGAATTACAAAAGGATTTTTTTCCAGGATAGTGCATAGCTGTCAAGCTCAAAAAGGACAAAAACACCATAAATAGCCCAAAGGACTTGTGTGTTTTTAATCCAAATCTTGGGAACAGAATAATAATAATAATTATTTATTTTCTAATCTTCCCCTCCACAGAAGGTTTAATGTCACTGACATATAAACAAAACTGCATTCCTGTAGCTCATGGGTTTGATTCCCAGGGAATGAATTAACTGATAAAAATATATACCTTGAATGCAATGTAAGTTTGGATAATGCATAAGTTGCAAAGCTTTGGATAGTGTGAGTTGGTTCTGGTAACTAAATGTGATGTGTCGGTTAAAATATGCAAAATAGAGAAATTTGAGATTTGTACTTCGTAACACTTCTTATTCTTAACACTTCAAAAAATTTTTATTTTTTTTGTCCTTTATGTTTCACAGAATAAATAACAAGTATTTGAAACCACATGAGGGTGAGTAAATAAAGCTATAATTTTAATTTTGGGCAAACTACTCCTTTAAGCTTTACACTAAACGTGGACATCTGTGAAAGGACTAATCCGCACAGTTTTAGCATTAAACATGTGACTAGTGGAAAAGTACCGGATACGGTGTCTGACCCCATCTGGGGTTATAATACGTACTGTATTTGTTCAGTTATCATGGCTCTGTGATAACGAATGAAAACTAGTCATCTGGAGAGCCTAATGACTGCAGAGCTGAAAGTGAGCATGAAACCTATTGCAGGTCATTCGCCAGTTGTAAACGAGACATTTAATGCCACCAAATCCTACTTGCAATAGCAATATAATAATGGATAGGGAGAATGCCAACAACAGTGCAAAGTACACAGCTCATCCTTGCGCACCCATCTGAGGGTCTGGATGTCAGGAACCTTTTTACTGGGATCACCTGTGCTCTTGTACTCTGCAATAGAGCCTCATATGTCTGAAAAAGCAACTGCCCATGGAGCTTGTCGCGGGGTCATGGGCATTGTGCGAGAGGAGCCAAGCAGAAGAAAGGGAGGACTCTAGCATGGTTCCTAATTCCTCTGGTTCCAGGCCAGTCATGCTGGGAATTATGGGTACACCACACCAGAGAAACCTCAAACCAAAGCCTACACTTCTGAAGTGAAACGTCAGAACTAGGCGCCTGCCAAGACTTCAGTCTCTCTCTCGCGCTGTCAGTCACTCTTCCTCCCCCTCACTCCCTCGCTTCTCACAGACAAAATACTAAAACCCCTCTTCCCACACACATCGCATAAGGCATCCAAGCTTGTCTCCTGCCCCTAACCGCAGAACTGAAGGTAGTTTTAGCCTGTGGCTATGGAGAGCTCCTGTTTCTGTGCTGCTATTGGTGAGCTGGATCTGGACTATGGCTAGGTTCAAGTCGGTCATTTATTCCGGTTGTTTACATTTACTTTATCACACAGACGTCAAGTGCAATAGCACTTGAAACGGGTCTGAGCTGGTTCTTTCTATCAGGTGCTGTCCCTTCTCTCTAGAGATCCTGTGTGATGTGAATCCACAGTAAACAGGCCCTACCTGTCCTCCCTACATGCCCCTCGAGACAAACACCGCCTCGGGCTCTTGACCTAAACCTCGTCTTTCCTCTCTATCTCTCTCTCTTTACAGTTGCCTCTTCTGTTTTTCCTGTTCTCACACTCCTTATCTCGCAGCTCACAGAATTCCTCTTGCAGCGATGAGAAGACCAAGCGACTTAAGTGACGGGAGAAGATGGAGTACGCGTGTTCTTGAAAAAGGGAGCGAGGAGAGCAAAATCATAAAGGAGAAGAGGAAGAGCAAGAGGGAAGGGGGTGACTCATGGCCTATCTAAATATTTACATGCCCTAGGTGCATGTACAGCTTCTTCCAAAACCATTTTACCTTTCCAGCAACAACAGCAACACCAATTACAGATGACAACACACGGTTGACCTTAAAGAGTCAACATACCACTTCCTGTCACTATCTGCATAACTACAGCAGTCAGGCTTTACTGCGCAGTAGAAATAGCAGCTTTCTGTAAACTCATTTCCTATTTTTATGGAGAACACATTCTTTTTTTCAGCATTAACACGGCACCTCAGAGTGTGTTGCTTTTCTTGCACTGTATTCATGCCTGTAGAAGGTAGTGTGTGCGCGAGAGAGAGTGAATGTGTGGGCGCACACGAATGCTCCTGCTTTTCTGTCTGTGCTTCACTTTAATGCCTCCTGTAGTCATGTGACATTTGTGCCGCTCAGAGACTATCCACAAAGGAGTGAACAATAAGAAATGAGAAGCCTTGTCAACCAGTTTCCCCCCTCTCCTCCCTTTTCTTGTGTTGAGATTCGAGCCCCTTCTATTTCTCCTTCACCCTCATTCTATCTCCTTCTCTGGCTTTTTACCAGTCTCTATCTTCTGTCTCTCAAAGATCTCTGCCTTTCACTGCCTCCCTCTCTGTAATTTGTGTCTATGGCTGTGACTCAGCCCAGAATAAAAAGCAAGCAGAATGCATGCTGGGATATTGGAGTTCTCATTTGTTTATAAAGATACACTCACTAGACTCTCATAGACACACAATCAAAGGGCGTTTTTTGTGTGTGTGCTGTGGAACTGTCATGTCAAGTACCTCGTCTCGGAAATTCAAAAAGAGCTCCAAGAATGGAAGGAATTAGATATTTGTCTTTTTAATAATTATTTTAAATAGCACTTAAATTGAGTTACACAAGTATGTGTGCAAATGTGCAAATGCAGTGTATTGAAGTGCATAAATTAATTTTGGAAAAAGCAGCAGCAATTATCTTGCTTCAGTACTCAATAAGGGAAATGTATTAAACTTTCATTGTATATAATGCACTCGGAAAATACACACACACACACACTTTTTTTTTTTTTTTTTTGCACGCTGTGATTGCAGGATATGCCATTGGAAGCTCTCACTTTCATTCGGTGATAACAGAACCCCTGGTGAGTAGCACTCTGGACAATGACATGATGATCATAGGGGGCACAGAGGAAAGGATTTGTGCCAGCTGGGTGAATCTTTCCTATAAATGATAACACATTAGTGTCAGCGCATCCCCGTGCCTCTGATAACCAACCCTAGTGCATTGATTGGGCTCTTTATGAATCTTCTCACTAAATGACTTTGGAGTAACTGTAAAAATCTGACAATAATTCCAGGAGACAAGAAACACAATTACCACTTTCAAATACAACAATGCTCAAACTGATGTGGACCAAAGTCTAAAAATAAAGGAAATGGTTATATGGTAAAAGTCCAGAGGGAAGAATTAAAATTCATAAAATCTCACGCTTGTGCCCCCTGAAGGCTTCACACAATGAGGATGTCTTGCTAACGTCCAAGAGGCTGCCTGAACGTGACAGCACAATTCAATTAATTTGATAAATGTTGTACCGTCCTCTATGCGGTCCAGGATAGTATGAGTGGAGGCATGATTCTTCCATTCACAGCTTTTCGGGGTGGCAGTTTTGAAATTAATTGAATATAAATCTGGGCCTATGAGTAATGGAGCGTGTAATGCTCTAAAAGAAGTAGCTTTGAGTCACAAGGACTAAAAGACGACTCACAAAATAAACGCATACGGTAAAACTACCCCCATTTTCCTTAAAGATCACAATCGTAAGCGCCCCTTTTTAATCACAAATTCATAGGTGAACCATCAAACATCAAGAGCTCGCCTCAAGTACATACTGTAGCACTTAGTCCCCATTTGCTGATACAAATTGTTCCGGTAGTTGATTCTGAACAGTCTCACTTGCAGAGCAATAATAAAGGAATTTGATTATGTTCCATTAATACTCTGGTTTTTAAAAGGCTTTGAAGTTAAGAAGCTGATTGAATTAATTAAAACTTGGTATACAGTATGTGAGGGAGGATTTACAGGCTCACTCCATCCATTGACCCTCTTATTGATTCCTTACTACTAGTAAACACAAAACCTGGGCCCTGGAAGCTCTGATTTACAAGCTCCCAGTGCACACCGCTGCAGTCCATCAGCAGAGCAGAGTGAATTCTTCAAGTGGGAAGAGCAATTAAAAAAAAAAAAAACAACAACTTCATTCTCTCCCTTTCAGTTAATGATTAACGCCTCCCCCGACCCCCAACCACCACCACTCGCCCGTTCCCAGCATGGCAGCCTGAATGGAGAGTGACAGTTATTTCCTGCCTCCACTTTCTCTGCTGCCAAGCGCAGATGCTTGTTGAACACCAACGCCCCCGACGACTGCCTCCCCCTCTCCTTGCCCGGGCATTTAGCACCTGGTTGATTGCTGCATGCAGGGAGGGGGTTAGAGGAGGGGCGAGATGTTGGGTAGTGGGGGACAATCATAAAATCAGTGGTGACTGTATATGATGCTGTCACATTGCTGGCTCTTTAATCAGCAGCTGATGCCTTGTGATAGAGCTTTTATTGTGGTGCTCTGTCCCTTTGGCAGTGCTTTACAGCGAACTGTGTCTCATCAGTCCCGGCTCTGACTCACAGAGATATTTAAGGGAGCGTGTGGAACACTCTCTTCCAGCCGCTAGAGTCTTAGTGAAACCTGCAAGGCTCCTGATGTTCCCCCACACGACATTCCAGCGGTCTACCTCTTCCCTCGAGACTCCCAGAGGGCAGGTAAACATGGAAGCCGGTTGTGTTCTGCATCGGAGGCTGTGCCCTGTGTCACAGTCCTGCACAAACACGCAGGCAGGGCTGAAAGAGGCAGGCTGGCCATGCTGCGCTTCCTGGCGTGAAGTCATCTTGCTGGACACCGTGCTCCAGTCATATAAGAGAGCTGGGGATTACAGCAGATTATCTGACAGACAGGATCAGAAGCACCCCATTGAAAGTGTCCCAACAGTGAGAGCTCTACCATTACAGACAAGCCAGGCATCTGCCCTCAGGAAGAGGCTTTAAAGCCTTGATACCATTGATTCAGCTGTACCGTCATTTCTGTGAGAGCCATTGAGAAGATTGCTTTTACTATCTATATTATGGCTGGATGCCTTTCCAAATTCCATATAAGCCTCAGCTTTGCACATGGAGTGACTCTTCTGTGGTGCGCAAAGTCAGAGTCCTGTAAAGACATGATAGGCTGCCACAAACTTGTTTTACTACCATCCTGCTCACTGTCTATTTCTGATTTCCCTGAGCCAAACTGCATCAGTTATCCGTGCTCTTATTTGTCTTTTGATTGATATCTCTATTTTCATGCAAATCCTCATGGGATACCTATCGGTTCATATTAGCCAAATGATCTCATCACACTCCTAACTTCAAGAACAATACCCGGTCTTTGCTATAAATACACTCCAGAAAATTGTCAGCATTTACACTCCCTCATGTCATTCCAAGTGTCACTTTCTTTCTTCCACAGAAGACAAAAAGAGAAGACTGTGCTTAAAGACTGAAGCTTTCAAGCTTTAAAAAGGACACAAAAACATTTAAGTATCATAACAGTTGTCCATACATCTTGTACAGTATAGTCCAAGGCTTCTGAAATCATACGGTAGCTTTGTGTGATAAAAAAAACAAAAGTCTTTTTAAGACTTAAGTAATTACTTAATTGCTCCTTGGTGCCTTCATGAAAAAAAAGTGACGTCTGATTCATAAACTAAAGGCCCTGATATACTTTAAGCGGAATTGAGGAACGATCTAATGTGTCGTCATTTAGAATAAAATCAGGCCAAAGTGAACTTAGTTTGGAGCTGGTAAACACCTTTTGTCAGGATCCTGCCCTGACAGTCTTGTCTGTTTTGTCCTTGTTTAATGTTTCTTTGCTCATCTTGTGCTTGAGCACATGGCTGTGCCTTTGTTTGTGTGTATCGTGTCCTCCACTTGCTCCGCCTCCTTGTTTGTTGTTACCACGCCCCCTTGCTTAGTCCGGTCTAGTCCTCATTTCACTAATTGTGCTCACCTGATCCTCATGTGCTCTGGTCCCTTTATATTGTGCTTCTTTCCCTCATGTCTTTGCTGGTTGGTTGAAGTGATGCAAAGCCTGATTAATTTCCGCTAACTGGGTCTTTTCGGGCAGATCGGCTCAATGAACCAGTTCAAAAAGCCGATTCATAGGTTCCTGATGTCATTATGCAATGATGTCACTATGCATTTCTTTTATGCATTTCTCAGTGTCATGTTATATCAAGGAAACATTCAAATAAAGTAATCTGTGTCAATGCATATTGAAACAATCGAATAAAGTTATTTGCGTGAGTGCATTTGCTGAATATTGCCTTTCATTCGCTTAAGTTAATGGTGTTTGTCTTCACAGTTAATTCATTTATCCTTCACGTCAAATTCGACTGAAAATTGCACAACTACAGTACACATTACAGGCACTGATCAACAAACGCAGATATGTTACATGTCTAAAGTAGCCTATATAGAAAGAATAAACCAGTCGTAGTATGTAGTATGTAGTAGAAATGTGAAATTATTTTTGAATTTGGTGCCTTCTACACTGAGAAATGCCAGAAAATGTATTTTTGGCTCATGTGTATGAAAGACAACAACTCCCAGAATCCCACTCCCATAGCCACGGCTACTGGTTCACTGGATCACTTGCCCACCGTGGCAACGCCCCTACCGTGGTTTTCATTTTCATAGTAATAAAATAATTTAGTTCAGTTAGAGAACAGACACTACAATTAAAAACTGAACGTGTCTGTTCAATATAATGTGAGTGAGCCGAGCGAGTGTCACAGCACAAACAGCAGGAGTCAGATTACATTCATCACAAGAGCGAAGAGCTGAGCAGAGCACGATCATTCGAATATAGTACCGGATTTCTACTGATACAAAGCTTAATGCTAATCGCTAAAGTATCCCTTTAAACAACAATCCGCATGCACAATAAACTACAGTAAAATGTATTTAAATCTCTTAACAGAAAGGTTTTTGCAGGTTTTGATAAAATGTTATTTAATAACAGTAGTCATAATAAGCATATTTCCAGTAGCCTATGTGCCTCAGACTTGCATCGCCAACTCAATCATCCTCGGTAATCCTCTGCAAACTTCGACAGATGTTTGAACCAGCTCTTTCGGTTCTTTTTTAGTCGTACGTGCTACTTCGGCTTTTGCATCTTTCTTCATCAACCCAGAACTAAAGTTCGATTCAGTTCGATTAATGAACCAGCTCAACTGTTTACTTGCTGAGAACCGGCTCAAAAGAACGATTCGTTCAAGAAACAAACATCACTAGTTTGTTGCGTTTATCGTGTGCGGTTTGCTTCATCTTGTCAGTCGGTGCTGGATTTAGTTTTCCTTGTCTGATTTTATCCTTTTTGCTAAATTCTACTTTCCTTGTTCCTGAGTTTTTATTCAAGTCTAGTTCTAGTCTTTTTTTTCCAATCTAATCTGCCAAGCCTTATTTCTTTAGTTTCTGTATTTGGCGAGGTTGACGAGTGAGAGACGTGGGAGGAGTGAGCGAGACCGGTGCGGGATTGAGAATGAGCGTCACCTGCGAGGCACACCTCGAGACCTCTCATGAGGGAGCTCGGAGGCATATAAGGACGAGCGACAACAGTGAAGCACGAGAGAGGACCAGGCCTGGACTTTATGCTGTGTTTTGTTTATGTTTTATTATGTATGTGCGTGGCAGTCGTCCGTGAGGGGCTGGCGGCGTTACTTTCGTTTTGCTTATTTATTCAGCTATAAATTTATTTAATTTATTATTTTAAATAAATGTAATTTATTACATTTATTTAAAGCTTATTTATTTCAGCTATCCTGAAAACTTTCTATTTAGGGGCAATAGAAAGTGTATTAACTCAGTGCATCACAGCGTGGTATGGGAACAGCACCAGTCATGACTGCAAAGCCCTGCAAAGAGTCGTGCGCTTATCCGAGCGTATCTCAGGGTCAGCTCTCCCGTCTCTGCAGGACGTCTACACCAAACGCTGCAAAGGCAGAGCTACTAAGATCATCAAGGACTCTAATCACCCTGCAAACCCTCATTTCACGCTGCTGCCATCTGGTAAGCGCTTCCGAAGCCTGATGGCCAAAACTGAGAGACTCAGGAGGAGCTTCTTCCCCCAGGCCATCAGACTCCTGAACTCAGTCACTTAACATCACGTGACCATCGACATACTGACATTGCACTGCACTTTCTGTTCTCGTTGTTACTGTGTAACAGCCTGTTATAAACCTGTTTGCACATTATACTCTTTATACATTTGTTAACCACATATTTATAAGTCTACAGTTTACTCACTGCACAGTCTACTTATTTTATTCCACTTCTTATTTTTATTTTTTTACTTTTTTCTACTTGACTTGATTATTTATAATTCTACAGATATATATATATATATATAGATAGTACTTTTTTATTCTATTTCTATTATAATTTCCTCATTGTGTTTTTAACTGTGAATTTGCACTGTCCATGGAGCGGACCTGTTTACATTTCACTGCCGGTTGTATATTCTGTATATAACTGTGTATGTGACAAATAAAACTCTTGAATCTTGAAAGTATTTGATTAAAGTCTTTTAAACATTCGTGAGGTTCCCACCTCATTCTTCCCTGAACTAAGAACTGTATTACACTCTAGTTCCCTGTAAGATTGCATTTTTGTCTTTGAGTGCCAGTCATTTTTAGAATTTGGTATTTGTGTAATTTTTCTTTTTGCTAGCTCCAGTTCTTTAGGTTATTTTGTTTTCTTTAGTCATAGATGTTAGTTTTGTCTGTTATTTCTTGTTGTTTTTGTCTCTTGGGTCTCTGTGTGTTGTGTTGGTTCCTGCCCTGTGCCCTGAGTTTTCCCTGGCCACTGTTTCTAACTGCCTGACAGCCAAGACTGGAGTTACTTCTGAGACATAAAGCATCAAGCCTCGGGTTCCTAGTGTTCCTGCCTGGTTTTTCCCCACCATCATCCTGCCTGGTGTTGCCTCCCAAGTATGTGGTCTCCTTAGACCGGTCTCAGTGTTCACCATCCCTGCCTGTCATCGTGTCGTCTGTCCCCTGCCCTGCTGTTTGAACTTTAACACCTCTAGCTCCCTGTCGTGCCGTCTATAGTCTTGTTAATAAATCTCATTGTAGCAAAGTTTGTTGATAAGGAGGAAGGAGGTGGGAACTGGCGAACGTTAACAAAGACTTTAAACAAAACGAAGAAATAAACAAAACGAAAGTAATGTGGGCAGCCCCTCACGGACAACTGCCAAGCACACACATAATAAAACATAAACATAAACAAAACACAACGTAAAAGTCCAGGCCTGGTCCTCTCTCAACCCTCACTAGTGTCGCTCGTCCTTATACGCCTCTGAGCTTCCTCGTGAGAGGACTCGAGGTCTCGCTCGCTCCTCTCAAGTCTCTTGTTCGCCCACCTCGCCACACTCGGGCCCCGTCCACGCACATACACACTTTGGTCAGAATGGTAATAATGCGATTAATGTGTTTACATGCCTGTTTAATGCATATGCCACCTAGTTTAATGCGACCATGGTTACTACGATTATGCGATTATTAATCATTAGTTTGATCGAAGTATTGCATTTACATGGGGTAAAGTTTAATCACAATATTGTCAAAATATTATAAATCGCATTATGAGGGAGCATGTAAACGTAGTCATTGTTCATTCTGCACCTGGGTCCTGACACCTTTGTACTACCATTGGTCTGTGGCAATTACATAATAGGTAGGTATGCATGAAGGCTCCACCTTCTTTCACATGGAAATCTTTTCCCGTTTTCTTTCCTGTTCAGTCTGTCGAAGTCAGACATCAGTGAAAACATGAAAACACTGGAGAGCTGCTTTATAGTAGAAAATGAAGCTGTACTTCGGATGAAACGAGACACAGACAGTTTTTCATGTTTAATATGGTAACGCTGCTTGATTTTAAGCAATCTATTGTAGATTGAAAAGCTTGTGCAAACAAATCCAAGTTGCTATGATCAGAAGCTTTTCTTATGCTTTATTAAATGCTTGCCGTTTTCTCATTTTTGTTGTGATTATTTTGTGATTGAGAGGAATGCATGCATTACGTATTCACCGCCGCTCTCAGCAGTGTGGGTGGCGTCGGATGTTTGCTAACAGTATATCGCTGCTCTCATATTTCGAACTTTGTTTTACCCCAAAGCGAAGAATGAAAAAGAACTTTGCCAGGAGTATATTGGGGCATTTGAGTCAGACCCTTTAAATGAATGAGTTGATCTGGTTCACAAAACCAGTCTGCATAATTGATTTGCTTTACTGAAGATTATTAGTGAATAACAGTGTGAACTTCTCATGACTTTTATGGTGATTTTGCATATCTTTTCAAAGCTCTAAAATTCCAGTCACCATTTATTGTATGGAATGGAAAAGATGTTCCAGTCCCACAATCTTTTGTGTTCCAGGGAACAAAGAAACTCTTACAAGTTTCCTTTTCAAAAATGATGCCTAAAATATAATCCTTGTTGTGAACAGCATTCATGTAAATGTACACAATAAATTATTCTGTTTGGCACCCTGCAACACTCCTCTCAATCCCATCCTGCAGTGTCACCCAGCTGTGACCTCATAACAGCAAAATTCACCCAGCGAACCCCACTGCCATGCCACAATAACCAGCATTGACCAACCTTACTCAGTGGTGTTGGCACTGCCCAAGCCAAGAGGACAACAGCCTGCCAGCTTCCTGCTCAAATACTCAAACCTGACTAATTCCTACTGAGTACAGCCATCAGCACCCAAAGGCTCTCTCTCACCCCACTATGTTCATTCCTCTCATTCCCTAGCGTGGCTCAGCTCGTTAACCTTTTATATGTAAATCATCCCTGTGCATCTAGGGGCCGTGTGGAGTAATGGAAAACTATTAAAAATCTGGTTTTCCAGCATGCACATCTTTTAACAGGCTTTAGTGAGCTGAGATGTCAGGGGGAAGCCCCAAACAAGTGTTTGGCTTAATGAGGGTTGCTTCTGATCAGCATCAGTCTGCTTTAAATACTTGAGCACTTCCATCCTCACTGGCTTCAGGTGGAGGATACTTTGCTTCGTGGCACATCATAGGTTGAATATATGAATGGACTGGGAGGAAGATACACAAAGGACTGTTTACAATCGAAACAGTTGCATTCTCAGACAACAGCTGATCTGAAAAATGTGTTGCCCTGAGCTTTGTTTACATCTTACGGCAGCAAAAATAGACCCTTAGGTAAGCTGCGTTGCTCCATTTCACTGCATGACGACATATTGATTTGTTAATAGCACCAATCGAACATCATTTCCTGATGTAATGACCAAGACAAAGAAGTTACTGAGGGAAGCAATTTCATAATCGAGAGAGCAGTGGTCTGTCTACCAAAGGCCCTTCAGAGACACCATTAGAGACGTCGCAACTGAACTGGAAATACAATTAACACCCTAATCCATGTAATGAGCCAATCAGGGATATTGACACCGACTCGGATCCAGTAAAAGCATCCATCCTGTGTGTTTGTGACGGCACATAGACTCTCATGCTGCATACACCAAATCTGTAATGTACAAACCAGCTACCAGAGCTGCACCCCCGCCCTGATCTCCTAGTGCAGCCCACACACAGAGGGGTATTTTTAGCGTATCACCCTGTCTCTGAGATGGAAAGCATAACTCCCCCTCTGCAGGCTGGGGCTGCTGGGGCTCTGTTATTTTAATCCAGACTGGAGAGAGAAAGAGAGATACAGAAAAAGAGGGAGGGAGTGAGTCATCAAGAGCTACCTTTGTGTCAGTGTAGAGTTGTCTTCTCCGCCACCATCTCTCCATCTCTCTCTACACCAACCTATTTGTTACATTTCAGATTCATATCATTGCTATCTATCTATCTATCTATCTATCTATCTATCTATCTATCTATCTATCTATCTATCTATCTATCTATCTATCTATCTATCTATCTATCTATCTATCTATCTATCTATCTATCTATCTATCTATCTATCTATCTATCTATCTATCTATCTATCTATCTATCTATCTATCTATCTATCTATCTATCATTTACATGATGTAATTGTGTATGTCGGTCCCACATGAATCAATTAAGTTAAATAAACATAATTTGTTCATGTAACTTTAACATCATGGAATGAATACATTTTAAGTGATACAATTAAGTAGTCTCAAAGTGAAATTACTACATTCAGTACTGATTATTAATTAATTCTAAGAAAAGGATATTTTTCATGGCCGGGTCAATGACGTGACGCCTAAATTTTCTGTCTGATAGCATTTTTTTCAGTTAAAAACTGGTTTAAATGCATAAAAGATACCATATATATGTAGTACCTCTCCCATGTATATACTCACTTTCATTTTTCAAAAAACATTAGTTATTTGTAATTTTTCTGATATAATATGTCAAAATATCATGTGGTGCGACCGTCTGACTATAACTTCTGTTTTGGAAACATCTTTGAAATTACTCTAAATGTATTCAAATTTATTTTCTTCCTTATTTGGTATGATTTCCATTTTCCATTTTTTTATTTCATAATATACAAATAAACATCATCCGATGATGTCCATTTTATGAAATATCATGTGGTGCAACCATCAAGAAACTACCAATTTTTTGACTTTATGTTAAAATCCATTCAGAGACAGGAAGTTGCATCATATACCAATTTGCCAAGGACCCATTGAAGCAGCAAGCAGGTTTGTAACTCTCTCTCAAATTTGAAAAAAAAAAAAAAAAAAACTTTTTGACGGCTGGTATGCAGTTACCACATTTGGATGTCATGTGGTGCGACCTCAAAAAAACAATGAGTATTAAGTTATTTCTACAAATATATATTTTTATTATAAATTTCATAGTGACCTTTTGTGGGAATCTAGCTTGTTTTGTTTAGGTGGCCAATTCTATGCCTGTAAATTTTGAGTGAATTTAAAAATATCATGTGGTGCGACCACTGCAGAGTATTTTCCATGATAGATATATGTCCTAGATTGGCAGGTTTTGTGCTTTTATATTCAATTGATGGTTTATATATGTCCTTTCGGTCATGACCCACAGCTCATGACCATAGGTGAGAGTAGGAACGTAGATTGACCGGTAAATCGAGAGCTTCGCCTTACAGCAGGACAAGATCCCGGATACAGGCGGCCGAAATGAGCTTTCTCCGCAGGGAAAGGGCACTCCCTTAGAGATAGGGTGAGAAGCTCAGTTACTCGGGAGGAGCTCAGAGTAGAGCCGTTGCTCCTCCACATCGAGAGGAGCCAGTTGAGGTGGCTCGGCATCTATTTCGGATGCCTCCTGGACGCCTTCCTGGGGAGGTGTTCCGGGCATGTCCCACCGGGAGGAGGCCCCGGGGAAGACCTAGGACACGCTGGAGGGATTATGTCTCCCGGTTGGCCTGGGAACGCCTCGGGGTTCCCCCGGAAGAGCTGGAGGAAGTGGCTAGGGAGAGGGAAGTCTGGGTGTCTCTGCTTAGACTGTTGCCCCCGCGACCCGGCCCCGGATAAGCGGAAGATAATGGATGGATGGGTTTATATATGTAAAGTACTTTATTTTTAGTATTATTTGGAATAGATTTTTATCCAATTTGGGTCATTTAATCTTTGTACACTATGAGAAAAAAATAATTTAGAGCATTAATTTAATTTGAGTAATTATGCATTTAATAGTAATTTATTATTTATTTATTTATAACTATTTACGTCTATTTTAACAGATGGCACTGCCAAGCAAAGACAAAAATGCTCACCTTAGGCAGCGTGTTAACTCACGAGCAAGAGCAGAGTATCTTGCCAGGAGAATAGGAAGGTGTGTTAAAAAAAAAAAAAAAAAAAAAAAAAAAAAAAAATTCAGCAGCATGATGATGGTCAAGTTTAATTAAAAATGTTTGTTCACAAGAAGGCCACAAGTGTATAAAAGTGCATAAAAGAAAAATCGATCATTTTGACCAATTGTTGGCTATTGCCACAAATATACCCGTGAGACTTATGACTGGTTTTGTGCTCCAGGGTCACAAATGTGCATTTACTTAAAACTGTTCATGACAAGGAATATTACATGATTATACATGGTTCAAAAGGAAATCAAAATGATTATTTTTCCATTGTTTCCGTTGTCAAGTTAAATTCAATTTTGTTTAATCTTAACAAGTTAAAACTTGTTTACAATTTGATTTTTATAAAAAATTTAAATAAAATGTTTCATGTTCATTAAAACAATTCTGTGAAATTAATAAAATATGGTTTAAATAATTTTTTGTATGAAATGTTTTGTTTATTGATCTCTTTAAATATATTTTTAATAATATTCGAGATCTTCATGTCACTTGGAGCGACCACTCATCATGTGGTGCGACCAATAATAGCAATAACTGTATTAAATTAAAAAAATAAAATATCTAATTTCTGTGGTTGAAATAGGAATCACTGATACAGAATGCTTAAGTGAATGGTATTTATAAAACATTTTTATCAGTTTTATGCAATTTACAAGAAAAATAAGTCTGTTAACTACATTTAAGCGGCAACTCTGAAATTAAAAACTAAAATGTGAATCTAAAATCTTTTGCAAAAACTCAAAATAAATGCTAATACTTTGTTTATAAACACTTTAATTACAGAGAACTTGTAAAAAAATGTTAAGCATGTTAAGGAAAGAAATTAATTTTAAGATAAATCACAGTATGACATTTAAGGCCACGCCAATTTATCTAGATGAAAAAACAGTAAAATCACTTCATTTGAAATTTTAATATGAATTTGTGTACGCAACATTCTTAATGTTTGAACAACAGCAAAATATATTAGTTTTTGTATTTTAAAATTGGCCAGTTGAAAATCCTTATACATCATTGACCCATATTTATTCATCCACTTCAATTTCATATATTTTAAAGTTACACAACTGTATTATAATACTGCACTAGCTAGTTGACAAACTTTTAGCTAGCATCTTAAATGCTAAGCATTATAAGCTCCTTCAGCAAAGCCATTATGATATTAGTTGTATTAGTCCACAGCCTAAGCAAACGCTCCACTCTTCTCCACAATGGTAACTCAATGTAATTTAAATTATTCTAATAATTCCAACATAATTGAATATTAAACACAGTCAAGTCTCCCCCTTTCTCATCTTGCTCAAAAATACATAAAATAACACTTCTACATATAAAATAACAACATTTACTCTCTCTTGATTTAGCCATATGCAAAGCATGCTGGGAACTAACAAGCCCCGCCCAGTTTCAGTTAATGCAACACAAATCATTCATGCAATTTCAACACAAACGGATTAAGTAAACTTCAATTTGACTTATATTTAAGTGGACGGATTGAACACAATCAAATTAAGTTGGGACAAAATGTATAGCAATTGTGTTGTTTTAGCTCATTTTAATTAAGCAATTTGAACAAGTAGTAAAAATATATTTTTTCAGTGCATGTCACTATTGTACTAAAATGTTTATAATATCACATTACATTGTTCGTGATCCACTTTAATCTAAATTAATCTGTGCACAGGATTCCATGAACAGATGGCCCGGAGAAGCCCATTGAAGCCGTGCTTCACTGGGAGTCTATTGCAGATACCTATTGATTTTTAATGGAGCATTGATCACTGTTCATTTGACAAGAGGCTGGGTACTGTGCGTCTGTAGTCCGGGTCTACAAGAGCATAGAGTACTGTTTGCATTGAGAAAAAAAAAAATTGTTTGCATTGGAAACTGGGCTTTCAATCACTATTTCTTTCTTGCTTGCTTAAAAGCTCTGCTTCACACATGCAACACACTAGGTGCTTATTAATGGTGATGAAGGGCAGAGTTGTACACCAGTGGTTCTCAATCCTTTTCCTGGAGGCTCCCCAAAACTAAATCAATCTGTCTGTCTGTCTGTCTGTCTGTCTGTCTGTCTGTCTGTCTGTCTGTCTGTCTGTCTGTCTGTCTATCTATCTATCTATCTATCTATCTATCTATCTATCTATCTATCTATCTTCTGATTTCCATTTGTGTTCTTTCCAAGGTATACATCTGAAGTTCTTCTATTCCCTCTTGGCGCCTGGCAATTTATTAATGAGATTTTATCTAATATGGCAACCTTCACAATCGATTTGTCACACAAAATTTATAAAGACAGACATACTGATATGATCCCAGAGTATGAAAAACATATCATGAATGCTCACTGGTAATGAGGAAAATGAAATGACAAGTTGAATTGTAGGAAACAAGATAAGAATGTGAGCATTGTTTTCATTTGGTAATTGTTTTTTATTATTCAGTGAAGCATTTTTAAAATCAATCTTCAGGTTACAGTGGTTGACCTTGCAGAACAGCCCTGATAGACAGATGAGTGGCACTGAATTGCCAACAGTGGAAAGCAATAAAAGATTCAAACAGAAGCTTATGAAGGTACATTCACTCCAACATAGGTATTACACCTATATTTCTTTGGATTAATTAAGTTATCCTGAGTGGATAATAATTATGCTCATTGATAGAAAAGGCAAAAACAGTTATTAGTGGGAGAGAGAAGAAATCTATTCCGTAGAGCATTTTGTTTAAACCACATGAACCGCATTCACCCTGAGGCTATACGCTACTTGCATTGTGTCGTTTTTGGAGACTGTCAGAGCTAAAAAGTTTAAAAAGATTTGAGATAGAAAAATATTATATTAGGTTAGACTGGGGGAAGTGACAGGCTCTTTTTCACAATACCGAGACGGCGTCTGACGTCTGTCTATCTGTGAATACGCCGTGTCACTCCAGCTGTGAAGCCCCTCTAAAATCAATTTTCTCTGAACGTTTGCAGCCTTGACCTCTATCAGGAAACGGGCATCAGCCGTGGCTGACACCGACTTGCTTTTACTAGAAAGAACAGCTCAGACTCTGGCTCAGCGACGTTATGCTTTCTTATCGAATCCCACTGGCTTTTATTTATAGTGTTTTCATACACTTTTATAGTTCATGTGATTTGATTGTGTTTGACGTCGGGCTACTTTGAGGCAATGGCCTGCATCACGTTGAGAAAGAGCTTTATGTGAGAGTTTGTCATTTTATCTTCAATGAAAAAAGTGCCTGGATTATTTTAGACACTTGGGTCCAGGGCTGGTAATGCTGAACGATCCATTTAGGTTGTGCATCTAGACTTTTGCACTAAAAATGGGCTATTCATAGACAGCATCTCTGTTTCTGCAGCTGCATTTGTCTTATCTGGTCCTCTCTCTCTCGCTCACTCATGAACAAAATCATTCTCTTTCAGCTTCCCTTGCCTCTTCTCATGTGTATCTCTTAGCACTCCATCTTTCACAATCTATTCTGTCACTCCTCAATACACAGAAAGTAAATCTCTCTCTCTCTATCTGTCACATCTGCACGTGTTTTCTCTCTCTCTGTTCCCTGCTGGCTCGCGCTGTTTTGTTTTGTCTAGTGTTTCGTCTCTTCTCTTCTCTGACTGCTGCTCTGCTGGACTCTTGAAAATACTGAAATGGAATTGATTAACTGGTCAATCAGCGCAATCGACAAGATTTTCTCACTAAGGAAGGGTGCCCGGGAGAACCCACCTGCCCGGACGGGACCTTTGCAGGGTGCAACGTGAGGGACGCATGGAACAACTGGCAAGTCCTGTGCCTGGAGGCTCTGTCCGTGGAGGATGCGGAAGATTTATACATGATTGGATTATTGATGGCGGGGTTCTATTCTTTGGCTTTGGGATTGCCCTGAATCGGAAGATTGGTAAGACAGCTGCAAGCAAATTCACCCAGCCGCTGTCTGTGGAAATTAAACAATGCTTCGGGTTCTGTGTGACCGTTTGAAGGAATTAGATCAGAAAGTGATAGGTGAGGAACTGAACCGTAATAACGCAGAGTCCGGACTGCGGATCAGGGAAGAGTGGGCTCTTCAGTCAGATCGGTGAACTTTTACGGACTGTAACCGTCTGGCCATGAGGCTGGGCGTAATGTCTAGGGAAACTGCACAGACCGGACGCGAATGCTGAGGACCAGATCTGATTGATTGATTATGATCGGACAAATTATCAAGATCATCAAATGGATTAAAAATAATAAATTGTATTTGCCTGACCTAATGCTAGCCCAACGAACCTCACTTGGTCCCTATCTCTCGGTTGGGAGGTCAGCCGGGCAGCTGTCTGCTATCTATCTTCCCTGTGCACTGCCTTATCTCTCAAGGACAAACCATAGAACTGAACTCGAAAACATCTGAAGTTATGGCTAACATTCTCACACAACACAATCTCAGACTCACTCGCACCATACACAACCTACCCGATCCCACCCCCTCCAACCGTCTGCCTGTTTATCTATCTCCTCCCACTCCATACAAAAAAATCCCATCACGTGACCACGTGTACTGTGTCATGTTTATGTTTATGTTTATGTTTTGTTGTGTTTGCTATGTAATGCTTGCTAAATTGCATTATTTCTGAGAGCGAGGCGGCGCCTGAATAATCGGCTGCGGCCCGGAGGCTTGCTCCAAACTTCATTTCGTTATACTGTACCTCATGTACACACGAATAAACTTCTCTCTCTCTATCTGTCCACATCTGATCACCCTCTGAGGAATGGACTTCAATCAGTGCTCACTCAAGCAATACATTAATGCACGTAGACATCATGTTTCAACTGATATTTATGATGGTAATAGGAGGCGAGACATATAGGAAGCATTGTGGTTACTGGCTGCACACAGGGAGCAGTTACTGGCAGTGGATTGAGTGGATGGGGCAGAGGAAGCGGTTATTGGTAGAGAGAGATAAAAAAGGGCAGAGAAACAGGCCAGTAGTAAAGCTTTACATGCAGTGGTAGAAACACTACCCTAACACACATGCTATTTAAATCTGAGAGCAATAAAAACATTTAAAAATGGAGTAATGGGTAAAAACCTCCCAAAACAAGCAGAATGGGTCCTAAACTATTCAAAATCAGAAACTTGTTATTAAGGAATGTGCCTAATTGTTTTAAAAGTTGTTTAAAAAGAGTAATAATCATCTTTTGGATGGCATCCAAAATAAGTTCCAAATAAAAAGAGAAAATAATGAAATGAGATGAAGTACCTTTTGTTAAGTATTGAATTGACAAGACTCTAAGAATCATTATTTATTCTAAGAATGATTGAAATTTAAGTCATTGTTATATTTTTCGCACATCAAATTTGACTGAGAAATTACCCCCAAAAGATAATTTAAAGTCATTATTTTGTTGACTGAGAAAAGCATCAAACAGACATTACAAAAAGTAAAATAATAATAATTTTAAAAAAATTTGATTCAACATATAATTTAATTACACATAAACTTTTAGGCTACAACAACCATTCTTTTTCAGAGGCTTCATCTGAATTGGTATTTAGATATATTTACAGACAAACGTTTCGTTACCAACATTCTTCAAAATATTTATTTTATGTTCCAAAAAGAAAGCAAGTTATACAGGTTTGAAACGATACAAGGATAAATGTAAATACCCCCAAAAATCCCAAAATATGAAATTATATTTTTGAATTTAAGGCAGGACGGGTCAAATTATTTTAACATTATTTTTCCATACTTGTTAAATCGACAGCCCTAGTCGACCCCCATATATATATATATATATATATATATATATATATATATATATATATATATATATATATATATATATATATATATATATATATATATATATATATATATATATATATATATATAAATATAAACCCACTTTATATTAGGTGGCCTTAACAATCAATTTTGTACTAACATTTTAATTAATCATTTGATACAATGCACTTATTGTGTACATTCATGTTTTTACATTGTACTTACATTTTTAAAATTAGCTGCATGTAATTAAATCAGTAATTACTTTCTGCAGTTACATTTATAATTACACTGTTGACCCTTCCCTTACACCTAACCCTAACCTTAAACTTACCCATACCACCACACCTGTCCCTAACTTTACCTGTATCCCACTTCACTATGAGCAAAAGTGTTTTGCATTACAATATGAACACAATATATATATATATATATATATATATATATATATATATATATATATATATATATATATATATATATATATATATATATATACACACACACACACACTCACCTAAAGGATTATTAGGAACACCATACTAATACTGTGTTTGACCCCCTTTCGCCTTCAGAACTGCCTTAATTCTACGTGGCATTGATTCAACAAGGTGCTGAAAGCATTCTTCAGAAATGTTGGCCCATATTGATATGATAGCATCTTGCAGTTGATGGAGATTTGTGGGATGCACATCCAGGGCACGAAGCTCCCGTTCCACCACATCCCAAATATGCTCTATTGGGTTGAGATCTGGTGACTGTGGGGGCCATTTTAGTACAGTGAACTCATTGTCATGTTCAAGAAACCAATTTGAAATGACTCGAGCTTTGTGACATGGTGCATTATCCTGCTGGAAGTAGCCATCAGAGAATGGGTACATGGTGGTCATAAAGGGATGGACATGGTCAGAAACAATGCTCAGGTAGGCTGTGGCATTTAAATGATGCCCAATTGGCACTAAGGGGCTTAAAGTGTGCCAAGAAAACATCCCCCACACCATTACACCACCACCACCAGCCTGCACAGTGTAACAAGGCATGATGGATCCATGTTCTCATTCTGTTTACGCCAAATTCTAATTCTACCATCTGAATGTCTCAACAGAAATCGAGACTCATCAGATCAGGCAACATTTTTCCAGTCTTCAACTGTCCAATTTTGGTGAGCTTGTGCAAATTGTAGCCTCTTTTTCCTATTTGTAGTGGAGATGAGTGGTACCCGGTGGGGTCTTCTGCTGTTGTAGCCCATCCTCCTCAAGGTTGTGCGTGTTGTGGCTTCACAAATGCTTTGCTGCATACCTCGGTTGTAACGAGTGGTTATTTCAGTCAAAGTTGCTCTTCTATCAGCTTGAATCAGTCGGCCCATTCTCCTCTGACCTCTAGCATCAACAAGGCATTTTCGGCCACAGGACTGCCGCATACTGGATGTTTTTCCCTTTTCACACCATTCTTTGTAAACCCTAGAAATGGTTGTGCGTGAAAATCCCAGTAACTGAGCAGATTGTGAATTTCTCAGACCGGCCCGTCTGGCACCAACAATCATGTCACGCTCAAAATTGCATAAATCACCTTTCTTTCCCATTCTGACATTCAGTTTGGAGTTCAGGAGATTGTCTTGACCAGGACCACACCCCTAAATGCATTGAAGCAACTGCCATGTGATTGGTTGATTAGATAATTGCATTAATGAGAAATTGAACAGGTGTTCCTAATAATCCTTTAGGTGAGTGTATATATATATATATATAATTTTTTAATTTTTTTAATCATGTTATAAGATTTAATTTCGCCTACCCCTAGCAGCAAAAGAGTTAAAAGCCTGTAGAGCACCGACAGCGAGCACCCCAGTGAGCCGCAGCAGTGCTATAAGCGCGTCTGCTCTTGGAGGCTTTTACAGCGTATGGCAGAGAGCATGTATGGGCTGCCGACCAGAAGTATGGCCAAACAGACTGGTCGTCTCCCACTCTGTCCCCAGACACATGCAAATAGTCAGTGAACACTCGCACATACAGGCACATACTCACAAACACATACGCTAACACATGCTTGCAGCACCAGTATTCGTCTTGCTCATGTCATGAGAACTGGCTAATTTTGGTTGGACCTTTTAACTTGAAGAGAGCCATCCAACTACAAAAAAAAACAAAAACATCTGACTTATAGCTGATTGCAGCCATTAGAGTAAAACAAATTTTTATGGCACTGTGGTGTTAAGCACATTGCCCTGATAAAGGACAGATCACAAGAAAAAAACGGCACACCCCGAGCAGAGCTGTGGTGAGACTGCAGGAACAGTAAAACACCTTATCAAATCCTACAAAATACTACAAAAACAATATGGGGGGCGTGTGGAGTGTACGTGGCTTGTGTTCTCAGCCCAAAAAAAATATTACTGGAAAAAAATTACGTTTTGGTTAGTTTACTTAGGCCTTTTATTCTGAAATTCCAGCTACTTACTAACTTTAAAGTTGTAATGTAGATCTTTCCTTCTGTATTTTGACCTTCATCCAAGTGGAACAGATTTAAAAAAATGTAGGGCAGGGATTTTTGTTGATTGGATGGAGACAGATCTGAATGTGAGCTTGCTGTGATTTGTAAGAAAGGGGTAGAGTTTATGAGGACGAAATGATTGGAGAAGTCATGCAAACAAGAAGTCTGCCGTTTCATTAAAACATTGAGTTGACATTTTGTTTGAAAATTACGAGCTCAAAAAAGATATGCAATTAAATACATTTAGAAAATAGATAGAAGGAACACAAATACTATATAAACAATATACCAGTTGAGTTGTATTAATGCATTTATTATTAGTTTAATAGATTAGAAATAATTTAGAACCAAATGAATAACTGGAATAATTTGCAGAAAACTCCTTTAAGTTGATAAAACCTAAGAAATCGTGTTAAAAGTGACTTATTCGAAATAGGTAATTGCTACTTTCAAGTAATGGCAACTTGCCATTTGAAGTTTAAAATATACATTTAAAATATAACCTTTAAAAAACCCAGATGAACTTAATGCAAAAAGAACTCGTTTTCATTTTTTAAGCTGCACTAACCCATGCACACTACTCTTTTCCTAAAGCAAGATACAGAAGTGATGCTCAATTCACACTCAATGTTGAAGCTGGTTGGATTTAATCTCATTATAGTGGGAGCCTGAGGCCTCCTATCCTATTTATAGCATTCACAAAGAGGCGGGCTGGATCCATGAGGTCATGCTGATGTGGCCTCATGAGTGATACAACATGGGCCAATCACAGCTGGCGCCAGCCTCGAATTTGATTTGGTCAAATGGAAGATTGCCATGAATCCGTTATGACAGCGGCCATCACTGGCATCACTGCTTCCTCTCATCTACCCTTATCTACCCTCTTCACTCTCTCTTTCACCCGTCTCTCTCTTCTAGTCTCACCCCATCTTTCTTTCCCTCTGTGCACTTTCCCTGTCCTCGGTCCACCTGTCTCTCTCCACAGAATGCCTAGACTCTTGTGTCGACTCCCATCACGACAACTGGATTTAAACATAGACGACGACAAGTGCCCTAATCTGTCATGGGCGATAAGCATCTCAAGAGCAGAAGGAGAGGGGGCGGGGTGAGCCAGCGTGGTGTGTGTCAACATCACATTCCACTGCGTTCCGTTCATTTACGGTGTTTACCGTTTGCATGACGTTCCGTGTTTTGTGCAAGCATAACATGGGATACAGAAAAATACAGCTGAAAAAAAGTGTCCGATAACCCTCGCAGACCGTATAAGGCCTGACTAAAGAATCGGATCACACACACACACACACACACACACACACACACACACACACACACACACACACACACACACACACACACACACACACAGAGGCAGACACGTAAACAAGTGTAGAGGGGACAGGAGAAGCTGTAAAAGTAGGGCAAGTGAAAGAGCCAACTGCGATAATCTGAATTTAAGAGGGAGAAAAAAAGCTCTCGATGTGCTCAGTGTTGATGGTAATGAATTACCCTCGTTGGAGTTATCACTGGCTCTTGGCCCGCTCCCTGCATCACAGGAAATTTCAATTCCTGCTCTTTTGCAGATGTCCAGACCCCTGCTGCCAATCGCAGAGCAGCAGAGCGTGGCGCTGCCGGGGGAAATCTCTAACCCCACAAGCCTGTCCAGAACCAACACACGGAGTTCTTGGATCTGAGGATGAAAGGGAGTCCCGGGGCACATGGGGAATCTCAGGCCTTTAAATGCCACGAGAGGCAGGAATTTTATCCCATGACTGTTTCGCTTACAGGCAAGGATTCCAGATCAGATGAGCTGCATGCCTGAAACAGTCTCACAGAGGTCAAAAGATGGTCCCAAAGGACCAAAGCAGTGTCCATTTCAGTAACTCAGCACTGTGATGTAATGAACAGATCAGTTGGACGTTTGTCAATAGCTGCAGTGCACTGGCATCAATAATGTAAGAGCACATTCTAAGTTTGTCGTGCATTATCTGCTGCGGTTTCGGTAAGAAACAATTGCAGTATATTAATTACAGCTGAGTGCTGGTGCTACACGGCAGGCATGTGTTTTGACTAAAGCTGAGAGACATTTTAAACATCACAGCAAGTACCACTTTTAAGATCCCTGGTACCACCCTGAATCTATATATTTTGAACAAAATGTTGGTTGTCTGCAGGTTACGTAATGCGAGTGACTCAGAAACAGCAGTTTCCAGTCCAGTTCACACATGACCAGACCACAGCCGACTCCAACCGAGCAGGCCGACGCATCCTCCCGCTCGTTCTTTCTCTCAAAGGATATTCATTTTGTAAGCTAAACCGTGTGCAACCTCACAATCACGACATACCAAAACAGCAAACATGAAAATACTGCATAATAAATTCATAGAGGAAGCATTCATTATATTTATCTGCGAGTTGATTCGTTGGACCAGGCGATAATGTTGTCTAAATGACTAATGTTTAGCATGGAGACGTATATTTGCGAGCGAATCCATTACAGGTTAGTAAAAGCGAACGCAATATTGTCTTGGATCATGGTTCAGTGTGACAGTCAGTGCCATATTCTGCTGATACCGCAGCCATCTGTCCTTCCCTAGTGAGTAGGACTGCCACTTTCTCATAATTATCCAGTGGGTTGAAGCCAGTCTATCTATGGGTTACAAATCCCTGGTGACATTGTATATCAGGTTGGACAACAGGAAACCCTGCCTCAAACATAACAGGTGGATCACATACATATTAACCGAGGAACGCTCTTCATATCTCTCAAACCCCAGGTGTGGTAATGCACTCGGCTCGGCTCTGATTTGTCTGCTGTCCTCGGTTTGAACTAAACTCTCCCTGGTGTGCTTTCTGCTGCCCAACCTACATTATCTCACCCGTCTATTACTCTGACAACTGTCGTTTGATGTCTCTGGTGTCGTTGTGTGTGCGCATGCAAATGAGAGTGCGTGTAAATGCATATGTGAGGATCTGTGCTGCTGACAACTCGGTGACACAAGTGTGTCGGTCTCTCTCAGAACTACCGCCCGTTGAGACGAGAGTCCACGGTGCTCACGCACACACATTCAGACATGCTTACATACTCAGAGAGGGTCCAGGATCCCTTGACGGATGTCACTACACAGCTTATCATCAAAATGTGAGAATGGGAATGAAGGCTGCCGCTGTGGAGCAGGTTGATTCAGGTTGTCTGTCTGATAACACATGAAATTCAGGACTCCTCACACCTCCACGCATATCCGACACGCTCCTCGCGGAATACTGCCGCGCTAAAGCTAAACAACAGACACAACGAGGACTGTGAGAACTGACCCCTTTGCAGACAACCAAATGCAGCATGGGGATTTAAAAGAAAATGTTTCAGAGAAACATTATGGGCTCTTATTATGGGGTTTTTGTTCATATTAGCATATGAAAGTGAGGGTGGGGGTGGGATGTTTATGAGCCAATTATATTATGGTTAGACTTGACTATTTTACATACACACGCAAATGTATTTGCACAACTATCACAATTGAATTTGAATGTTTTCTTTTCATTTATATGAAAATTAAAATTTCACTGTAAACCTCCTGAAGCCCACCGGATTTGTTTTCTAAGCAATCTAAAAAGATGAACGGGAAATTTTTCAGTACAGACTAGAATAATTAAAGAGAAAAGTATTTAACAGAGCAAAAATACCCAAAATAACGTCACTGTCTCCATCAGAGATAGCAGTTCGTCTTTTGCCAAGATTTGCAATACAGCCACTGTGTATTAGTGCTGGGTGGTATTATTAGTTACTATTTCAAGTTTTTAGTTTTTTTTACCCATGTTAGTAATTAGAAGCAGTTTTGTTTGCACTGATTCTACATGTATCATTCACTTCTTTTCAATGATCTTTTGATTTACAAACCCAATTCCAAAAAAGTTGGGACACTCTACAAATTGTGAATAAAAAAGGAATGCAATAATTTACAAATCTCATAAACTTATATTTTATTCACAATAGAATATAGATAACATATCAAATGTTGAAAGTGAGACATTTTGAAATGTCATGCCAAATATTGGCTCATTTTGGATTTCATGAGAGCTACACATTCCAAAAAAGTTGGGACAGGTAGCAATAAGAGGCCGGAAAAGTTAAATGTACATATAAGGAACAGCTGGAGGACCAATTTGCAACTTATTAGGTCAATTGGCAACATGATTGGGTATAAAAAGAGCCTCTCAGAGTGGCAGTGTCTCTCAGAAGTCAAGATGGGCAGAGGATCACCAATTCCCCCAATGCTGCGGCCAAAAATAATGGAGCAATATCAGAAAGGAGTTTCTCAGAGAAAAATCACAAAGAGTTTGCAGTTATCATCATCTACAGTGCATAATATCATCCAAAGATTCAGAGAATCTGGAACAATCTCTGTGCGTAAGGGTCAAGGCCGGAAAACCATACTGGATGCCCGTGATCTTCGGGCCCTTAGACGGCACTGCATCACATACAGGAATGCTACTGTAATGGAAATCACAACATGGGCTCAGGAATACTTCCAGAAAACATTGTCGTGAACACAATCCACCGTGCCATTCGCCGTTGCCGGGTAAAACTCTATAGGTCAAAAAAGAAGCCATATCTAAACATGATCCAGAAGCGCAGGCGTTTTCTCTGGGCCAAGGCTCATTTAAAATGGACTGTGGCAAAGTGGAAAACTGTTCTGTGGTCAGACAAATCAAAATTCTTTTTGGAAAACTGGGACGCCATGTCATCCGGACTAAAGAGGACAAGGACAACCCAAGTTGTTCTCAGCGCTCAGTTCAGAAGCCTGCATCTCTGATGGTATGGGGTTGCATGAGTGCGTGTGGCATGCGCAGCTTACACATCTGGAAAGGCACCATCAATGCTGAAAGGTATATCCAAGTTCTAGAACAACATATGCTCCCATCCAGACGTCGTCTCTTTCAGGGAAGACCTTGCATTTTCCAACATGACAATGCCAGACCACATACTGCATCAATTACAACATCATGGCTGCGTAGAAGAAGGATCCGGGTACTGAAATGGCCAGCCTGCAGTCCAGATCTTTCACCCATAGAAAACATTTGGCGCATCATAAAGAGGAAGATGCCACAAAGAAGACCTAAGACAGTTGAGCAACTAGAAGCCTGTATTAGACAAGAATGGGACAACATTCCTATTCCTAAACTTGAGCAACTTGTCTCCTCAGTCCCCAGACGTTTGCAGACTGTTAGAAAAAGAAGAGGGGATGCCACACAGTGGGAAACATGGCCTTGTCCCAACTTTTTTGAGATGTGTTGATGCCATGAAATTTAAAATCAACTTATTTTTCCCTTAGAATTATACATTTTCTCAGTTTAAACATTTGATATGTCATCTATGTTGTATTCTGAATAAAATATTGAAATTTGAAACTTCCACATCATTGCATTCTGTTTTTATTCACAATTTTTTTGGAATTGTGTTTGTATGTCTAACCGGTATATATACACTGCCTGGCCAAAAAAAAAAAAAAAAAAAAAGTCTGTTTTGACTTAAATAGGCAAATACTTAAGAGTCAATGATAGGATTCTAGCATGTTATATGTTTGGCAACAGTTCTTCTAACCCTAAATGATGGAGTGTGTAGCTTTTCATTTCTTAAACACCCATTCCAGGATGACAATGTCAAGATTCATCAGGCATGAAGAATCATTTTCACACATGAATTGTCACCTCTGAGTCCAGATCTTAAATTCATTGAAAGTCTTTGGGATGTGCTGGAGGAGACTTTACAGAGTGCTGGACTCTTGCATTGTCAATACAAGATCTTCATCAAAAATGATTTCTATGCAGAGATGCATTAATTTGTGGTCAAGTGACTTTTTGGGGGGCTGGGCAGCGTAATTTTCAATATAGGTTATGTATTAGGGGTGGGAAAAAAAAAAAATATCCAGTGATGCATCGCGATTCTCTCTCTAAAGATTCTGAATAGATTTGGAGAATTTCAGAATCGATTCTGAGCGTAATTTTTAACCGCAGATGCGCAATGACGCTGTGTGCTTTAGAAACATCCGTATTTTTCTTGCTTCCAATTCCTTACACAGACACACCACTCGAACCTTCCATAAAATAATAATTCATAAAGTTTGAAAAGGTTGACGCGAATTACAAGGACATTCGCAGGCTTCATTGCACAGGATGCGCTGTGAGAAATGCACACTTGATGTTACACTTGCAGTGTGCTGTCTCGCAGTATTTTCTTTACAAATGCTCTACGAAGACATTGTTTATGTCATTTGGAATGCAGTGGGATTATACATTCAAAATATGAAACTCACTGATAGAGGGCTGCTTTTAACCTCAAATGCGTATGTGCGCATTGTGAATAGGATGGGCATTTCCATAACCCCAAAAAGGAGGACACTTTACGGCATTTAGTAAGGCAAGAATAATTGCATAGGACTTGCATTGCCTACTCGCAACTACAACACAATTTTGTCCATCATATCGATGCTATCATGATACAGGGATTCTGCAATAGCCTACTCTATTCACTGCCAGACAATATGATCTATGATATATCTTGATGTAGACCTATGTGTAACAGAAGAGGCAAAAAAGTGTTTGTTTACAGTATTTGTATTTATTCAAGACATGGTGATGTCTGTTTCAAAAACTGACCACTGAGATGAACCTGTCTTGCAAAGTGCACAGTGCCTGAAAACATAACATTTCACAGCGACACTGTGCAAAATCCATGAAAAGAGTCTCTACTGCTTTTTGATATTAATTCATGCTCTTTTGTCCATTCCGGATTAAACAAGGTCTTTTCGGCATGTTAACTTAATGATGTGACGTAGCCAGCACGTGGACATGCAATCATCCACAATCATTCAGCCAATCATTGTTTGACCAGAGATCTTACGGCATTAGACGCTATGCTGCTGCGTCCCAATAAAGATTCTAGAGTGTTTTTTTTTTAGGCAGATTCAGCGCAACTCCAAAAAGGAGGACAAATGAGTGTCCGGCTTGAGGCTGCGCTGGACACCGGACAGGGGGCTTAAAAACCGGACTGTCCGGCCAAAATCCGGACGTATGGCCACCCTAATTGTGAAGAGTGCTTGCGCATGCTGCTGTGTTACTGATTAAACATACTTGCGTCTCATATTACTTTTATGACACAAAATTTATGTAAACACAGTCAGTGATGTCTTAAGGGATTAAACAGACAGGAAATACCCCATGTTATATTTCAAGAGATGTGCATTAGCGTGAATGCAGTTTATTAGATCACTCACTGTCTATGACGTCATCAGTAATACTCAAACAACAATAAAATCACTCACAGCTCTTCAAACGTTCAAATACTCTTAAATACTGAGAGCACTCTTTATTGCTTGTAATGTTTTTTTTTCCTCTTTATTATTTACTATTTGATTTTATGTTTTGCAGCTATATTAGTTTATATATTTAAAATTCTTAACATACATTTGTTTTAATTTGTAATTATAATTATATAACAGTAGCCTATAAGTATACTTGGGCCCGGTTTCACAGACAGGGATTGAGCCAGGATTAGGTCTTAGTTCATTTAGGGCATTTAAGCAGCTTTTATAATGTGCCTTAGAAAAAAAAAAACAACATCACTGATGTGCATCTTGAGACAAAACAATGGCACTGACATACAGTTGCAAGAAAAAGTATGTGAACCACTTGCAGAATCTGGAAATGTGAATAATTTAACTAAATAAGAGAGATCATACAAAATGCAGGTTATTTTTTTATTTAGTACTGTCCTAAATAAGATATTTTACATAAAAAAATAAAACAAAACGATTTACATATAGTCCAAAAAATTGCTGAATTTATTAAAATGACCCCGTTCAAAAGTTTATGTTCACTGATTCTCAATACTGCGTGTCGTTCCCTGGATGATCCACGGCTGTTTTTGTGTTTTGTGATGGTTGTTCTTGAGTCCCTTGTCTGTCCTGATCAGTTAAACTGCTCAATGTTCTTTAGAAAAATCCTTCAGGTCCTACAAATTCTTCAGTTTTCCAGCATCTTTTGCATATTTGAACTCTCTCCAGCAGTGACTGTATGATTTTGAGATCCCTCTTTTCACACTGAGGGACTCAAACACAACTATTAAAAAACATTCAAACATTTGACTTTTTGGGGGGCTGGGCAGCGTAATTTTCAATATAGGTTATGTATTCTATATGTATTCGATTCTCTCTCTAAAGATTCTGAATAGATTTGGAGAATTTCAGAATCGATTCTGAGCTTAATTTTTAACCGCAACATTCACTGATGCATTAAGAACCAGGGGGTGAAAACTTATTGAATTTTAAAATCAAGGTAAATTGTACTTATTTTGTCTTCCAGGAAACATGTGGAAGTGTCTTCTGTTGCTTCCGAAGGGCAGTACCAATTGAAGAAAAAACAAAAAAACAAAATCATATTTAAACAAAATAAGAAAAATGTGGACATCTTCATCCGGTTCAAAAGTTTTCACCCCCAGCTCTTAATGCATTGTGTTTCCTTCTGGAGCATCAGTGAATGTTTGAACCGTTTTTTATTAGTTGTGTTTGAGTCCCTCAGTTGTCGTCAGTGTGAAAAGAGGGATCTCAAAATCATACAGTCAGTGCTGGAGAGAGTTCAAATATGCAAAAGATGCTGGAAAACTGAAGAATTTGTAGGACCTGAAGGATTTTTCTGAAGAACATTGAGCAGTTTAACTGATCAGGACAGACAAGGGACTCAAGAACAACCATCACAAAACACAAAAACAGCCGTGGATCATCCAGGGAACGACACGCAGTATTGAGAATCAGTGGTTCATAAACTTTTGAACAGGGGTCATTTTTATGAATTCTGATTTTTTTTTTTTTGTCTTGTGGATTACATGTAAACATCTTTCATGTAAATGATCTTATTAAGGACAGTACTAAATTAAAAAAATAACAACCTGCATTTTGTATGATCTCTCTTATTTTGTTAAAATTATTCACATTTTCACAGATTCTGCAAGTGGTTCACATACTTTTTCTTGCAACTGTATGCTTAAGATATGCCAGTTTAAGTTACTTTCAGTTGAAACAGCTCAAGCATGCATTTTAGTCTGGGACTAAGTTTAAGCCTCATCTGTGAAACCGGGAGCAACTGTGTGTAAATAAAGTCAATCTGCGTCAATGCAAAAGCAGGTGTTCAGCAGCCGTGTGAATCTACCCCATCAGCATCTAGCACATTTACTTCAGACCTAAATAATGCTGAATTCAATCCTCTAATCATATTCGTTACAGTGGCTGCTGTGTACTGTGGAACAGCTCCTGGTTTCACTCCTCCAGGCTTTAGGAGGGGAGGTATGGGCAGGTCAAAAGAGGGTTTGCATGGTGCAGCCTGTTGGTGCACGAAGAAAAACAGATGTCGCTAACCGTGATCACGTGCCCAAACCTGAGGGCCAACATTATCCATGAAGCTGGATGCTTAATTCTTGCTCATTAAAGCACTTGACTAAGCTACAGTAATGTGAAGGTTAGATGAGCTAGGAGCACATCATGTCTCTCATATGGGAAACAAAAGCCTTAAAGGAACACTCCAGGCTGAACACAACTCGCAAAGGGAGTACACCCGAAAATGATAATCCTGTCACCATTTACTCACCCACATGTCGTTCTTCCAAGAAAAGGCTGCTGATTGAAATTAAAATTAATGTGGACTGGAGATTTCAAGATTTTATGTTCCATGGAAGGATTTGGAACCACATGAGGGTGAGTAAATGAAATTGAATTTTTGCTGAACTATTAGCATAAACTAACAGCATCTGTGGCATCATATTGCTTTCCACAGCAAATAATATTGAATCCTCCCTGACAAAATGCATTAACAGCAATGCACTTACAATGGAAGTCAATGGGGAAATTCTACAGTGCCAGAATAAGCATGAAAATTATATAATTATCACACCATTCCAAAACTACAGCAATATGATAAACATTATACATTAGTTTGACAATTCGGTATGCAGTCATAACCATATTCATAATCATGTAAATCCAGAGATACACTTTCAAATTATATCTAGACAAGGATACCAGAAAGGGATCCGACAATCTATATACTGTTTACATGCAGCAAACTATTTAAAAATTATTTTAAATGCTTTAATAAAAACACAAGCTTCATATTTCTGCCTTTAAACCCCTGAGTATGATTTCCACTTTGTTTTCTCAGACTGATGTATTCAAAAGTAGCAATATTCTGACAAAAGAAAAAAAGGCAAGCAACATTAATTTATACATCTACATTCTATAATAGTAGATTTTTACCAGTGTCAGATGTGAGATAAATAGCAATGCAAACGGATAGTTTCCTCCAGGTACTGAAGCCCTATTATCTTCTTGGTTTTGCCCCATTTCTCCACATCAGGAGTGGAGCAGGGACATTTGAAGAGGGTCTCATGCTGCAGGCATGGAATAATGCCATTAAACATTTTCAGGGGCTTTAACTTGTTAATGATCGTGTAGATTTCAGATCAGCCACACTAATTATACAGAGCAGAGATGGAGCTGAGGGAAACCGCTGATATCTTGAGAGCAGGCGGACATGTCTGGGTGAGAACTGAAAGGTTGGTGCTCTACTGTAAAGTGTTGTAGGGAAATGATGGATGGCACCGAGAATGCAAGGGCTTCATGAAAGGCAGCAGTATCATTTACAGGGCTGTACCCGCAGGGAATGGGAGAAGTAATAAGTGACGGCAGAAAGTCTAATGGCGGGCAGTTCAGCCACTGGGGAAATGGGAGAGAGAGGGAGAATTAGATGAGTTTTCCAGTGCTCTGATGATCTCTGCGGACATGCACGGTAGTGGGAAGAAATGATAGATTTGAAGATAGGCCAGCAGTGTGATTAACTCAGCGGTGAGCACAAGCAAAGTGTGTGAGAGACAACGCAAGTGGCATACGAGGCTCTGAGAAGAGAGAAGTACAATAGGGAGCACAAAAGGCGACTGGAGAAAGCAAGGGATATGGAGCGAAAATCAGACAAATAAGATGATAAGGAGGAAAGAGAGAGAGAGAAAAGCATTGAGCGAACGGCTGAGTTCGAAGTCAGTAATTACCACGCACAAAGAATCATACGGACTGCGTGATGTGGAGGGAGGACAATGAAAAGAGGATACACCGGTTGGTGAACACACACATATGCTCAGAGCCAAAGATATGAGTGAGAGACACTCATCTGTCAAAAGAGGAAGGAGGGGCCAAAGACACCAGACAATAACAGAGACTCAAGTGTCGGTGGGTTTCAATAAATCAGCAAGGGATCATCAGGCCAACAAATATGACATTTGAAAGAAACAGAAAAAAACACTCAAACACAGGATGCAGAGCATGTTGAGTGCTTTGAAGTATGGAAATTCAGAGCATCAAGAGGGGGGAATGGACAAATAAATGTGGATCCTAGGTAAGCAATAGATAGGAGGAAAGATGAATTTGCAAAAGGAAAACTGAAAAAAAAACAAAAAAAAAAAACAAAGTAACATTTCACATGGAATTAAGTAACATCTGCTTAACTAAGGCAATTAAATTAACAAAGAAAATAAGTAACTTTAACTTGGCCAGTCAAGCTCAACTAAGTTGAAGTTTACTTCGCAAAACTATTTCAAGTACACAGTATAACAGTGAATTAAGCCATGCTTTTAAAGTGTATGCTTTACATACACTCACCTAAAGGATTATTAGGAACACCTGTTCAATTTCTCATTAATGCAATTATCTAATCAACCAATCACATGGCAGTTGCTTCAATGCCTTTAGGGGTGTGGTCCTGGTCAAGACAATCTCCTGAACTCCAAACTAAATGTCAGAATGGGAAAGAAAGGTGATTTAAGCAATTTTGAGCGTGGCATGGTTGTTGGTGCCAGACGGGCCAGTCTGAGTATTTCACAATCTGCTCAGTTACTGGGATTTTCACGCACAACCATTTCTAGGGTTTACAAACAATGGTGTGAAAAGGGAAAAACATCCAGTATGCGGCAGTCCTGTGGGCGAAAATGCCTTGTTGATGCTAGAGGTCAGAGGAGAATGGGCCGACTGATTCAAGCTGATAGAAGAGCAACTTTGACTGAAATAACCACTCGTTACAACCGAGGTATGCAGCAAAGCATTTGTGAAGCCACAACATGCACAACCTTGAGGAGGATGGGCTACAACAGCAGAAGACCCCACCGGGTACCACTCATCTCCACTACAAATAGGAAAAAGAGGCTACAATTTGCATGAGCTCACCAAAATTGGACAGTTGAAGACTGGAAAAATGTTGCCTGGTCTGATGAGTCTCGATTTCTGTTGAGACATTCAGATGGTAGAGTCAGAATTTGGCGTAAACAGAATGAGAACATGGATCCATCATGCCTTGTTACCACTGTGCAGGCTGGTGGTGGTGGTGTAATGGTGTGGGGGATGTTTTCTTGGCACACTTTAGGCCCCTTAGTGCCAATTGGGCATCGTTTAAATGCCACGGCCTACCTGAGCATTGTTTCTGACCATGTCCATCCCTTTATGACCACCATGTACCCATTCTCTGATGGCTACTTCCAGCAGGATAATGCACCATGTCACAAAGCTCAAATCATTTCAAATTGGTTTCTTGAACATGACAATGAGTTCACTGTACTAAAATGGCCCCCACAGTCACCAGATCTCAACCCAATAGAGCATCTTTGGGATGTGGTGGAACGGGAGCTTCGTGCCCTGGATATGCATCCTACAAATCTCCATCAACTGTAAGATGCTATCCTATCAATATGGGCCAACATTTCTAAAGAATGCTTTCAGCACCTTGTTGAATCATTGCCACGTAGAATTAAGGCAGTTCTGAAGGCGAAAGGGGGTCAAACACAGTATTAGTATGGTGTTCCTAATAATCCTTTAGGTGAGCGTACATCTAAGTAAATAATAGAGTAGATATTGTGTAGACTACATTTCTATGTAATAGAAGTAATGTGGTACCCTGAACACAGAGACCACAATACATTTTGTACAAATTGTTTATGAAGGTGGCATTTTGAGTAGAAAATGAACTCCAGATGTCACAAAACAGCAAGTTACTAAACCTAACAACAAAAGCAATGATAAAACAGTGTAAATACAGCTGGAAAACTGAAAAATGCAACCTTATTAATTATTCATGCCCGAGTGTATGATGGGAACATCAGTATCAGAAAGCTGAGAAGGTTTTACTTAAAGGAGTAGTTCACCCAAAAAATAAAGATTCCGTCATTAATTACCCACCCTCATGTCGTTCCAAACCCGTAAGACTTCGGAACACAAATGAAGATTTTTTTAATGAAATCTGAGAGCTTTCGGTCCCTCCATTGACAGCTACGCAACTACCGCTTTGATGCTTCAAAAAGTTCATGAAGAAATCATTAAACTAATCCATATGAATTGAACGGTTTAGTCCAAAATGTTCTGAGGAGACACAATCTCTTTATATGATGAACAGATTGAATTTAGGCTTTTATTCACATAAGGAAAAGCAAATGCCTCATGCCTTGAGATGAACAATAATAACAGTTAGTATGTACCTGTTGACTGGTTTGTCTGTGGCACAAAGTATATTTACACAGTGTGTTACATCTGAAACACCAATGCAATTGTTGAGGTAATTAATCACAGGTGTATCTAATTAAGCACTTAACAAGCTTGGCAGCTTTCCAACAGACTGTCAAATAAACACTGTGTAGTTTGTCTATAGTTTCAATGGTAGGTGCAACAATGCAGACGAGAGGCAACAGCAGATAAGAGGGAATAATCGAAAACCAGCCGGTGACCAAAAATAATAAACACTAATAAACAACAACTAGGAACAATGTGACTTATGGGAAATCTGTGACATATCACTGGTGAGCTCTGAGAGATGGCAGCTTACTGAAAGTATAAATCCACTACACATTTAGCAGCAGCATATTTGCCTTAGCATATTAAAATGGCATACTGTGCATCTAGGAATGAAACGTTGTTTTGCCTTTTTGGGCAAAATGTATCTATTTTACACAAGCACAAAATGTAACCATAGCAACAGAACTGCAGGATGAGCTGTTCTTCTGTTCATTGTCGGTCATTCTTCCCTCAGTGGTAACTTCCCAGAGTGCACTGGGGTAGGGGGCACGTTCAATAATGCCACTTTCCTCCCAAGGTAAGGCTGCAGTAAGTTTCACAAATTCGTGAAAGAAATAAAAGCTGCCAAACAGCCTTTGTCAATCGGTACTTCATGGCGTCCTATCAGGTTTTAATTACCGAAAGTGACAGAATACGAGTGATAGTTCAATATTTCAGGGGGTGTTACCGTTAAAAGGCACAAAAAAAAAAAAAAAAAAAAAAAAAAAAAAAAAAAAAAAAATAAGTATAACAAGCTACGGTTGTGAGGGAGTAAATAGAAGGATGTGATTACACTGAATAGTAAATCAAAAATACTGCCACCGACAGAAAAGAAAATGTGAGTAAAGCTGAATGATCAATCATCAGCATTCAGCACCAAATGTGTTTGAAACTCTATTTGTAGCCATGGAGCTTCTAATAAATCAGTCACCACGCTTCCTCTAAAAACGGGTGCATGAAAAAGTAATGCACAATTGTATATAGGTCTAAAAAATACCAGCTTCAGACCTAAAAAATCCTCACCGAGAACAATGGGCTTCTTTTGGCTCAAAGGGTCTGAAAGGTTGAAGATCATGATTGTTTCTCTAGTTGGTGTGCTCGGTCACATCGCCTCTGATGATTGAACTGAGAGCAGATATACCCTCTATGGGGTTACTTTCCATTTTACTTAACGTCTCAGAGAAACTCATATAAGATAAGACTGTTCCTACATACATCTACCTAGAAATGGTTCGGACCATATCCTCCAACAGTGTTTATTTAAAGGAACATTCCGGGTTTGATATAATTTTAAGTTCAATCGACAGCACTTCTGCCTATTGGGTCATTGTGTTGGGTTATTTTCACATTGTTAGTTTAACCCAGCATGTGTTCTGTCCAATGCTTACCCAGTGCTGGGTTGCCAATTGGGTTGCTTGTAACCAAGTGATTTTTAAGAGTGAAGGGTCCTATAACATTTTTTGTTTTCTTCCAGAAATTTAACAGTTATTCAGAAATTAACAGTTTTAATTTTTGTCGATTCTGTTTTATGATTTAATACAAGTTTGTCAAAAACAGTGGCAATCAAATTAATTCATAAAACAATTTAATTGAGCAATTCCTTTCTTTTTTTGCAAAGTGCTGCACAATATAAATTAAAAATTAAAATTAAACATGGACAAAAATTGTGATATTCCTTAAAACTTTTTTTTTTTTATGTATTATTATTATTATTGTTATTATGACTACTGTTGTTACGTATAATGTCACGTAATGTTCTTTGTCTGTTTTTGGCTGTTATGTGGTTTAGTTTTTGGTCTTCGAAGTGTTCCTGAGTGTTGTTACATTCTATTAATAAAAGTACTGCTTGCAATTAGATCCTCTACTCTCCCCGTGACAAATGTGCAATAGTAATATATTTCTGTCACAATATGTAGAAACCACAAGAGCAATGTTATATATTTTGTTGACTTGTGTACTTACATTATCCCAAATGTTTCCAAGAATGTTTAAGTCCAGAGAAGTAAGCAATTTTAACCAGGACACTGACCGTGCGCCGCCTATCAATGACTTCATACCCGCGTTACCCTCGACTGGAAACACCAAAGATGCTTTAATATATTATGTGTTTTATTAGACAGGTGAGCAACTGTTTGGATACATTCACCGACTAAAGTTTAAATCTGGTTTTCTTGATTTACTGCGAGTACCATGTTTTACCATGCCTAATATCGATCTAGCTTACTGCAGTGTGAACAAGTCTTTCATAGTAGCTTCCAAGTAGCATTATAACATAACTTTCAACACACTCAAATGTATCTAATATGATAAAACAGCGGAGCGTTACCCCACATACGCAGAGGTGGATTAAGGTGGTCAGGGGCCCCTAGGCTGCTCTTTGTGTAAGAGCCCCCTCATTAGGTAAAATGAGAAATTGAACATTACAAACAAAACACAAATACAAACAAGCACAAGGCCCAGTGCTTAGAATCAGCCCTTTAATTAACAAAGATAGTGGAAAGATATTATCCTCTGCCACCACAGCCACAAAACAAAGGAAATGTGTAACTACAAACAGCAAAGCAACAGAATTCCCTGCATTCACAGTTCAACTGCAAGCTGATTTAGCTTTATAAACCAACAGGTAGGCTACAGCATCTGCATCAGTGCAGAACCCCCTGTTTTACTGATGCAAAAATCACAACATTATTACTGAGACACAAAGCACTGTGCAATGCACTAAACTGTGTATAAAACAAACCCATAATAAAAAAACGGCGGGGATCCCCTCCATCTCTGCTCAGGGCACGGCTGACCCACGAGCAGGTGAACAATAACCGCTTTTCCACCGTCGGGCCAAGCGGTTCTTAAATGGAAAGGAACGTGTTGTGTTTCCACTTGAGCCTGGTATGGCACGGCACGATTACAAACCGTTCTCGGCCCGGAATTCTCGGCACGACTCAGGACGTCTGTTGCCTGGCTACCAGTTTATCTGTTGCTGGCTAAGAGCGCTGTTTGAGCGACGTAAATACAGATTAATAATGAAATGAAAATAAATACCCAATCGCCCTCCATAACGTGAAATAACGTAAAAAAAAATAACAACCAGCCTTAAAAAGCCAATGCTAGCTGGCAGTCCTCCTGCTGTGGATCTTGTCCTCAAATGGGTGAAGATTCAGCAACCTTGAAGTATCCAGTCAATTAAGGGATTTTTTTTTTTTTTTTCTGTATATCTTGGTTACATTGTTCTTTTTTTACCTTTGTATTTTCCGTTTTTGTGCTCCACTATCATACTTTCTTTCAGACATTTAGCCATCTTGCCCGTCTGGCAATAGCAGTGACGTAAATGAAAATGATTGACATGATTTGACCAGCAGCTGATTGGACAGATGTGACGATTCCAAAAAAGTTGGGACACTTTGTGAATAAATGCAATGATGTGGAAGTTTCAAATTTCAATATTTTATTCAGAATACAACACAGATGACATATCAAATGTTTAAACTGAGAAAATGTATCATTTTAAGGGAAAAATAAGTTGTTTTTAAATTTCATGGCATCCACACATCTCAAAAAAGTTGGGACAAGGCCATGTTTCCCACTGTGTGGCATCCCCTCTTCTTTTTATAACAGTCTGCAAACGTCTGGGGACTGAGGAGACAAGTTGCTCAAGTTTAGGAATAGGAATGTTGTCCCATTCTTGTCTAATACAGGCTTCTAGTTGCTCAACTGTCTTAGGTCTTCTTTGTCGCATCTTCCTCTTTATGATGCGCCAAATGTTTTCTATGGGTGAAAGATCTGGACTGCAGGCTGGCCATTTCAGTACCCGGATCCTTCTTCTACACAGCCATGATGTTGTAATTGATGCAGTATGTGGTCTGGCATTGTCATGTTGGAAAATGCAAGGTCTTCCCTGAAAGAGACGACGTCTGGATGGGAGCATATGTTGTTCTAGAACTTGGATATACCTTTCAGCATTGATGGTGCCTTTCCAGATGTGTAAGCTGCGCATGCCACACGCACTCATGCAACCCCATACCATCAGAGATGCAGGCTTCTGAACTGAGCGCTGAGAACAACTTGGGTTGTCCTTGTCCTCTTTAGTCCGGATGACACGGCGTCCCAGTTTTCCAAAAAGAACTTCACATTTTGATTCATCTGACCACAGAACAGTTTTCTACTTTGCCACAGTCCATTTTAAATGAGCCTTGGCCCAGAGAAAACACTTCTGGATCATGTTTAGATATGGCTTCTTTTTTGACCTATAGAGTTTTACCCGGCAACGGCGAATGGCACGGTGGATTGTGTTCACCGACAATGTTTTCTGGAAGTATTCCTGAGCCCATGTTGTGATTTCCATTACAGTAGCATTCCTGTATGTGATGCAGTGCCGTCTAAGGGCCCAAAGATCACGGGCATCCAGTATGATTTTCCGGCCTTGACCCTTACACACAGAGATTGTTCCAGATTCTCTGAATCTTTGGAGGATGTTATGCACTGTAGATGATGATAACTTCAAACTCTTTGCAATTTTTCTCTGAGAAACTCCTTTCTGATATTGCTCCACTATTTTTAGCCGCAGCATTGGGGGAATTGGTGATCCTCTGCCCATCTTGACTTCTGAGAAACACTGCCACTCTGAGAAGCTCTTTTTATACCCAATCATGTTGCCAATTGACCTAATAAGTTGCAAATTGGTCCTCCAGCTGTTCCTTATATGTACATTTAACTTTTCCGGCCTCTAATTGCTATTGATACTTTTTTGGAATGTGTAGCTCTCATGAAATCCAAAATGAGCCAATATTTGGCATGACATTTCAAAATGTCTCACTTTCAACATTTGATATGTTATCTATATTCTATTGTGAATAAAATATAAGTTTATGAGATTTGTAAATTATTTCATTCCCTTTTTATTCACAATTTGTACAGTGTCCCAACTTTTTTGGAATCGGGTTTGTAAATATATATATATATATATGTGTGTGTGTGTGTATTTTATTTATTTTTTATTCTGGCCAATCCGGGGTCCCTGCACAGTGTGCGTTAATCTGCGCCTGCACATACGCATAAGTGGAAGAAGTGGAAGTGGTAAATAATAATAAAAGCTCCACCGCTCTCAAGCCGTGTGTTGCACTTGTCTCTTATTAGCAATTACTCTAGCGGCCTCGTTCCGCTCCAATGGCTTTCAGCCCCACCCTGCTTAATGCTACAGTAACATTAATACATCTTTAATACATTAGCTCATCCATGAATATGATTTCTGCCCGAGTCCCATCGGATTCTTTTCCACCGGCTGTAGTTGAAAAGAGCGTAAATTTTTAATTTTGTGCCTTTAAACCAAACTTTTATTTGGACATGTTGTCGTAAAGACCTTTGAGTTTCTATGTGCATATGACGATAGTTTTTTTCCCCTTGATGAAATGTGTTCAGCTGGCAGATGCTGAAAACTTGCGTGCTAACATTAACATGATTTTATTGTGAAAACATAATTAACATGATTTTAATGTAATGTTTAAATTATTTTTTGTAATCAAAATTATCCCACAACTTCTGGTCGCTTGAGCTTAACTTGCACTGAACCCTGAATATTCCTTTAAGGGTCATACAAGTCTTTCACGAAGGGCATGAACTTCATCTTTCTCAAGAGCATCACACGGCAAAACACGAGGCATTAATGTATCATTGGGCATGCAGCTGTGTATGAGGTTGATCTAAGTTTAGCCCCAGGCTCAGAGGAACAGATGACATGGAGGGGGTCCTCTGGACTCAACACAGTATATTACTTAAGCTCAATAAATGTGCATTTGAGGCAAGACGCAATGCTTAGAGCTCCCATTAAAGGACTGCCAGGGACGTCTTCTTAAAAAGGATGAAAATAAAAATGTGTCCTTGTGATGAAGACCCCCACCCACTTCTGTGATGTGACCATACATGCAAATTGCTCATTATCATCTGCGTCTTTCTCTAAAGCCTGCAGCAACACATGCACCAACACACCCGCACACAAACACATATTCATACATGTTATCTTATCCATCCATAAGTAAAAAGGCTGTTAAAATCGGCTTATTATAAAAACCATACAACATAAGAAAACATGTTTACGTGACCTTTTTCATCGTCAGTACGTCAACAGAAATGTGAGCAAGAATAAGCCGTCAAAATGTTTTTACATACAAAACAAAATTTCTGTTTTGCTTACACTAATTATGACCTTTACCCAATAAAAATGACCTTACATTATCAAGTTATTAAGCATAATCCGTTTAAACACTCATTCACACAACCCATTCATGTACACATACTGGAAGACCTATTAAGACCTATGCCTTTGCTGGCAGATCCTCTTCCAAAATGTGATGAGTGAGAGGAGAAAATGACCAGATAGACATGGACATCTCACTTTGCTTCTTGTGACATCACCAGAGCCACATGCACTCACAGGCAGCTTTCTCTGTCTCTCGCTCTCTATTTCTCGCACTGTGCCGCCCGCCCACAGTAGAAGCAGGACAGTAAAGAGCCAGTGCTGCTGCACTAATTCTTGGACTGGCTGTGAGCGTGTCCTGGGGAAGGGAATACAAATCAGGCTTTACTATACAGTCAGGCCGAGCTGGCCTGTCTCCCAGGAGCCTGCCGTGCAGGCCGTCTGTGGCCTAGGCAAAAGTTGACAGGAAGGAAACCAGGCCTTCAGCTCTCTGCCTCCCCTGGGGCTCATGGCCCTCACAGAAGCAGATTACTACTGTAATAATCACCCAATCTGGTGAGGCGCCACTCAAAGGGACGCCACATTTTACCTCTTCCAGTACTAACATCAGACTGTATGTGCATCATAAGCACAGCAAGCAACACCCACACTCATCCTTGAGGGTAAAAGCAGTGTATTGTACGCTACACCAAATCGTGAAAACCCACAAAATCGACATGAATGTCAGACTGACAAATGTGTTTCTCCGTATGAAACTAATTCAAGTTGATTATTTATAACAGTGCTACACAGTCAGTTCTGTGGTAGTGCAAGTCAAAATCCTAGGATTACAGTGCTCTTGTTCTTTCTGTGCTTGCTTTGGCTTTTTGGCAAACACTATATTAAACTCTATTTTAAAAAAAATATATAAAAATAAAGGCACCAAAAGGGAGGTTATGCAGGGATTCGCCATTCAGTGAACAGTTCTTAAAAGAAGCATTTTTTCTTAGTGTGTAGAACATTTTAATAATCTAAAGAAACGTTTTCCCCTTTGCACTTTTGTTTCCTCTAAGAACCTTGAACAGTTCTTAAAAGAACCATTTTTCCCTAATGTGAAGAACATTTTAATAAAGAACCTCCTAACCTTGGAAAGGAAAATGTCTGATGGATGTTAAAGGCTCTTCATAGAAACTATGGATGCCAATAATTAATTAATTATTTTTTTTAAGGGTATTTTATCCTCTTGGGACCCAGAAATAGACTTTTTTTCCACTGCAGTGGACATTATATTTTAGTGAATTTCTCTGACACCATACATGTCGCAGTTGTACAAGTCTGGATGTCCTGTGAAGAGCACATTCAGGGCTATTCGAAAACGAGGTTTCACCATGACACCAACTTCTCCTTGGTCTTTAAAAATGACATTTTAGTGATCAAATTTAGCACTCTTATGGAAATATGATAACATTATTGTAAAAGACAAACAAACAAAACATTATGTCACTAACATGATACTGAAGAGCTTGATTAGATCATGCTTTTTTTTTTTTTTTTTTTGGCGTGCGCATATGGTGCCTGCACGTGCCAAGAGCGAAAGAGCATATGCCGTGATCCTAAATGATTGTAATACTTTCAGATCTGTGATTTTTGAACCGCTACAGTTAATCAGTCCCACTAGACTTTGTGGCATCACATCATGGGGGCTAGGGCTCTCCAAAAAACCTACGACATGCGCGTCTTCCACACTTTATATTCCAGCTCATTAGCATTATTAGTAAACGCTTATGCCATCAGCTGCTCATAACTGGTTTGGTTTGGGGGGGGGGCACGTTCGAGGCATTTCAAACTCACGCTCTCTGAGAGATGCTGAAGCCGTTACGCATAACGCATCATCAAGGATGCCCACGCGTCCCGCCTCTCCACACATTAACCCTTCCAGCATCATTATCATCAGTTTTGGGCGTCCATCACACAGAAATAGCTCGTTTGTTCACACGTAATTAGTCACTCGACTTTCTTACCGCTTACTCCCAGCGCAGTTGCTTATGGACGCACTGGTGGTTCCGTGGAACGACGATGGCCAGGACATGCGGGACTTCTTGAGCCCCGGCCGGTCACTCGTGTCCATGGCATTCGAGCGCTCTATCTGTCGGTGGTGATGTCTGTCGGTGTCAGAGTAACCGCGATGTTTGATTTTGATGGGGGTCCGTGGCTGTCTCCACAGATGCTGGGGAGGCTTGAGGGTCGCCTGTCCCTCCCGGGGAACCGGCAGCGAAAGAGACAGGCTCTTTTTAGAGCAAGGTGGAGGTTCCATCATAGTGCAAAATGAATAGATGTACCAAACGCAATGTGTTAAGAGGAATAAAAACAATATGGCTATGTATTCTTGCACATTAAGAAATCAACCCGTCTATTGTCCGTAACTGACTAGTCTCCATGTCTAACACCGGAATGTATTAAAAGCAGGTCCAAAGGCAATAAAGATTCAGTGCTTTTGTGAGAACTAATCACAGTGTTCAGATAACAGGTGATGGCGCAATGTCGTCCTGTCTTGTCATCTCCGCGATCGTGTCGATGTTAAATCCAAAAAGTTCCTGTATATCAGAAAGGCTCCACTTTAAAACCTCACGAGGCGTCGTAGCATCCGCGCGGTCGCCGGTGAAGCTCTTTCCCTGAAGTTTCTCATTGCGCGACGGGTCACTTGTGTTCAGAGCGGATTTATTGCTTTGATCAACCCTCCAGACTGGAATTCCTGCCGCGATTATTGCTGCTAAAGACCGCACATGTCTCTCCAAGCTCTGGTGTCTCCAAGTGGAGCCATGCGAACTCTGCGATGAGGAGCAATGTTGTACATCTGGAACTAACGGCGACTAAAACTCAAGCTCGCTGTCAGGAGATTCACCTTCCACCTCCATTAAAACCTCGCCGCGAACAGTTTCATTACGCGAATCCTGTTGAATTTCGCCTGGAGAACAGCGCGCGTGGGATGATGGATGTATGTGAGATCCATGCACGCGGCTTTTTCGCGTCCCCGCTTTCTTCTTTCTTGAAGCATTCGTTCAATTCTGCGAAATCATGATTGTAAATCAAAGTTCACCGATCTTCGAGCTGCACTTTAGTTAGTTTTGCCGTCTTATCTCGCTCGCGTCATTCAGTTGTCGACAGATGTTAAATTATGGCATTTGAGAAACACTCTACCGCTACACTCGCTCTCCTTCACCACCACCACCTCTCTCTCTCTCTCTCTCTCTCTCTCTCTCTCTCTCTCTCTCTCTCTCTCTCTCTCTCTCTCTCTCTCTGTGTGTTTAAGAGCCCGCACCTCGATGCAGTTTTCTCGTTCAATTAGACGAGATGGACCCAAACAGCTCCAGTCGTCAGTAGTTTTCCCCTATGAATTGATTTTGCATAATTCCATTAAGTAAACATATCGATTTTACCAGCACTGTGCGGTGCTTTTGGAAAGGACAAATCACCTTAATTATGTTCATCCATTTTAAATGAAATAAATATATAATGTGGTTGGACTAATGATTAGAACAGCGTTGAACAGAGTAGAATTGGTACAGTAGGCCTAACTGATTCATTCACCATAATCAACATGGGTCAAAACCAGCACAGCACATTATTCTCAAAGGATGCTGCTAAATCCACTACTATAACTCCTGTAGAAATCTATCTATCTATCTATCTATCTATCTATCTATCTATCTATCTATCTATCTATCTATCTATCTATCTATCTATCTATCTATCTATCTATCTATCTATCTATCTATCTATCTATCTATCTATCTATCTATCTATCTGTCTGTCTGTCTGTCTGTCTGTCAGGATTCCCATTCATCTCAATGACAGTTGCTCGACTGGTGCAGAATCCCCAGATGTACACGATTTCATATCCACCATCTTTTTTCTCATGCGCGCTCAATTCTGCTGCCAGGTTATTTTGAGCCAACCATCTGATCCTAAATGCCATATGACTAATTACGGCAGCAGACAAGGAAAGACGTTGTTAAGGGCCTTCCAAAAATCACTAGCGAAACATCTACTGGTGTGGCCTGTAATGAAATATTAAATCTTAATTGAAATAATTTGAAAATACTAAAAATTATTTAATCAGGATACATGGTTACTTTTCAAGCTGATTAGCCAAACCTTGAACACTTAAAAACCACAAATGGTTAGCTTCCACATTAGCACAATTAAATGACTGAATTCGTATTTTCCGTTTGTTAATCCATCAGGCTAATGGCATAGCAATATTTAGGAAGAGGGAGTTGTTGTTTTTTTTAAAATTGCAAATGATAATAACAGGATTGTTGCAACATGTTGCAACCTCTTTAATCCTCTTGTTGCAGGGCAATTTTCCATGATTAGATATTTAACCTTTGCTTTCATGCCCACCCTTTGGGTTTCAAATCAAAGTCACATTTTCTGGCCTAAAGACAGAATCTCTAGTTATGTTTAGTTAATCCAGTGATTCCCATCCCATGCCCTGGAGGCCACCCCACAAAGCACATTTAGATGAGTCCCTTATCTGACACAACGTTTTCAGGTCTTGGGAGTAGTCTAGTCTTAGCTCCACCCCCTGAGGATGCAAGGGAAGGTTGCACCTGCATTCTAAATAAAAGTTGTGCTAAATAGCACTAAAAGGGGTTAATTGGCTCATAATCAAAGGGGACCCCTTTAGAAAATAAAGACCCCTTTGCTATGTAGAACAATAAGAGGTACTTTCATGACCTATCGGTAAGCCTCGCCCCCCTTAGCTAACTCGGACAAACAAACAGAGTTGCTAACTGTCTTACAATGACAGCTGTCAGTTTGAAAACCTTATCCCAAGTTGTTTTTTTGACACAGAATGAAGCGGACCCCATCCGATTGATGGCCAAACTTTACTGATGGTTTATGAAGTTTATCGCTTCCTTTTTGCTGCTTTTTCCTTCCTGAACAAAGAAAGCGTAAGAAGAGCGCATTAACGTCTCATTCACAAACTCTGTCTCTCCGTTGCATCATCATTAACATACACACGAAAACGACTTACAGTAAACAAACATACAGACCATGTGCTTTTTCTGGGGGTGCTAATAAACTGTAAACTTTGTATCTGCTCTCCCCTGCCATAAAGGATTAGTTCACTTCAAACTGAAAATTTCTTGATAATTTACTCACCCCCATCTCATCCAAGATGTTTATGTCTTTCTTTCTTCAGTCGAAAAGAAATTACGTTTTTTAAGCAAAACATTCAACGATTTTCCTCCATATAAACTGACTATAAACTGACTTCAATGGCAACCAACAGCTGAAGTCAATCAATTCAATTTCAAAGCACTATCCCAGCTGAGGAATAGGGCCTTATATCTAGTGAAACAATCAGTCATTTTCAAGAAAAAATAAAAATCATATACTTTTTAATCACGAATGTGTGACGATGAGTCACGGCTGTGAGGAATCACAACACCAAAGTCAAGCATTCGTGAATAAAAAGTATATAAATTGTTATTTTTTCTTGATAATGACCGATCGTTTCACTAGATAAAGCCCTATTCCTCAGCTGGGATAGTGCAGAACCTCTGAAGCCCTTTGAAACTGCATTGATTTGGACCTCAACCGTTGGTTGCCATTGAAGACCATTGTGTGGAGAAAAATCCTGGAGTGTTTTCCTCAAAAAACTGCATTTCTTTACCACTGAAGAAAGAAAGACATGAACATCTTGGATGACATGGGGGTGAGTAAATTATCAGGAAATTTTAATTTTAAAGTGAACTAATCCTTTAACGTTACCTATATCGCTCCGTAGACTATAATACCCATCAAAATAGGATTCCCTTCTTAGTAATAAGACCTAAATACTAATGCAGACTTAAAACAAATTTAAATATTATAGAAATAATAATAAATAATAAAAGAAATGTATACAAAACCAAATAAGAAGATAAATCACAATAAAGTCTGTGACACAGAAGAACTACCTCTCGTAAAGGAGCATTCAAGTGGGACTTAAATATGCCATGGAGCCTCCATGATAGAGGGATATATAAAAGATTTAAAAATAAATATGATCACAATGCAAGCGGGTCATCACGATCGCAAATGACAACATCCAGGATCAGCACTGTACATGTACCGCAGGATAAGATTAAATTAAGCTACATTTAACCAGTTTAATATGGAGAGGCACTGAAACGTAGTCCTTTGTTTATGTGTTTCAGAACCATACTGTTAACGTTACATTACACGAGAACAGTTAAGTTAGTTATTTTGGTTTGTACGTTAGCAGTTAAAAGCAGGGACTTTAATCGTAACTTAATGGGAGTATGACACCCAGAAAATTCTCTGCATCCTACCACCACCCCATTCTCCTCCATAGATTTTAGATATGTTACTCCACTCTCATTTGCTATGAATGGGAATTTACAACAATGGGAAAAGCTGTTTTGAATCAATTTTATGCTTTTCTGAGGTCAAAAAGTCTCGTGTGGGGGCCCTTGAATATTTCATTATGTGGGGCCTTGGGGGCAAAAAGGTTGATAACCACGTTATCTTTAGGAAATACACTGTATTTTAATGTTGTTTTAATCTTTTCCCTACCAAACTAAGAGACTAAGAGAAAGTTAGAGAACCTGTAAAGAACTATACAGGGGCTTAACGGGTTGTTTGTATGGCAGTGGTGCTATAGCACTTCAACCACTCCAAAGAGCTGATGAAGAACCAACGGTGCTATAAAGCACCTCCACCACTCCAAAGAACCACTGAAGAACCACACTGAGCTTAACAGTTTCTTTATACAGTAGCGGTGCTATATAGCACCTCAACCACTCCAAAGAACCACTGAAGAACCACACTGAGCTTAACAGTTTCTTTATACAGTAGCGGTGCTATATAGCACCTCAACCACTCCAAAGAACCACTGAAGAACCACACTGAGCTTAACAGTTTCTTTATACAGTAACGGCGCTATATAGCACCTCAACCACTCCAAAGAACCACTGAAGAACCACACTGAGCTTAACAGTTTCTTTATACAGTAGCGGCGCTATATAGCACCTCAACCACTCCAAAGAACCACTGAAGAACCACACTGAGCTTAACAGTTTCTTTATACAGTAACGGCGCTATATAGCACCTCAACCACTCCAAAGAACCACTGAAGAACCACACTGAGCTTAACAGTTTCTTTATACAGTAGCGGCGCTATATAGCACCTCAACCACTCCAAAGAACCATTGAAGAACCACACTGAGCTTAACAGTTTCTTTATACAGTAGCGGTGCTATATAGCACCTCAACCACCCCAAAGAACCACTGAATAACCATTTGTGTGTGTGTGTGTGTCTGTGTGTATCCATGCTCATGCCATTAAGGAAGCTTCCTCGCTTTTCGTTCCTCACCTCCTCGCGGTGCAATTAGAGAATTGAGATGTCCTTCAAGATGTTTGAGTATGATCGGTTTCCGGGTCACGGGCTGGAGGATGGTGGAGTGAGGAACCGAGGAAGCACCCACAGTGTATTTTCTGCTATGACCTACGTCTACTGACTAGCCAATAAAACTGCATCATGAAATTGCGTATTGATCATTGTGACATGGCGCTAAAACTTAAAACAACTTACCTCAAGCACCATTTGCAAGATCGGCATGCCAAGTTGACCTCTTTACCCTAGCTATGATGACCATGTCCATATTCTCCTCTTTCTGTTCCTTGTCTTTTTTAGCACATATAAAAACTACAACTGCCAAAGTGCGATTCATCTTGATCCATTTGTTTACCACTAGTGCATTCTGATGACGTTTTATTCCTCTATACTAACTTGCGTTGTAGCCTACGAGTTAATAGGTGTCATCATCATACAGTCTACGTACATGTAGACCAAATCCATGCATGATTTGTAATGATCTTATAGGATTGCTGAAATAGCACAATCTGTAGCAGGCATAAAACATGTACCTGAGTCTTCCAGGAACAGGGTTGGGTTGAGTTAATCTCTAGTTATCTCTGGTTACTGAGCAACCTTTTACTGTATTCGAATAATTCTCAAATGCCCTTAAATATATGTTGCTCTTCTAGATATCGCATGTGCCTGTTTCATCTGTCTCATCTGTCTCTCATTTCCGCTGTATACTTGACAGCGTCGATATTGATACTTCACTCATAATTAGATTGCACTCACTCGTGTATCGCTGTGACGAAAGCCTTTTGCTTTTGTCTGCATTGATCCTGTTTACATTAACTCTCTGCTGTGATAATGGACGTTTCTTTCAGTTGGCCTTCTTTAAAGGTTACGCATCTCGCACCACTGGGTACACAAATCACAGCATTAGTTTTGTACATTAGCGTATTCAATAGATAGACGGTGAAATATGCAAGTGCCTGCGAGGGTGTCTGTTGGACTTCTATATCGACTGAATATTGGTTTTCATCACACTGACTTTACCCGTTTATGATTAATACTGCTGAAAACTGAATTACTCCGGACAGCTTAAACAAAGGGCTCCAGGCATTTACATTCCCAATGTGCACTTTAACGCAAATGTCAAGCACTTTCAATTTATGCTGCTTATTCTGGATCACGTAGACAAATTCACAGCTCACTTACTCATCTTTCTCCTTTCACCCCATAACTTGACTGAAATATCACAGCTTACACACGGATACAGGGGCATAAATGTATCTTAGTCAAAATAATAAGGCCAGTGTGCAGAGTGCATCTGGTACGGAGCATCTTCAGCGAGCAGTTTGTCTGCTCATATTTTCACTTTTCACTTTATGAGCGTATGATACTTTTCAGCCCACTCAGAAGCACACATGTATAGACGAGTGCTGAAACATGAAAAGCGATTTCTCAGTGTAATGCCAAGAAAAGCTTTTCGTCTGGCCGATGTCCCAAACTGTAGTCTTAGCATGAGGGTATAGGAGCCTCGTTGCTTTTGGGCGAAGGCCATTAAATATTAATTTGATCCTCTGAGGAATGAACTAATTAATGCAATGTAAGTGCAGTTCTGTAAGTGCGGTCATGCATCCAGCACCTGTATCACAGAACAGAAAATATGAAATGCACTTTGGCTTAAATGATGTGTATCCGCCTCCTACACTGGGATGTGTGGTATGTTTTGTCGCTTGGCTACTGAAGAAGCCGAATATTAGTCCAGAACGAGGAATCCCTATTTTCAGCTCTTCTGCAGCTCTGCCCAAGGAGGGAGCAATTTGTTCATCTTGTTTACTAGTCTGTTACCTGAGTCTGTCCACTTCCTTAAACACTAATAGATCGACTGTGTGTGCATGGTGTGAGAAGAAATGTGGACAGAGAACAGTGTTAATCGCATCAACAAAATTAGTCATTAACAAAGGGTTCACATTTTGACACCAATAAATAAAGTACATCTTGATGATAATTAAATCTTTTTGATTAAAGGACACCGTCAATGTAATTATCACAAGAAACAAATTTCCACAAGATATTAACAAATACATAAAACTTTTTAAGAAGATACACTACAGAGGTTTGGGGTTGGTAAGATTTTTAAAGGGGTCATGACTGGCCTTTTTACTTTTTTACACTGTTGTCTGAGGTCAACTTATGGCGTTTGCGTTGTTTTTACATTCAAAAACATTATAATGAATAAGTAATGGGCTATTTTCTACCCTGGTTTTGAGCCTAGCTCCTGGAGCGCTCGGTTTTTATGGCCGTGCCATTGAAGACTTGGAAGTAAACGGCCACTGCTATGATTGGATAACAGTTTTGCATATTATAATGAGTTTCGACTCCCCCGTCAGTACACGTGGGGAATTGTTTTGAAAACGTCCAATATGGAAAAACGGGTCCATACATGTTCGACCCAGTGTCTGATCCCGAATCACAAGACAATGAACCAACAACACCTCAAATACAAAGGATACTCCAGCCTGTGATGCGACAGTTAGACACGTACACATAATCAGTAGATATCAAAGATCTGTAACAATGCAATACTATCACACTATCAAAAAAACTTTTTTTACTCACATAAGTGTGTTGCACGATTCCTGTTGGATCCAATATAGAATACAGTCTCTTGTTTACAAAAGAATCCACGGTAAAATGTCTAAAGCCCGGGATACGCTGAACGATTTTAGCAATCCTGTAAGATTACAAATCACACTTTCCTGTACAACGACGTAACTCGCTGCTGAACTACCATAGTACGATGCATCGTTGAAGAAATCAACTAGCTAGTCACGCCTGTTTCCCGAAACCGTATTGTCGCAATGTTGGTTAATGATGTCACGCAGGTGGTGGAGTTATAACTTCTTTTAATGAATCCGTTTATGGTTGAATTCATGCTAGATTTTTTGCTGTAAATTGTGGACATGGCATCTGAGGACTAATTCTTATTTTTCTCAGTTATTTTGCTTTATTTCCAGATTCAATCATAGGCTCATTCTTACGTACTAGAGCACATCCGCACATGCACACTCTTCAAAAACAGTGCTTTAAATCTCTTGACAAACTAAAAGAAGTAAATGACATTTGCATGTATTGTAAATAAAAGATATAGATTGTACTGAATGTCAGCTTGCTTATTTTGCTCAAGATAAGGATTTATTAAGTCCACATGGCAAACAAGAAACTATGCCGTTGCAACCACGCAACTTTGCGATGCTGTTTGTGAATGTTCGTTGGAACTATGGTTTTGGGAAACACAGACTGGTTGAACTATACTGATAACGACGGAACTTGCGGCCATAGTTGGCTAACGACGCTTTTAGGATATGCACCCCTGTGCAACATGGTCATATATCTATTAAACTTGGGTATGACATGTATGATGAAGACACCTATTGACCCATTTACTCGTAGGCTACGATGCAAGTTTGTATAGAAGAATAAAACGTCATAAGTATGCGCTAGTGGTTAAATGATTGTAGGCTCTTTGGTCTCAAGACCGTGACAACAGCCGTCTTTGAACCTCTCTCATTGTAGGCTACGACATAGGACCAAAGATTAGGAGCCACGATCACAGAAATCGTAAAGATTGTTTCACTATGGCAATCTTTCATCTGGGACAGCTGAAAATCGTGCAGTGTATCCCAGGCTTTACCCACACGAGTGGAACTTCATTAAAAATAAAGTTCAACCGCATTCCTAATATTGGAATCCGAAGGAAGTTTATGTAGTGACTGTGTTCTTCCACAAACAGGCACTGCACAATATTTTGTAATCTTCTATGGCATGTTTATTGCTTGGTAGCTCGATCCGGTTTAGCGCCGAGTAGTCCTATGTTATTTATCTATTACATGTCATGTGCAGATCAGTGGGCGGGGCAACAGAATTAGGCGTTCTTCTACTTCGGTTGAGGCGGCGTTTCGCTGCTCACTGACGTCCATAGGGAGGCAAATTCGCAGATCTCGTTTGATGAGCCAGCTGTCAATAAAAGCTTTTCTTTGACTAACAAGGAAGTTTTCAGCTCCAAAACTTACAGGATATTCTTATAACGCAATGAACTTTTATATATCAAAAGCTCAAGGGAAAGTTTCTCAATTCATGACCCCTTTAAAATGTTTTTGAAAGAAGTTTCTTATGCTGCATCAAGGTTGCATTTATTTAAGCTGTTTTTACAATTGATAAAAACTAATGTAATTTATTCCTGTGTCATCAAAGCTGGGCATCTTCAGTGTCACATGATTCTTCAAAAATCATTCTAATATAATGATTTACTGTATTACTCAAGAAACATTTGCTATTATTATCAATGTTGAAAACTTTCATTCTGCTTTATATTTGTGTGGAAACCATGATAAATGTCTTTCAGGATTTTTTTTTTTTTGATGAATGGAAAATTCAGAACAGCATTTATTTGAAATCGAAAAATGTCTTCTTTTTTTATCTATCTAATTTAATGCACCCTTGCTGAATAAGTTTTATTTCTTTGAAAAACAAAAGTCTTACTGACCACAAAATGTTTAACGGTGTTGTGTTATAATAATAGTTACAATCCATTCCATATAATGGAATATTTACTAAATGTAAAAAATATTTTTTGCTGAAAGACGGAATCTATGACAAAAAAAAAAAAAAAATTGATTGAGAAATCTAGGCACTCAGCAGCAGATAATTCATAGACATTAGTGGTAAGTTTCTGGAAAAGGCGAACACATGAGAACAATGTGGCTTTCTGGAAGAATAAACTAAGTACTCTCCAACCGCCTAATTGCACTTTAAGTGAGTTGCAGAACTGAGGAGTGTCAAGATGGGCCCGGAGATAGGGTTGAGTGTCATTTAGAGCACACAGCCGGCCAGGGTGCCCTCACACTTGTAGTTCACCATGCACCATTACCATCCACTCTCATTACCTAGCGCCCATCATCTCAGATGCCGGCAGTATTGACGGTATTACTGTTACCCGCAAGATGTGATTTTCCATTCCAGCTGTTGGAGGAAGATGATGCATGTCAAGCCTCACTAGACAATGATTCATATGACTCTGCTTACCCCCCGAGAACCGAGATGTTCCAGAATATTTTGGTACAGTGAGAGTTAATGCTATGCAATCACCTCCTGCATGTTTTATTATCCTCGCCTTTCTTCTGTTCATCATTTTGGGAAATCACAGGTTTCTACAGCAGAGTCAACACCAAGAGTGCAGGGGGACTGTGTGGGTGGAAAAATGAAAGGCAGAATTCTAAATGCGTCTGACATATCGTCCACTCCGTCACTATGCTTGCCTTTAGAGCACTCGAAGGTAGACAACTACCAGAGCTTCTCTGTCCAGAAAAAAATTACAGACCTTTATAGAAAATGGAAATCAGAGCATGAGTGCATGTACGTCAGAACATAATAACAGGGATCAGTTGTAGTTCCGTTCTCTATTAACATCTGCAGCGGCATGGAAAGAGCAGAGAAAGTCATCCAGTTAGACTGAGCTTATTAAAACACTCAGCAGTCCATTTTTCTTTTTGATCTGCCATGTTCCATAACAGCATGCCATCATTCCATAACAGCATGTCATCGTTCCGTAACAGCACGTGAACCAATGAGGTTCATTCTCGTGTGTTACGCAGCACGTTTGAGCTTCCACAAGAACCAATAAGGTTCATTCTCGTGTTACGCAGCACGTTTGAGCAAGAACCAATGAGGTTCGTTATGCAGCACGTTTGAGCTTCCACAAGAACCAATGAGGTTCATTCTCGTGTTACGCAGCACGTTTGAGCAAGAACCAATGAGGTTCGTTATGCAGCACGTTTGAGCTTCCACAAGAACCAATGAGGTTCGTTACGCAGGATGTTTGAGCTTCCACAAGAACCAATGAGGTTCATTCTCGTGTTACGCAGCACGTTTGAGCAAGAACCAATGAGGTTCGTTATGCAGCACGTTTGAGCTTCCACAAGAACCAATGAGGTTCGTTACGCAGGATGTTTGAGCTTCCACAAGAACCAATGAGGTTCATTCTCGTGTTACGCAGCACGTTTGAGCAAGAACCAATGAGGTTCGTTACGCAGCATGTTTGAGCTTCAGCAAGAACCAATGAGGTTCATTCTTGTGTTACGCAGCACGTTTGAGCTTCTGTAAGAACCAATGAGGTTCATTCTTGTGTTACGCAGCACGTTTGAGCTTCCGCAAGAACCAATGAGGTTCATTCTCGTGTTACGCAGCACGCTTGAGCTTCCGCAAGAACCAATGAGGTTCATTCTCGTGTGTTACGCAGCATGTTTGAGCTTCCGCAAGAACCAATGAGGTTCATTCTCGTGTTACGCAGCACTTTTGAGCTTCAGCAAGAACCAAGAGGTTCATTCTCGTGTGTTACGCAGCACGTTTGAGCTTCCGTAAGAACCAATGAGGTTCATTCTTGTGCAGGTTCGGTTGAGCTTCTGTTTATGTTCGCTAATCAGTGTTTAAATGTGAATATAAGCTAAATCTAAACAAAATGTATATTTATATATATATATATATATATATATATATATATATATATATATATATATATATATATATATATATAAAGCGATTGTGTCACTTCAGAAATTTATTCAACTGCTCAATTCATATGGATTAGGTTTATGATCTCTATTAACTTTTGAAGCACCAAAGTGGTAGTTGCATAGCTATCAATGGAGGGACAGAAATCTCTCAGAATTCTTCAAAAAGATCTCCATTTGTGTTCCGAAGATGAACAAAAGTCTTATGGGTTTGGAACGACATGAGGGTGAGTAATTAATGACAGAATGTTCATTTTTTGGTGAACTATCCCTTTAAGCCAGACTTACACTGAATGAGTTGCAGCAGATTTCTATTTCACAGCAGCATGCTTTGCGTCAGTCCACGCTTCAGAACTAGGCTACTGCTGTCCATACGTTTTATTTATTGATCTGTGACACTGTGAAAACTAGACACAAACAGAAACAACACAGTTTTACACACAACCCCACTAAAGACACAAAATCAAATAAAGGAATATACAAAATATTAACACTTTTACCATGTTTGCCTGGTAACCAGCAAAAAGTGCAATACCAGCAAAATACACATAAATCATTTTTTTAATTATAAAGTAATGAAAATAAAAATAAACATTAACTCCTGAAAATCACCAGTGTATCATACATAACCTACAGCTACACTGTACACTCACCTAAAGGATTATTAGGAACACCATACTAATACTGTGTTTGACCCCCTTTCGCCTTCAGAACTGCCTTAATTCTACGTGGCATTGATTCAACAAGGTGCTGAAAGCATTCTTCAGAAATGTTGGCCCATATTGATAGGATAGCATCTTGCAGTTGATGGAGATTTGTGGGATGCACATCCAGGGCATGAAGCTCCCGTTCCACCACATCCCAAAGAAGTTGAAGTTGAAGTTGAAGTTTATTCGTCATTACACATGTACAAGTACAGTATAACGAAATGAAGTTTGGAGCAAGCCTCCGGGCCGCAGCCGATTATTCAGGCGCCGCCCTACGCTCTCCAGAAATACAAGAATGCAATTTAGCAAGCATTACATAGCAAACACAACAAAACATAAACATAAACATAAACATGACACAGTACACGTGGTCACGTGATGGGATTTTTTGTATGGAGTGGGAGAGGAGATAGATAAACAGGCAGACGGTTGAGGGGGTGGGATCGGGTAGGTTGTGTATGGTGCGAGTGAGTCTGAGATTGTGTTGTGTGAGAATGTTAGCCATAACTTCAGATGTTTTCGAGTTCAGTTCTATGGTTTGTCCTTGAAGGGAGATAAGGCAGTGCACAGGGAAAGATAGCAGACAAAGCTGTCAGGCTGACCTCCCAACCGAGAGATAGGGACCAAGTGAGGTTCGTTGGGGGTAGTTGATTAGGTCAGGCAAATACAATTTATTATTTTTTAATCCATTTGATGATCTTCGGTAATTTGTCCGGATCATAATCAATCAATCAGATCTGGTCCTCAGCATTCGCGTCCGGTCTGTGCAGTTTCCCTAGACATTACGTCCAGCCTCATGGCCAGACCGGTTACAGTCCGTAAAAGTTCACCGATCTGACCCCCGATAGAGCCCACTCTTCCCTGCGTATCCGCAGTCCGGACTGCGTTGTTACGGTTCAGTTCCTCAATTCCTATCACTTTCTGATCTAATTCCTTCAGACGGTCACACACAACCCGAAGCATTCTTTAATTTCCACAGACAGCGGCTGGGTGAATTTGCTTGCAGCTGTCTTACCAATCTTCCGATAGGTCAGGGCAATCCCAAAGCCAAAGAATAGGAACCCCGCCATCAATAATCCAATCATGTATAAATCTTCCGCATCCTCCACGGACAGAGCCTCCAGGCACAGGACTTGCCAGTTGTTCCATGCGTCCCTCACGTACCCTGCGGCAAAGGTCCCGTCCGGGCAGGTGGGTTCTCCCGGGGCACCCTTCCTTAGTGAGAAAATCTTGTCGATTGCGCTGATTGACCAGTTAATCAATTCCATTTCAGTATTTTCAGGAGTCCAGCAAAGCAGCAGTCAGAGAAGAGAAGAGACGAAACACTAGACAAAACAAAACAGCGCGAGAGCCAGCAGGGAACAGAGAGAAAACACGTCTGCACGGATAGAAGGACAGAAAGGAATCAGAAGATGCTCTATTGGGTTGAGATCTGGTGACTGTGGGGGCCATTTTAGTACAGTGAACTCATTGTCATGTTCAATAAACCAATTTGAAATGATTTGAGCTTTGTGACATGGTGCATTATCCTGCTGGAAGTAGCCATCAGAGAATGGGTACATGGTGGTCATAAAGGGATGAACATGGTCAGAAACAATGCTCAGGAAGGCCGTGGCATTTAAACAATGCCCAATTGGCACTAAGGGGCCTAAAGTGTGCCAAGAAAACATCCCCCACATCATTACACCACCACCACCACCACCAGCCTGCACAGTGGTAACAAGGCATGATGGATCCATGTTCTCATTCTGTTTACGCCAAATTCTGACTCTACCATCTGAATGTCTCGAGATTCATCAGACCAGGCAACATTTTTCCAGTCTTCAACTGTCCAATTTTGGTGAGCTCATGCAAATTGTAGCCTCTTTTTCCTATTTGTAGTGGAGATGAGTGGTACCCGGTGGGGTCTTCTGCTGTTGTAGCCCATCCGCTTCAAGGTTGTGCGTGTTGTGGCTTCACAAATGCTTTGCTGCATACCTCGGTTGTAACGAGTGGTTATTTCAGTCAAAGTTGCTCTTCTATCAGCTTGAATCAGTCGGCCCATTCTCCTCTGACCTCTAGCATCAACAAGGCATTTTCGCCCACAGGACTGCCGCATACTGGATGTTTTTCCCTTTTCACACCATTCTTTGTAAACCCTAGAAATGGTTGTGCGTGAAAATCCCAGTAACTGAGCAGACTGTGAAATACTCAGACCGGCCCGTCTGGCACCAACAACCGTGCCACGCTCAAAATTGCTTAAATCACCTTTCTTTCCCATTCTGACATTCAGTTTGGAGTTCAGGAGATTGTCTTGACCAGGACCACACCCCTAAATGCATTGAAGCAACTGCCATGTGATTGGTTGATTAGATAATTGCATTAATGAGAAATTGAACAGGTGTTTAGGTGAGTGTATATGGATAAAAGTTAAAATGAAGCATTATTTTCTTTTTCTGCACAAGATTAACAAAGGTGTGTCAGCGTTTAATGTTCTGTTAAGCTGGGGTTTAAAGGGGTTACAACTGTGATGAAGAGTAGCGCCTGTGTTCAGTTTGAGGATGGGCTACAAAGCATAAAGACTACTGTAACTGTGCCCATACAAGTATATAGTAACAGTCTCTTTGCTAGTTTCATTAACATGGAAGTGTCCTATTGCTAGCTGACAGCAGTTCAGTTCTTTTAGTTAATATATGAAATCAAATTATATGAGTTACCTTCACAATATTTCATAATTGTTTGTGTAGTTCAGTGTTGGGAAAGTTACTATGAAAAGTTATTACTGGCTACTAATTTAACAACAATACATCATCAACAGTATATTTACATTACTATACTAATTATTCTCTCAAAAAAGTATTGCAATACTAATTACTTTCTAAATCCCATGTCAACCTCGACCAGTTGACCAATACAAGGATAGACATGAAAAACTTTTAATCTTTGAATTCTTTCAAATAAATAATATAAAATTGCATTCATTATTCTTGAACTGACCGGAGAATTTAAAGAGAGTTAAACATACATTTTAACATTACATTTTGATGTTAAATCCACTATTGTTTAATATTGAATTGTTCTATAGTCTGTAATGCAATTACATCAAAAGTAGCTGTTATCTGATTAACAAAATGTTTGTGTTTTGCTATCTTATTAGGGCTTGCAGTGTATTTTGGCCTTTTTAGATGCCCTTTGGTTTCTTGAGGGTATCTATTCTGCTCATTTAGTAGGGCTTGGCATCCCCCAATCTTCAACGTGGTGCCAAGTGGGCAGGAGCACATAGGCTTAGCACTGGTCAGCCAATCACAGCAGCCTTTTAACCTAATTACTGGGACCGGCTGAGTCTCAAGGAGAGGCTCTTGTCCTTCTGCAGTGGTCTTACGGGTTGAAGGGCACACAAAGAATGCTGAATATGCAAATAGTGTTTTTTTTTTGTTTTTGTTTTTGTTTTTTTAAGAGAGAGAAAGGTAAACGTAGCTCAAAACAGTGTGTGATAAAGAAGGAAATATCTTCGATCACCTCCTCAATGAAAAGTCGTTGTGCCAAACATTCCAAACCTAAACAGAATTTGAGATGGGAACCTTGACATCAACCCCAGACAAAAGGGAGTGGAAAATGTTGACATTTTCATTTTCTTATTTCAAAATGATAATGTCAAGCCACCCTATGAGTATCTCCTTCTCCGAAAAGTCCATTTAATGTCTCCCGGTACAGCAGTGTTAGGCCTGTATTGACATTTCTGTACACTATGGAGATAGAAATCACAGATAGTTTGTGTTTATTGATGAGTAATCCTAATCTTCAAATCTTAACCTTTGGTGCTGACAGAGTCGGTGCAGAGTGACTTTTTCAGGCAGCCAGGTCCAGCAGGGATGGCTTTTTTCCGCAGCCAAATCCGACTGTATAACTCCATGGGGCTTTCACTCACGTCAGTGGAGGAATCCTGCAAAGCGCACAATAGTGTTGACGCGCCTTAACAATATGTGAAGCATTAAATTGTTAACACTACATTCGCTCCCTCATGCATTAGTAAAAAAACAACACTATAATTCAGACACTCTTGCCATGTGCGTGCCATAATACGTATAATCAAATATACATTTACGTTTTCATTCTGGATGTATTTTTATACTAGATTTGGTAGGGGACAAAAATACTTCAGGACAAAAAGTGAATTTCATTTTCGTTTCTGAATTTTTAGACATGGTAAATTACCACAGAAAACACTTTCTGTAATCCAGTAGGCTCTGCTTCTTTGTAGTTCTTCCCAGTAGGCTCTCAGTTGTCTATCAGGGACACTAGAATTTAAACAACCGGGAGACGGCACCACACGAACGCGCACAGTTGCAAGCCCTTGACTGCCGTGACTTGAAGGGAATTTAAGCAGATATTACAGTGACAGTGTAGAGATCTTGAGCAGAGGTGTAACAAGAGAAGGTTAAAAAAAAAAACAAGTTGTGCTGGAGCATAGATGTGCTCAAGGGCAAATGTTAGAGCACAGGACTATTGGTCGAGGAAGGGCTTTATTTTCATTGTGTTGTGGGGTATAAAGCAACAGGACCGCATTATTGTCATGTGACTGCATTATTGTCATATTGAGGTCCACAAAGGAGATGGATGACACCTAACTTTGCATAACCCTAAAGATGATTCTTTGAGCTCTCTCCAGTTTTAGGATGCATTTTCTAAACCATATAATCACATGCACTTCTATTTATATTATCCCGAGATTCTGATTGGTGTCATCAGTTTTGCTACTTTATGTTTACTTGTGTACCATTTGAGTTTGCATTGACAATTAACTATGTATTTTTGTTTTATGAATGAGAACATGGTTAAACCTGTGTGAAATGTGGGCATTTTTTTTTTTTTTTTTGTGTAGAGTTTTGCAGAAATCATTGACAAAACTGAAATGTGTGTGAAAATAGGTGAAATGTGTTAAACGTTTTGAGAAATGTCTTTTCTTTTGTTTTTTTGTTTTTTGAGAACTGAATGAATGGTTTAGGAAATTGTGCCAAATGAAATAGTCGAAATTGAGAAAAACTGTAAATCTAAAATACTAAATAAAATATTCCAAGTAAATGTATGCATTTTGACAATTTAGTTAATGAGAGACCAATCCAATAACAGAATTGTAGCCAAAACGATAGATCTGAACTTATTCTATAAATTATATATATTTTTGTCTTTGACAACAGTGATGAATGTATACATAAAATTATATATTAGGAACATACATTTTGGCAGTGTGTTGGATCTTTTAAATCTCACAAGGTTGTAAAGACAGCACATAGAATACATTATTGTAAAAGCAATGTGCTTGCACTCTACTAAATCTGCAAACATGTCTGTGAGTCCATCTGAGCCTGAGACTACTTGACTTCTTTGACAAAGCTGGAGGCCACGGTGGTTTGACCTTCAATGCAGAAATTTTGTGAGAGAGGTCTTAGCTGGGAGAAAGAGGAGCTCAGTCCAATCACGATTAAGCTTGAGGGTACAGTAAGCATCTAGTTTGAAATGTCAGAGGAGCAGTGAACAAATAAATGTCCAAATGAGTATGAAATGTGATGGAAGAACTTATGATTGGACACTTCTAGATGTTGAGGAGTAGGACTCTAAGCACTCATTCCTGAGAAGCCCAGCGGTGAGGCTACAGAGGGGTTGTGAGGAGAGCGAGTCTTTCCTGCTGATGGAATAAAATGATTTGTCCATTGTCCAAGTTGGATTCAGCAGTTGAGTCATCTTGAATGCGAAGGAGGTGGAAGAATGAAAAAAGGAATACGATAAATGGCCAGACATTTGGAAGTGGTGCAGGTGTAGTTCATTTGGGTTTCTTGAAGACAGGATCGAGTTGTTTTTATAACTTCCAGAGGGAGGTTGATGGACACAAAAGGTCTGCTGAGAGCAATCACCAAGCCAAAATGCATCCAGAATTTTTGCTCAAATGATCGTGTTATTCACAGTGAGACTTTCAAAAGACTAAATGGTGTGATTAGGAATTTGGGAATTTCCATTACAGTAGCATAAGGAGAACAGATCCACGGTCTAGCGGTTAGAGCTCATGTTCTGACATGGTTGAGGGATAGTTCAGCCAGAAACGGCATACCTTAATGCAAGATTTGAAGTCTTGATCTGGAGACTACATAAATGTGGCCTTCCTGAGTCTCAAAAATTCAAGGCTGGGACTGAATCTCGGCTTATAGACCGCAGAGAACACTCTGAAGAACATCCACAAACTACAGTCAAACAAGAAAGCATTTCAGCTACGTCAGCATCTCCACTAGCCATTCAGTTCAGTTCTGTTGTATTTATGTAGCTAGGCATTTTGGCTACATAGGCATATTGTAAAAATGGGATTCGGTTGTATTTGTACAGCTCAGCATTTGAAAAGATGTTGCTACAAATTCAGCATTTTATCTGTCTGGCTCTCTGACTGGATCTTGACTCCAACTACTTGACACAAGGAGGGAGAGAAACTGTACACCGGCTTCATGGATTTGTGTGTGTGTTGTGGTATCAACAGGTTTGAACATGAACAAGATTCATATTGTAAAAGTAAAACGAATGCACCAGGAAATCAATGACAAGGCCAATTCAAGTTTGATCAGTTCCTTGACTAAAGCTATTTGGTATTAGAGGACTTTGAAATTAGTCTATATGATTTTTGTGCTTAACAACTGGGTTATTTTCTTCCATCGTATGGAAGAGTATGGCTCAGATATTCACATTTTATGTTGCATGGAAGAACTTTTGGAAGAAAAACCCATCATATGGGTTAGAATCTTGCATGATTTCCCAGTCCCATTCCTTTACTCTTTTGCTGACTATCCAGCAGCAGCAAAAAAGGCCACCAAAAAAAAAAACCAACAACGAAAAAAAACATCACCTCAGCTTGAGCCAAGATGTCATCAGAGAAAGTGTTTGCAGATGAAGTGTCACGGATTGTGATATCTTTAGGGCTTATCCAACTCAAAGGGACTCACAAAGAGACATTGTTTTGGCATAGAACAATACGACATTACTCACAGTGGATTATCAGCACCGAAGGCCTCCAGGAGAGATGAAAAGCATTAGAGAATAGACAAGGTTTGACAGGTATCTTTAGCAGTAGTTTGCTCTTGATGCATACTGTATAATAGTTGATAGTCATCCATCCTCAAAGTAGCAACAATAGAGTACTATTGTCTCTTTCTGACATAGCTTTTGCTTACTCTAGCACAGATGCACTTCATAAAACTGACATTTAAGCTGCCTCCATTTCATTTAATTTCACAAAGTCATAATTACCAGTGGGAAACCCATAATATTCTTTAAACCTTTATTTTCAGAGTTTTTCCATGTCAAAAGAACCATGATTTAAAAGGTATAGACCCGGTTTCACAGGCAAGGCTTAGATTAAGCCAGGATTAGGCATTAGCTCAATTAGGGCATTTAAGTAGCTTTTATAAACGTGTCCTTGAAAAAAAACATTACTGGTGTGTATCTTGAGACAAAACAATGACATTGGCATATTTTAAGATGTCAGTGCAAGTTGCATTCAGTTAAAACCCCTCAAACATGCATTTTAGTCTGGGATAGGCCTAAACCTTGTCTGTGAAACCGGGGGATAATGTGAGGTCACATCAAAGGTTAAATTTATTGCTAGCAAGAATGACTTTTAATAAAATTTTCTGTGCAGTAGAAGTAGTTCTGTGCGTTCCCCTTTAACAAAAACTGTTGATCCGACTGTCAATGGGCAGAAATACAAAAATGCTGAGGTTCGATCTGTAGTTTTTAACCTTTATGCAGTGTTGAAACCCCTGTAACACCTTTGGTGTTCCCATCGCCCAGTATGATATATTATCACCGAATATTGGATTCAATCTTTTTGTCAATAGTTTTCTTTCAATGAGGGCATGTTTTGTATTTCGTTTTAGAGGCCTCATTGATTTGAGCCTCATTGGTCTGAGGATAAAGTTAATCTCTGTGAAAAAGAAAGCCTGTAATGCTCAATAGTTTGTTTGTGTGCACGAGTGTACAAGTATCCACGCATGCACAGGTCTGAGGCCTTTATGTTCGCAAGCACATGTACATATACACTCACCTAAAGGATTATTAGGAACACCTGTTCAATTTCTCATTAATGCAATTATCTAATCAACCAATCACATGGCAGTTGCTTCAATGCATTTAGGGGTGTGGTCCTGGTCAAGACAATCTCCTGAACTCCAAACTGAATGTCAGAATGGGAAAGAAAGGTGATTTAAGCAATTTTGAGCGTGGCATGGTTGTTGGTGCCAGACGGGCCGGTCTGAGTATTTCACAATCTGCTCAATTACTGGGATTTTCACGCACAACCATTTCTAGGGTTTACAAAGAATGGTGTGAAAAGGGAAAAACATCTAGTATGCGGCAGTCCTGTGGCCTTGTTGATGCGAGAGGTCAGGGGAGAATGGGCCGACTGATTCAAGCTGATAGAAGAGCAACTTTGACTGAAATAACCACTCGTTACAACCGAGGTATGCAGCAAAGCATTTGTGAAGCCACAACACGCACAACCTTGAGGCGGATGGGCTACAACAGCAGAAGACCCCACCGGGTACCACTCATCTCCACTACAAATAGGAAAAAGAGGCTACAATTTTGTTGACAGTTGAAGACTGGAAAAATGCTGCCTGGTCTAATGAGTCTCGATTTCTGTTGAGACATTCAGATAGTAGAGTCAGAATTTGGCGTAAACAGAATGAGAACATGGATCCATCATGCCTTGTTACCACTGTGCAGGCTGCTGGTGGTGGTGTAATGATGTGGAGGATGTTTTCTTGGCACACTTTAGGCCTCTTAGTGCCAATTGGGCATCGTTTAAATGCCACGGCCTACCTGAGCATTGTTTCTGACCAATGCACCATGTCACAAAGCTCGAATCATTTCAAATTGGTTTCTTGAACATGACAATGAGTTTACTGTACTAAAATGGCCCCCACAGTCACCAGATCTCAACCCAATAGAGCATCTTTGGGATGTGGTGGAACGGGAGCTTCGTGCCCTGGATGTGCATCCCACAAATCTCCATCAACTGTAAGATGCTATCCTATCAATATGGGCCAACATTTCTAAAGAATGCTTTCAGCACCTTGTTGAATCAATGCCACGTAGAATTAAGGCAGTTCTGAAGGAGAAAGGGGGTCAAACACAGTATTAGTATGGTGTTCCTAATAATCCTTTAGGTGAGTGTATGAACATGATGAACATGCTCCTGAACCCGAAAGTATACTTTGTTGTTTTACATGTATGCGAGCAGTTGAATGCACAGCCTTGCAAAGTACACTTCTTTTGACTCGCATGCATACACAGGTGTTCAACGCATTTGCAGATTTGAGCAATATCTCGCCACGAGTTACAACCCATGTAAATACCGCAAAAAAATTAGATGCACATGTGCAACAAAAATGGTTACAAAAATCCGGTGGTGCGCGTTCAGTACGAGTGTACTCTTCTGATGACGAAATTGATGTACGCCGACCCTCACATACGCGTAAAAAGTGAAGTATACTTTGGCATTAAGGCCCAGTTTCATAGACAAGGTTTAGATTAAGCCAGGATTAGGCCTTAGTTCAATTAGGGCATTTAAGCAGCTTTTATAAATATGACTTAGTAAAAAAAACATGACTGGTGTGCATCTTGAGACAAAACAATGGCACTGACATATTTTAAGATATGTCAGAGCCAGTTTCTTTCAGTTAAGGGCTTTCATCTTACTCACGTTACCCTCAATTTCCGGCTTTATTTTGTAGAAATATGGAAACACCAAAGATGCTTTAATATATTGTATAATATAATACATGCATAATATATAATATATAGATGATCCTACAGTTGGTGTTCGTATTGCTGCCTGCCTGACAGCCATTTCTGGCTGGATGAAGGAGCATTACCTTCAACTCAATCTTGCATAGACAGAACTGCTTGTGGTGTCAATCAACCCAGCACTTCATAAAAATTTCTCCATTGAGCTCAGTTCATCAATCTGTCCAGGACAGCCAGGAACCTTGGAGTTGTGATTGATGATCAGTTAAACTTCACTGACCACATTACTGCAACAGCCCGGTCCTACAGATTTGCGTTATACAACATCAGGAAGATTAGACCCTTCCTATCAGAGCAGGCCACACAGCTCCTGGTCCAAGCTCTTGTTCTGGACTACTGTAATGCTCTTCTAGCGGGCCTTCCGGCATACACTATCAAGAAAGTGCAAGTCGCGCCTCTCTTCATCAGTTTGCACTGGCTGCCAATAGCCGCTCGCATCAAATTCAAGCCAATGGTGCTCGCCTACAAAGCAACCACAGGTGCTGCACCAATATAACTAAACTCGCTTGTTTAAACTTACGAGAAGCTCGCGTTCTGCAAGTGAACGACGCCTCGTGGTATCATCCGAAAGGGGCGTGAAATCACTCACGGATCTTTTCCTGGACCATTCCAACCTGGTGGAACGACCTGCCTATCTCAATTCGAGCAGCTGAGTCTGTAGCTGTTTTCAAAAAACATAAGACACATCTTTTCCAGCAGCACCTGACCAATAAAGACTAGCAGTTTTCCATTCATTTTTCTGTTTGTTTATAAAAAAGAAAAGTGTATGTGTACTGCGCTAGATTAACTGAGACTAGTTACAGCACTTGCATGCTGTTACCCCTTTTTTGTTTAGTTGCTTCTATTGCTCTCCTCAAGCGTCTGCTAAATGATTAAATTAGACAGGTGAGCAACTGTTTGGATACGTTCAACGACAAAACTAATCATTGTTATATAGCTCAACAGTTAGTCTTATTAAATCGGGTTCTTGATTTACCTCATTTGTCTCATAATAGGTGCCGAATGAACTCAGAGTGGCATTATAACATACCTTTCAACACATTCAAATAAAGTCTCATACGCATGACCAGAAAAAGCAGAAGTGGTCGCCTGTGACGTAAACCTTATCTGTGAAATAAATGCATCTTATATTCAATGGATGGTCATTTTTGATCAATATAAGCTCAGATCAATGAGGCCTACAATCAGTCAGTTTCAAAATTAAAATTCAAAACCTGACCTAATTGAAAGGAAACAAGTTAACAAAAAGATTGAAACCAATTTGGTGATAATATAGCATAACGAGAGCCTTAGCAATATTTTTGTTGGCCGGTCATTTTTGACTGGGGCTTGTTATTTATACCCTGTTTGAGCAAAGCGAGTTTTAGTCCAATGCATTAACATTCTCAGGAAAAAGAAAACCCTCTCCGGTTTACAAAAACTCTGGAGCTGTACACCGGATGACACAAAACGATAAGTTTATCAACCGGGAGACTGAGATGATTTGACAGATCTTCAAAATGTGATAACTGTTAAAATATGTGTATTGAATTGTCAGATTACTGCATGTTCTTGTGTTCCTTGAAAAGGGCAGATGCATCGATACTCGAAACCATGATCAGCAATGCAGCGATTGGCTGGCATCAAGCAACATAGTGACATCATATAAATAAAAACAAACAAACTTGAATTTTTGGACCTTTATAAGGAAACAGCCAAGCAACCAAAATGACATGCGTAAAAAAATTTTTCCATGTACATGATTTCCAATAATTTATATTTACGATTTCTATTATTTGTACAGGCTTTACATTATTTCAAGTTTGTAATTAGCAATTAATTTAATATTTTACCTTTGAAGCAGATTTGTTATGTGACAGCATTAATACTAAAACCACCCACTTAAGTTTCTTAAAGGGATAAATTCACCCAAAAATGAAAATTAGCCCATGATTTACTCACCCTAAGCCATCCTAGGAGTACATGACATTCTTCATTCAGATAAACACAATCAGTTAAAACTTCATGAAGTAAACGATCTAGCTCCCGGCCGATCGTCTTCCGTATTCAATTTACGGAAAAAGTGTAGCGCTCGCGCCTCAAAATGCTTACTCTACGTCAGACGAGCGTAACTGGTGTGCGATGTCAGTCGTAGCGTAAGAATACAGAAGACGGTCCGCCGGAAGTTAGACATTTTACTTTACATCGGTCACCACTCAAATTAATGCACGGCTCGATTAACAGTACAGCATGTGTTAAAATTATAATGTTAACAAAATTTAAATAATTCCATCAAGTGGCTGTATTTATAGTATTATAGACCACATTATTTTCAAATTAAAAATTATTATAGTAAGGAACGGTTGTAATTTATGCTGCCTTCACGTGCTATTAGAATTATCGTAAATACTAACGTTAGTTTCTTAGTTAAAAGATAGGACATGAATGCCCTCAAGTCGATTTGAACGTAATGAGCTTGAACACGATGTCAGAAGTGGGAAGTAGGAAATTTCCGATAGCACGTGAAGGCAGCAGATTTTAAGTATCACCACAACGCAATGTAATCCTGTTTACATGAATTGAACCTCTCTTTGAAATTACCTTGAGTTGTGTCCAATCCTGGAGGGCCACTGTCCTTCAGTTTAGATCCAACCTCAAATAAACGCACCTGAACCAGCTAATGAAGGTCAAGGCATACTAAACTCCAGGCAGGTGTTGAGGCATCTTGGAACTCATGCTGCCTTCACATGCTCTCGGAATTAGCGTAAACATGAGTTTCCTAGGCATTTGTAAAAATAAATAAATAAAAAAAGGCACATGAACGGCCTCTCAAAATTTGAATGAGATGAGCTCGTAATCACGACTTAAGTGGGAATTATCAAATTTCCGACAGCACGTGAAGGCGGCATTAACCCTGCTGGAACACGTCCCTCCAGAAGAGTTTGGACACCCCTAATGTAGTCCGTGTAATGTAGTTGATGTGCATAATTGATTGACCACACAAACTTCATGAAGATGACCTTAAATAACATTTACTTGTTCAAATGTCACAAAAACAGAGCAGAAGAGCTGTACAAAAGGAAAGAGTAACTGGTGATGAGGAGTTCATTTAACACATCTGAAAGGTTTAGTTCATTTCACACAGCAGTAGCAGCTCTTACCACGTATCACACATGGAAAATCATTTACAAGATACTGCACTGTGCAATTTCACTCAGATGGATACAAAATACGGAGCAGCAATTTTGATACCATTACAGACTAGAAGAAATATAAGCACACGAGTTCAAGACTCCAGAGAAGAAATATAATCAAACTCAAGCATGTACACCGCAAATAAACAAAGTTAAATGTAGTCGAGGCTCACAGTATGGAGAGATTACAGTAAACACTGCCGATTTTAGACACACAAGTAACTCCGTGTTCCATCGTAAGCCGCAGTACAAGTCAGAGGTAATGCGTTATCACAAATCAAAATGTCAACCAGATTAATAAGTCACACACAGACCAAGTACTCAATCATATGTCAAATCACATTCCAGTCTGTGGAAGCTTCTTCCCTTCTGGGGCACAGCAGTTAAAACCACAGAGGGGAATAGGTAGTCACAGTTACAACGGTACAAGTAAATGTCACGCTAGGGCACAGGTCCGGCCTGCTTCAGACTGTTGGCTCTCGTTTTAAAAGAAAAAAGGAGGGAAAAAAAAAAAAAAAAAACATATGGAGAAGTGCCAACTGAAAAGCTAACTGGCTCCCTCTGCTGGTCTGCAGAGGAGAGGCACCTAACGGAGGACACGAGGAGAGTGCGTGTGGAAATACAGAAGCAACAGCAGGCATACTGTGCTTTCAGCAGTACTCTTGAGCCTGGTGAGGGGAGAACGGCAGCCCATATATCTCCAACCAGCTGGGGCTTCATAACGTGACGGCTGAGATGCTAACGCTTTGCAACAGCAAAACTGTGCGGGTTGAACGAGGTCAAAGAGAGGTGTGAAAGCAGGCAGAAAACAAGAATGAGCGTGAACGAGCATTACGGGTGACGAAAGGACAGATTCTGGAGGATGAATATACATGATCCATATCCTCCAAGTGCAACGCTCAAATCAACCCGTTTTACAGCTCGACTCTGTAAAATGGGATGAAAGGATGGAAAGTAGTGCAACAAATACGGTGCGTGGTGGGGAAAAACTATTTTGAGAATAACACTAACCCAGAGCTCGTCATAAAGACACAAACAGGTGACTCACTGAGGAGAACAGACAACTACCATATCCATTGCACAGATACATGATATTCAAAGCATGCAAGGCTTGGCACTTGTATGTGAGGAAGTGTTTGTAGTGGAGAAGCATTTTTAGACAACTGAACAACTATATACACCCACAACTAACAAAAGGCGTAGCAGAAAAAGGCTATCGTCCTGGTTAAATTATTCAAAATAAATCAAATTAAGAAATAAAATAAAGCCTACAAAATAGGACTATTCAGATGAACAAGACAGGAACCCTTTCCTTTTGTTGTGGTGTTTGTTGCATCTTTGGGTTTACAAAAATTAAAAAACAAAAACTAAAATTAAAACAAAATTAAAAAGGCAAATAATAAAAAAAAAAACCTATTTACATACACATTGAAATTATATACACACACAAACTTCAGCAATCATCCATGTGACCAATCATCTAAGCTTCCGGGTCCTCCACTGGTTCCCATTTGTTTCTTTCCCAAGTGAACTCAATGACGGTCCACCGCTCACACACACACAAACACACTTAAATGTTGTATTAAAGTAGCAATCCCTTTGAAAGCTGGTGGTTTAGAGGAAGCCATCAAGTGCTGGTCAAAAGATGCGTTTGCGTTTCAGGTAGGAGTCAGCATAGTGCCCCCCGAGACCCTGAGAGTGCTGACCAACATAGCCACCTTCTGGACTGGGCTCAGGAGACGGGATGAGACGGGAGAACAGACGCTTCTGCCCACCGATGGGAGTCTAAACACAGACAGAAAAATCAAAATGAATCGAAGAGCTGTACTAAGAATACCTGTTGAAAGGTTCCTGGCACACTTATACGATAATTGACTAGGAGCAAATATAGAAGCTAGACATCAGGGCTGAAGATGGCCTACCTTCATACCAGCACCAGGTGCAGCAGGAAACAGGCTGGAATGAGTCACTGGAGGCATTCCAACAGCCTGAAGAAACAAAAATCACTTGTATTCAACTTTATGTTATGGCCATCTATGCACAAAAAAAAAAAAAAAAAATTCATAAGATTGATATTACGTAATAAAAAGTGATGTGAAGGATGTCATGCTTCATAAGTTCTGAAAATGGATTTAAGAGCTTTTGAAAATGGATCCAGATAAGTGATTCTTATGCTTGCGGCCAACTCTGCGATCAAACAAGTGTCGCTCTTTGTTGGGCTGCACGGTCACTCTGGGCACTTTAAATTTGCTTGTCCGCCCGAATGAAAGGATTTTTAATAATATCACGGCTGAATTGATTGGAATGAATTTTTCGACACATAAATGACTTGAGATGTCAATTGTGTCAAAAAGGCATAGACAATTCCTTTTGGACAGGGATGTGCAATGTATACACTACTGAAACTACACTTCAAAAGTTTGGGGGTCTTTTTATTTTTTTAAATGAACACTTAAGCAAGGACATCAAACTAATTAAAAGTGACAGTAAAGAAAGACCATTTCAAATGCTGTTCGTTTAAACTTTTCAAAGAATCCTGAAGATCATGGTTTTCACACAATTACACAGCCAAGTTGAAAACAGTTGTGATAATATTAGAATGGTCTCAGTGTCTCAGTGAATGGCGCAGATGCGCAGTTTCATTTACCACACACACACAGAAACGTGCAACTAAAGAAATATTACTGTTGTACAGTAGAATTCAGCTATGTCCTAATGAAAAATAATAAACTAAGGAATAATCTTTCTTCCCTCCATGTTTTAATTTTAACAAACTTTTGTGCAGCACTATGTTTGACAAAAGCCTTCACTTGACCATAAAAAATAAAAAAAAACACTTGCTCCAGAAGTTCCATTAGATGCCTGGTTTGTGGCCTTTGAGTACCTTATTGAGCTGGGTGGAGGGGATGCTGGTATGGGCACCAAAGCTGAAATAAGACTGTGGGGGGCTGGGTGGATAGCTGAAAGGAGAGCCTGCCTCACAGAAGCCTGCATGCCTGGAGAGCTTGAGAGACAGACAATTACGATTTCACACGAGTCCAATCTTGGAACAGAATCCTTCTGTTAGTGTCAATGAAGGGAGGTGGGGCTGTACCTGCAAACCGTAGCCGGGAAACGCTGCATTTTCCAGAACCTCCTGCTGTTCATACAAGTGAGACAAAGGGTCCTGTGGATTGGGCACAAACAAATGACATCCAATCAATCAGAAAGGGACAGTGAGGCAGTCACACATTCAGGGACGTTACTCTTAACACATAAGCCAACCTGGTGCAGAGGAGGAAACTCTGGTGTGCAAGACTCTTGGAAGCGCAGGCTATAGTTTGAGTGGATGCTGTGGTTTGTGCGTTGGTTAGACGTGCTTCCAATCGGCGTTTTCTTCCTGTAGGGGTGGGCTCTGGTGCTGGCACCTAAATAAATGTAATGCTTCAAGAAATGCAACAAGATAAACAGAAAAAAAAAAACTTGAAGGTGCATGAAACACCACAAGTAGACTGACCTGAAGAAGGGAAAATGCTAGGAGCACTGAGAAAGGGGTTCTGGGATACACAGACTTCTTTGGGAGGCTCACCTAATATAGACACCTTGAGGAAAAGAAAAGCTCAGAATATACAAACCTGCTGTAATTCTCTTTAGCATCACATTGAACACTAACAGGACTGAACAGCTCATGCCGAAACAAAAAGCAAATTGAAGCAATTTCAAAGCTCTCCTCTGGGAGATCATGGCAGTAAGTGTAGGCTACATGACTAAATAAATGTGCACAAATAGCAGCAGCCATTAGAAACCCATCTCACCCCTGGTAGAGTCGGCCCATCTGCTCCCAACATCCCAGTCAGGAGGGGCATGCTCATTCCCTGCAGTGTAGGAGAGGCTGCTGGGGGAAAGCCAATCGGGGTGGCTGGGGTCTCGGTCTCTCTCCCAAGATGTCGACTCAGGGATGGTTGTTTGATGGGGCCAAGAGGCTCATTCTGCAAGCCCAGTGTTGGAGCAATAGCGCCTGAATGAAAATAAATTCAAAGCGGCACATTAAACACTACATGGTACACAGACCTCTTGGCCAATGATTTTCCATTAGTTTTCCCAGTTGATTAGGATTATTGAACAACAAATGAGAAAAATCTGATTGCTGTGGTTGACTTGTATCGCTATGTCAAATACCAATAGCAGGTTAGGGAATAAATGACATAAGACCACTTGACATTCAAAAAAACTCCAATAAGAACCAGAGCACTCTACACAAGCACTCACAAAGAGCATTATAAAATCTATCAAAAAAAAAAAAAAATTTTTTACCTATTCTACCCAAAACTGAAAATTCTGTCATTACTCACCCTCATGTCATTCCAAACCTGTAAGACTTTAGTTCATCTTTAGAACAAATGAAAATCAAGAGCTTTCTGTCCCTCCATTGACAGAATGCACAACTACCACTTTCAAGCCTCAGAAAGGTATTAAAGACACCATTAAAGTAATCAATGTGACTCCAGGGGCCAGTTGTTCAAAAAGTTTAATCTGGTTCAGAATGATCTGGATTTGGACATCCCATGTTTTGCCATCCAGGATCAGGTAATCATGTTCATTTTGTGAATGCAAAATTGGATATGATCACCTTGACCCAGATACAGACTTTTTCAGATGACCAAATCTGGATTACTAGTGCTCTTTATAAAAAAAAATAAAGAAAAAAAGGATTGGATTTTATGATCTAATCTGATTTCAGAAACCAATTTTTTTAAGATCTGATACAATGCGATGTTCAAAAGTAAATCAATCAAATTTTGGCTAACTGGCCCCAGTGGATTAGCATCAATTTTGTGAAGTGGCGCAAGTGCTGTGTTAGCGCAAAAAACACCCACTTTATTTACAAAATTTTAAATCTCCAACGTGTGATCACGAGAGCACCACAACGCATGTGCGTTGGGTTGACATTGCCTGAACCCGCTGGAGAGTAATATTTTCTAAAAGTGGTACGTCATTTTTTTGTGCAAACAAAGGACTTGCATCACTCCATAAAACAGGTTAAAACACTGAGTCACATGATTTCCACTTTCAAGCCCCAGAAATGTAGGAAAGACATCATTAAAGTAGTTGCGTAGCAGTCAATGAAGGGACAAATCTCTAAGACTTTATTAAAAAGACCTTCATGTGCATATCAAAGATGAACAAATGTCTTCAGAGTTTGGAACGACATGAAAGTGACAAGACAAAAAAAAAAAAAAAAAAAAAAAAAAAAAAAGTGTTCCACATATGCAAATATTTTACTTTAGGAACTGTTATAGAGTAGTTCTATGGTACTAGTCACAGCTCCTTTTTGGCACTGAAGCCAAGTAAAATGACTGCTACCAAAAAATAAAATGGGGAGACAAATTTGGACGATTCAAAAAATGCAGTGCCCCTGATATTTCCATGTTTTTCCAAGACTGGGGGAATCCTGTCCCAGTAAATAAGTGCAACAAACAGACCATTTCAAAAGTGTGATACCTTGAGGCATCTCTCCCAGCATGTTAATGCCTTGTTGGATAGGAAGAGCAGCCAGAGGATTTTCACTCAGCAACCCAGCCTATGAAAAGAGAACTGTATTAGTTTGATATTTTTATAAAATCCTTCACAAACAGACAGTGGCCACGTTTACATGCCACAAAATAAATCAATTAGTAATCGGATTGACTGCTGGACTGAAATGTCGATCAGATTGAAAGGGGTGGTTTATTCGATTGAGAGGACAAGTAAACTTGACGTATAAATGTAATAACGCGTGGGAACGAGCTATTCTTCCGGTTTAATAAAGTGTCATAAATAGCTGCTTTTCCACTGTTGGGCCAAACAGTTCTTAGAATGGTAAGCAACAGTTCCAGTTATATTTCTTGAGCCTGGTACAGCACGATTACAAACCGTTCTCAGCCCGTTGAATCCATGAAATGACGTCGCCACTCAGGATTGCTCACTTGTCTGTTGCCTGGCTACCAGTTTCTCTGTAGCTGGCCAAGCGCTCTATTTGAGCAACGTACACACAAATTAATACAATTAAAAGAAATCTCTGATCATCCTCTATAAGGCGGTCATTATTTACGTCTCATATTATCAGCAAACCGTAATGTTACCAAGGCAACGACTGACGCTTTTGTATGACATTCCAGAGAGTGGCCGTTATCAGCCCCACAGTGGAAAATTAAACCAGAACTGTACCAGCTGGCCTGGATTGGCACGGAATAGAACGGTTATGAGAACCGTTCGGCCCGGTGATCGAAAAAGCGGCTATTGATTGTCCTGTCATTCTAAAAATGATCCTTTCACTCACGTCTGTGAAGTGGAACAAGACAACAGATTCTCATCCACAGACAATGGAGGGGCATTGTTACTGTGTGATAAATACACTCACCTAAAGGATTATTAGGAACACCATACTAATACTGTGTTTGACCCCCTTTCGCCTTCAGAACTACCTTAACTCTATGTGGCATTGATTCAACAAGGTGCTGAAAGCATTCTTTAGAAATGTTGGCCCATATTGATAGGATAGCATCTTGCAGTTGACGGAGATTTGTGGGATGCACATCCAGGGCACGAAGCTCCCGTTCCACCACATCCCAAAGATGCTCTATTGGGTTGAGATCTGATGACTGTGGGGGCCATTTTAGTACAGTGAACTCATTGTCATGTTCAAGAAACCAATTTGAAATGATTCAAGCTTTCTGACATGGTGCATTATCCTGCTGAAAGTAGCCATCAGAGAATGGGTACATGGTGGTCATAAAGGGATGGACATGGTCAGAAACAATGCTCAGGTAGGCCGTGGCATTTAAACGATGCCCAATTGGCACTAAGGGGCCTAAAGTGTGCCAAGAAAACATCCCCCACACCATTACACCACCACCACCAGCTTGCACAGTGGTAACAAGGCATGATGGATCCATGTTCTCATTCTGTTTACGCCAAATTCTGACTCTACCATCTGAATGTCTCAACAGAAATCGAGACTCAGACCAGGCAACATTTTTCCAGTCTTCAACGGTCCAATTTTGGTGATCTTGTGCAAATTGTAGCCTCTTTTTCCTATTTGTAGTGGAGATGAGTGGTACCCGGTGGGGTCTTCTGCTGTTGTAGCCCATCCGCCTCAAGGTTGTGCGTGTTGTGGCTTCACAAATGCTTTGCTGCATACCTTGGTTGTAACGAGTGGTTATTTCAGTCAAAGTTGCTCTTCTATCAGCTTGAATCAGTCGGCCCATTCTCCTCTGACCTCTAGCATCAACAAGGCATTTTCCCCCACAGGACTGCCGCATACTGGATGTTTTTCCCTTTTCACACCATTCTTTGTAAACCCTAGAAATGGTTGTGCGTGAAAATCCCAGTAACTGAGCAGATTGTGAAACACTCAGACCGGCCTGTCAACAACCATGCCACGCTCAAAATTGCTTAAATCACCTTTCTTTCCCATTCTGACATTCAGTTTGGAGTTCAAGAGATTATCTTGACCAGGACCACACCCCTAAAGGCATTGAAGCAACTGCCATGTGATTGGTTGATTAGATAATTGCATTGAGAAATTGAACAGGTGTTCCTAATAATCCTTTAGGTGAGTGTATAAACAGCACAGCAAAACGGTTCATATGTTCATTGTCTCCAAATTATGACCAGAAATGGATAAATATCAAGTCTGGTTCTTTGTTTTAACCAGCAACCAAATGTAGGAATAGTTATGTGCAAACAGCGGGAAACTCTGCATATTTGTGCAGTGTGCACGTCAAAAAATGTATTCCAATTTGAAGCTTGTGACAAACGCGCACAAACCGATCACTTTGTTTGCCGTTCATGTAAACACTACGTTCATATTCAATCAGAATTAATTCAGTCCGATTGAAACAAGTTGTGCATGTAAACATAGCCATTGTCAGATACAACAAAATTAAAGAGGGATGTAAACAGCACACCAAGGCAAAAGTATTTGATACATTCTGGCTGATACTTTAACAGATGTAGCTAACTAATCACTTGGGCTCAAAGCACAGAACCACCTCACACCCACACAGAGGAGCCACTCACACAAGGAAGGAGACTGCACTCTTTATTGTGCAGAATATGTGCCCAAAGAAGAGGATTCCCTAAAAGAGCTTGCTGAGAGGGGAAAAGAAGACAGTGAGGGATATAACATGCTGCTGGGACAGTGGCAAGTGATGAGGGGTGGAGGGAAGGATGGACAGTACCTGTTGGACTTGGTTTTGGAGCAGAAGTTGCATAAGGGCAGCAGAGAGGGCAGGGTTGGCCAGCAGAGGTACGGTAGGCGCAGCTCCCAGCAGGCCTGCATATGGAGAGAAGAGTGACAAATCAAATCCATTGTCTGGACAAGAACACAAACCCACTCAAGAAACAAACCTACACAAGAAAAACAATGAGAATAGGCACCTTGTTTATGTCCCGGGTTGAGAGACGCCAACATCATTTTCAGTGTGGCAGGGTTATTGAGGCCAGTAAGGATCTGCATGGCATTAGGCTCAGGAAGGAGACCTTTCCCTCGGTTCAAGGCCTGCAGGAGGTACAGGATAAGTATGTAAAACCACAATAATAGCACTTAATCCATTCTGATTCAAGGATTTGCCATTATAAAATATAAACAGTCAGTAAGTAAAATTAAATAGTATAAAAAAAAAAAAGGTTTTATAGACCTCAATTTGCATATGTATAAGATTAACCAAAGAAAGTACGATTAATATATTAGCAGAGAAAAGAAAAAAGAAATTACAGCCGTAACTGTCAACAAGTAAATATGAAGGGCTCATTCCCTGCCAATATTTAGAACACAAATCACACGCTGCATTTGCTTTTAATCATTCGATTGAGTGTCGTGCATGCAGAAGTTTCATTTGTGAAGGATTTTTTTCTCCACCAAGAAGTGGGGTGTGGGGATCTACCATGGTCTGGGCGGCAATGAGGGCAGCTAACATGCTCCTTCCCGGTGGTCCTGGGGCGCAGAAGGAGACACGTATGCGAGTCCCACCCAGAGATCTTCCATCAGTCAGCCGCTGCACATCCTCAGCCATCTCAGGTGTGGAGAAATCGAGCACTGCAAACCGCCGAAAACTACAATCCTGACCCTGAGCAAGCTATGGGGAAAAGAAACATTTTTCAAAGATATGAGTCTGCCCCAATAAGGCAACTATTAGGGTTAGATCACTCAAATTTATGTAACCAAAACCACTTAAGTTTGAAAGAAAATGTATAAAATACACTTTCTAACTGAACAAGCTTTTTTGTTAGGACCAAAGAGTACAACTTCAAGACATTGGATTCTGCTCAGAAACAATTAGGGCTGTCACAAATCCTCAATTAAGTAGGAGTACTTAAAATAAAATAACCCAGAAGTGGCACATTCCAGTGACGAGAATGCACAAACCACATTATTAGACCATTTTCAAAGGCTGCACGATGCATTAAAACCATATAAAAACTATAACATAGTGCTACTGTGAATTCACAAAGACTGAAATTCAATTAAACAGTATATGCGCTGCAGATGTAACGTACAGTACTGGTCAAACGTTTGGAAACATAATTTAATGTTTTTTGAAAGAAGTCTCTTATGTTCATCAAGCCAGCATTTATTTGATAAAAATACAGAAACCGTAATATTGTGCAATATTTAAAATAAAAAAGGGTTTCTATTTGAATACACTTTAAAAGGTAATTGAAGACTGTTGTAATGATGCACATGATCCTTCAGAAATCATTCTAACATGATTTGATACTATATCAGTGTTTTTTTTTTTAGGAACTTGTGATACTTTCAGGATTCACTGTTAAATAAAAAATTAAAAGAACAGCATTTATTCAAAACAAATTCTAACAAAATAAATCTATAATATAACTAATCGATTTAACACCCTTGCTGAATAAAAGTATTAATTTCTTTCCAAAGACAACAAAAATGTACTGACCCCAAACCCGAACAGTAGTGTATATAGTAAAAAAAAAAGTGACACGCTAACAGCCAATCATGTAACAGTATCAAGTTTGGGGATCAACCCAAAATTGAGTGCCGCAGCGAGCAAGTATAGCAGGAAACAAGAAAACAAGTCAACTCACCAGTAGTTTTTGGATTTTGTACGCCTGACTGTAGTCAGACCAATGTCGGCAAAAAAATTATGCAAGAACGTCGTCCCCACCAAGACTGGTAGTACCACAAACTTGTTTAACCACCTTAAGCCTTGTTTATACTTTCGTCTGGCGCCACAGCACGATCCTCTGCTTGGGAAGGCGTTTCTACTCCACGCGCTCACTCGCCGTTGTGCTATTCTTTGAAACGACATGGAGGTAACGTTACTCTGGTACAGTTTATGTTTTGTCATAAGGCACTGATGCAAAGAAATAACGAGGCACTGCACCTTAAATGTTAAGAGATAATTGTTAAGTGTTTGTGATTTTAGACATGAGTGTCTAAAATGAGTTAAGTTTAAAAATAAGTGTTTAAAATGTAATATTTTTCTTCTGGTCCTTATTTTAAATAGGTCATAAAAAAAAAAAAAAAAAAATTATCAGTCTCTCAATTATCAATAGACTGATATGAAACACATCATGATACAGTTTTCAGCCACATCTCCCAGCCCCATTTTAATATACTTTAAATTGTATACATTTCACAACATTACCGTTTCTGTATTTTTGATCAAATAAATGCAGGCTTGCTGAGCATAAGAAATTATTTTTTTTAATTTTTTTTTAAAAGCATCAAAATAAGAGCTCTGAGTTTTGATGTCTACATATTCTTTTTCAAGAAATTGGTGGCTGTAGTAGTGCTGGGCGGTATACCGGTTCATACCAAATACCGGTATTTATTTTTGTTATATGAATTTTGATTATACTGCAATACCGGCATGTGTCGCTTAAACAACGTTCGGAACGCGGCGCAGTGCGACACTGAGAGGGGTCTCTTTTCACTGCTGCACTGTTGTGAGGGCACAGCTGAGATCGCAAGGCTGAATCCAAAATCACATTCACTATTCCCCATGTTATCCACTTATATTGTTAGGACACTTAGGAGTGAGTGAAGTCGGACAGCCACTCTGTGTACATCAGCTGTACACTTGTTATTGCGGTGGAATGTGGGATTGAATGAGTGCACTCAACGTCCACTGTGGTTTTGGACACCACTACAAATGGCTGTCTCTTCAAATAATGTCCAATTTGAGGTTATAGGGGGAGATTTCGGATTCAGCGGAGAATTCAAACTTCACGCGGCGCGCACATGAGAGCAGTTTCTGCACGGAGCGACATGATGATATTAACAACGTTCTCCACATGGACCATATACAGACCGGAGCGAGTGCGTTTAAGTTTCTTATTGACCCATTTCATATACTCCGATGCTCTTAACATGAACCAGCGTGTATGCGCACATATTTCATCACGTCTTCTTCAGATGAAATGTATGCAAAGGACACTGATACATCACGACTGCAATGACACCATAGATTATTCTGCTACACGGACAACGATGCAAGTTAATAAATAGACTGACGATTCAAAGAATGGGCAAAAAAGTAACTGCTTTATTCTTTCTGAGTGTTTAACTTGCACGCGTAACGCTCTTAAATGTATTGAAAACATCCTTAGACCTTTTAAACGTTCTGTGTTTCTACCTCGTTTTGGCAGTTTGTTATATAGGGTTAGATTTTCAAAATGCCTAAATGTGCCCTCAACTCTCAAACCTCTCCATGATATTTTAATATTCATGTGTCTGTAAGGAGTGCGTTGTAGGTCTGTGTTTTATTGGTTGTCATCCCACAGCATCATTTTGTGGGGCTTTGCAAACCTGCATTGAATATTGTAGAAAAATTCCACACTAGAGTTACTCCTATTTGACAGTAAAATAGGGCATTCTACTGCAGTATTTCCTCTCAATCAGTAGAAATATGTGGTTAACACCTGGTCATGCATAGGGAGATGATAAATAAAATACACACGTCATATACCGCGAAACCGATATAATTTAGAAAAATACCGTGATATAAATTTTTGGTCATACCGCCCAGCACAGGCTGTAGCATTTCTATTCAAATTACACACAGAAACACACAAAAAAGCACTACTGGTGCAACAATGACGTTGGATGTAGCGCAAGGGCTTTAAAATGGTGTTACACTTTCTTCGTGAGTTGAATACGGACGGCGGTCCACCGGAAGCTAGATATTTTACTCATATATACAAGATATATAACGAGCTTTTACAAAAACCCAACAATTTGCTTCAGAAGGCCTTTATTAACGCTCTGAATCCATGTGGATTACTTTTACAATGGATGGCTGACTTCGGGCTGCCATTATAAAGCTTGGATTAACAAGAATATTTAATACATCTCCAATTGTACATCTCCGATTGTTCTTCACTTCATGAGCATTTACCGTTTCATTTGAGAAAACTCATCATGAACACAGACACTCAAAAGGTCTTCACAGCAACCCGTCAAAATAAAAGCTTGGTTTAACGAAGAAATTGACAATATATTAGGCTACTGTTGTACAGTAGATTTAGCTACGTCTCTGTAATTAATAATAATGTTATAATTATGTCTAGAGCGTTGCTTATTTTTCACTTGATCTTTTTTATAAACAAATGTTTACTTTTAAACAGCATTCAGCCATTAAATGTTAATGTATTAACTTGATTATCAAACTCATTGAATAAAAAAAATTAAAAATAAAAACATTTTGCTGTGGTACCGAAATTGGTACAGAGCACCGTAAAATTATGGTATTGGTACCGACTACTGGAATTTTGGTACTGTGACATCCCTAGTATTAAGTACTCAGATCGGCAAGTACCCAAATGCAAGTACTTGGTCTGGAAAAAAGTGGTATCGGTGCATCCCTAATGCTAATCTATGGAAAACATGCATACTTATACAAAATGCACTATTCCTGACTGAGCCATTAAGATTATTGGAGCTCCAAAGTGTCTCTGCTCCAAGTAGAATTGCGTTCAACAAGCAAATACAATGAGACACTAAGATCTTGATTATAGATTACTGGAAAAATTCATTTAACCATTTTACGCACAAGTAGAGCCTCATCCACATGAGGGAGGACAATCCAATACTTCCCTAAAACCTTAGAAATTAAACGGAGCACAACTGATTTAATGAGAATTAACTTCCAAAAGCCTCTGCTAATTCCAAAGCTATGGGGAACATGGCAAAAAGTGCCATTCCCAACAATGCCTTGCAGCCTGTGGCGTATGCGGTGCACATTTAACATATGAAAAAGGCAGCAGCAGCACACACTCATTCCAGAATGACCTGCTGACTGACAGCACCTGGGCTGGTCAGGTGACAGTCACCATAGAAACCAATGCACTTTGCCATGGAGCACACAGCATGGTCTCATAAAAACAGGTCAAAGGTGAAAGAGCTGAACATAAAAATAGAAGAATAAAAGGGAAATTCAGCTTTATAAGTCAATGAATCGGACAATGGGCTATACATGAACACCAATAAAGAAACAGGCAGGGAACAAGGCAAGGGGTCAAGAGCCATAAGGGACAAAAACACCATTTAAGTATCAAAGTCAGCTCACTTGACTAAAGGTTTGTTTACACAAAGACGTTCAATAATCATAAACAGACATTTAATAATCAGTCTAATTCTATGAGAATAGAGTCCACACACACCACAGCTATAATGATAAAATTATTATTTCCTTGGTTGATGAATGATGATAACATTGACAGCTAATCAGAAGCCAAAGTCATGTGGTTGTAACCACAATAGTCCAAAATCTCTACCGTTGACAAATTTCTACTGATATACCGCTCACCCCTAGTTCTTGGTGTGAATGCGCCTTTAGTCAAAAACAACGCTGTGAGGCAGAAATGCAGTCAGTTCAATGTGCTGTACAGTTGTGCACTGATGGTCTGAAGTTAAATGACAGCTCTGTATAAGGAATGGACCGAAAAGTCATATGGTGTGCAAATGAAGGTTTCTATTTTGGGAAAAAGATTCTATTAAGGGATTTAAAACCCCAAATAATAAAAAGATTAGGATGTTAACATTATGATTTTCGACTGAACGCAGCAACTTTAAGACTCATTACGATGTTTGTGAGCTGGAGTGGATAAATGTCAGTCTTCCAGCGGATGAACGTCAGTAGAGAAGCTGGAATAAAACCGCTTTGAAAAAAAAATAAATAAATAAAAAAAAAACGTTTGGCAGTAAGTGGACCAAAACAAGTAGAAGCTTGACTGAGGGAAGTGGGTGAAATCAATTTAATTACATCAAAAACCAAGTAAGAAAAAAATGTAATTAAAAAACCTTTCGCTGTACCCTGATGTGTAACATTTTTGCTAGTTGTATCAGGTTGTGGGTTTTCTGGTAGGGATGCGCGATATTCTGGTAAAAATTCTCCCCATGATAAGAATTAATCTTCCCGCTATAATGATAAAGCCTAGTTGATGACGCGACCCAGTCGCAAACCACGTGCAGAGCGAAAACAACTATGGCGGAAGCTGCGGAGGAGTTTAAACGCTAAAAGAGGAGCTACCTCAACAATCTGGAACCTATACACAGATATAGTGTGACTCACTCGAATCTCGGGTTCGGTAGCTCAGTGCACACCAAGCTCTCCATATGACAGTTTTCACGATTCTCAAATAATAATTTTAAAAAATCCCAGCGATCATTGCATATTTTTGCTTGAAATACCCATCCCTAATGCACCGATGTGTCGGACGATAAAAGCTATTATTTTTACTATCGGCCATAGCAACTCATACTGTGTGAGACAAATGTCTTGATGAATTTAAGATTGTCGAAAGGGACTACCCATTTATTTATTTTTATTTTATAACTGTTAAATGTTAAAGCAGGATCCATTTGAATCACCTGTAGTTCAAACCGGGGTTGCCAGGTCTGCGGACTGTTTATTACTCCATTTATTACTCTGCTGAAATTATTTATTGTGCAGATGGGGTGTAATGATACTAGGGCTGCAATTAACGATTATTTTGATAATTGATTAGTTGGCGATTATTTATTAAATCGGATAAAAAGCACATTTTTACAAAAACACACTATTCCACATCCTGTCCAAAGCACTATGGAAACATACATAGTGAATACATCTACCCTTACATAAAATTAACCATGGTTTTAAAATGAACAAAAACAAGTTACTACTATAATAATAATAATAATAATAATAAAAATATATATATTTTAGTCAGTCAATGGTAACCACAAATTAACTATTGTTTTGCGTCAAATTCATAGTTTAACTTTGCACAAATACCATATGGTAATCAATATGGTAAAAACATGGTTTTATTATTTAAGGAACAGGAACACATTCGCTTTATCCTGTAGAAACATCTTACATTTATATTCACTTACACGCTGTTATCCCTTTACAATTACTACTCAAAATATTTGAATTAGGCCTACATGTTCACTCTTAACTAAATTTAGTGTCCAACAGCAGATATTTCAGCTAAATTAATGTTTTTGCACTGAATATTAATTGTCTCCCTCAGTCTCGACTGCGTTCTTCTGTCTGTTGGACACGCATGTGCTCGCCCACCACACCGGTGCTCGTTCAGTGAAGAGTAACGCAGGATGAGCTTTCATGCAAAAATGAAAATCGCGTGAATTAGTATTATTTACAGATGAGGATATAACCACTGTTCTCTATATAGATAATTGGATATAACCTCTAAAATTAGCATTTTGCGCTGAGGACGCATACGTGTCTGGCAAAGCCATTAATTTATCTTCATTTAATTAAACTGTCAAATAAAGCTGCACAACTGAGCTTTATGCTGTTCAAATTAAAACATGGAAGAAAAATTGTGATGCATTTAATGTAATAATTATAAACCATCAAAGCTTTGTGTTAGTATTACACTGAGATGCATCTACATTCTACTGTACAACAGTAATATATTTGTCAAGTTAAAACTGAACTTATTTTGATGGGTTGCCGTGAGCACCTTTGAGTTTGTGCATTTATGACATGACTGTAGTTTTTCCTCAAATGAAACGGTAAAATGTTCATGAAGTGACTCTCAGAGCGGCTCTGGAGGTCATGCATTTATGTCCTCGTATTAGATGGAAACGCGATTTTCATTATCGATTTTTATCGCCTAGCTGTTGAAACCCTAAACGATATGGTCATAATTTGATACAGATCATGTTACAATATTATGGCAATACCCCAAGACATATGGTAAAAGGAAAAAAAGAAAAAGTTGACTAAAAATGCTAAATTTGGCATTACATTGGGGAATAGCGATGAATAGCAAGCGCTTGGACTTGGTGCTGGTAACCCAATGCACAGGACAATGTGACGCCAGAATAAAAATTATTCATGATTCTGAAGCTGAAATAGTCATTTTAGACGAATATGCTCACACTGTCACTCAAAAGATTTTTAAATAATGTAGGCCACATTTAATTGGTAACAAGACATTTGGCATTATCAGGACACAGATATTCCCCCATTGCATTATACATACACACACACACACACACACACACACACGGGCTGTCACGATTCCACAATTAAATTGGGTAATTGATTTTAAGAAACCCTCGATTGCAATTTACCCGTGTAGAGTAATCGGCAAAATACCGGAAGTGGAGCATTCCACTGAGAAGAGTCAATGAAGCGCATTATTAGAAAGTTTTCTAAGCCTGCACAATGAATTCAAACCAGTTAACAGTGAATTCAGAAAGGCATATGCGCCCCGTGGGTTTAATATGCGCTTCATTTACGTGAGTGTATGCTACTTGCGTGCGTCTCAGAGAGGCTCCGTTCTGCTCCACAAGAACTGTTATCATTTACATGCGTGAAGTGTCTCTCAAACTCTGAATATGCTGCGAGTTTGGGTTTACGTTCATTGCAATGTGCCATTTGACTAGATTTGTAAGGTAAATCATTATAAAACTACGCCAACACATCAATAAGTTTCTAAATATGCAAATGTTTATCGCGATTTCAAAAAGTGAAGTTTAAACCCTTGCTCTGAGTTTGCCTGTTTTGATGTCCACATGTTCGGGTTCAAGAAATTACAGTGGCTGTAACATTTATATCGTAAAGAAGTGGATAAATATTAGGTAAACATTTCAATTAAATGTTTGGCCAAAATATAACAAGGATTTGAGCTGTAAAGTATAACAATATATGAAATAGAAATATGAAAATGTAAACCTCTGCATTCATTACAAAACAATAATTGTGTACATTATGTATTATACACATGTACACTGTCAAAATGCATAATATACAAAATATAAACACTGTTGTTCTACTTGTTTTTGATTTTGCCTCATTGTTCCTGTACATGTATTTTAAGTCATTTTAAAGGCTTAGGTCTCCATTACCACAAAAATCATCCGATTACCAAAATAATCTTTAGTGACAGCCCTGTGTGACAATGTATTGTTACACCCCTAATAACAGAACTTTGTTACTTCTGATAAGAAACTAGGGCTGCAACTACTAAATCGATGATAATAATAATAATAATAATAACAACAAATCTCATTATCGTGCCTGCCCGTCATGCACGGAAAAAGTCTGCTGTTCATTACAGCACTTAACACATTTCTATGAACAAAATGCAGCTAAAAATATTGGAGGAAACAGAGTGAGCTGCTGCTGGAAAGGTATGTGATCCAAGCTGCCCAAAACACAAGAATTCTTTATTTTAAGCTTCAAGCTAATGCATTAGCGTAATGTTTAACATGGCTTGCCCTGTCAGGTGCTTTGACAGATGCGTGTGCTGTTTAATGTGTGAGATGTTTCCTCAAGGATAGAACAGGGCAAAACTTGCTTTTTACAATCTGTAAGGTGTACCAATTCACAGGTATTTCTATTTTGCATGAAGGCTCATCCTGACATTCGGTGTTAAACTTTGCTGAATGAGCGCCGGTGCATGCATGCACACACATCAAACAGACAGGACGCATTAGAGAGGGAGACAATTAATATTCAACCCAAAAATATTTGTTTTGATAAACCTAAATGTCTAACGACAGATATTTTAAGTCAACATGCATCAAGTAACCTTAGAGTGATTAGTGTGTAATCCTGTAAATGTAATAAACATCTTACATTCATATTCAAAGAAGTGACAGTAACAGGTACTGTGTCCAGAGTGAATGCATGTGTCCCTGCAGAACATTCCTCTTATCTGTTAACACAGAGTTGGTCTCGTTTCTTTATTATATTCATTTTTAATGTAGGGATTTAAACTGCACTTTTGCATATAGCATAGGATATAGATGTATTCAAATACACCCAACAGTGTGAACATGTCACCTGCATTTGCGAGTAGATGTGTGCAAACTGTACAATGTATTTTTGGAGCACTTTTTTTTTTTAAGATCATAAGTCTTTAATACCTTAAATGGTATAACAAGCATCTTAAATTTTGGGGATTAGAGAGAGAGAAAAAAGCAATCCTGCCTAATGTGATTATTAAATTTCAAAAGGCCATGAGATTATTAAATGTGAGCGCTTCACATTTCAAACCTGAAAGTGGCAGATCACAAATCAATGAATAGCGCACATTTATGCCAAGGGATTGGTTTGAACTAATGCTGATCAATTATGACAATGTTTACAGTAATATGATGTATATGGGTGTAAGAATGCATATTGTCTCCATCTGAATTTGAATGAGCATCTTGCAATAATTATGCATAGACATTTCAAAATAAGAGTCCTGGTATTTCAGGGTTGTTTATAATTTAAAAAAAAATAAAAGTCACGCTGTGCGTCAAATTTCCAACCTGGTTATTTGGGTACTCTAAATTAAAATGTTAATTGAATTGCACAGTTTAATTTTTTAATTTAAAGTAAACTATTTTAGCTTCTGTCTGGGATGCCCCATCAAAGGAAGGAAAGACTAAGAACATTATTTGACAAAAGAGTAATATGTTAAATCAATAATGTTGATTAAAATGTGCTTTAAATGACCTGAAACAACGTTTTCGCAATCCATTTAAAGTAGGCATTAAACAAATTTCCAAATGAAAACAGCTTCTTGCTAGTTTAAATGTCCTACTCAGGACAATTAGGCAACTCACAGAAAACATGTTTTTACTTAAATGTAAGACGCAGGGTGGAATGGGGAAAAAGCAAGGTGTAGAGATGCGTTTTCAAGAGTTTACTTGACACGAAGATGCTGCATAAGATAAGATGCAAGACGTGACTACAACTGTCAAACCTCCATCAAGTGTTTGTAAATAAAAAAAATAAAATAAAAAAAACCCCACACACTTACAGTAAGGGTCAAATTTCTCGTACCAACCTGGCAGAAAATAGGAGCGTGCGTGTCAGTCAACACACTGCGGAGATCCTGAGCGGTGAGGATGTTTTGAGGTAGTCGGTCCACACAGAGGCAGCGCGAGTGCAGCATGGGATACGTGAGCGATCCAACCTCTGTCCAATGTACGTACAGCATACGTGACCCAAGCTGCTTCCCCAGCAGCTCTGACTTCGCCCTGGCTGCAGAGTCCTTCTTCATGTACTCCACAAAGCCATAGCCCTTCGAGTGGCCAGTGGCAGCACTGTGCACCAGGAAGCAGCGCTCAATGTTTCCAAAGGGGCGGACGAGCTCCTCAAACTGTTGCTGGGTGAAAGCTCTGGGAAGGTTGGCGATGCATAGCAGAGCGTCCGTCGGCTGCAGCTGCACAGAGATCTCACGATCACGGAGAACATATTGGTGAAATTCCTTTATCGCAAACTGGGCCTGCTCACCGTTCAGTAGCGTCACAAAGGCTTGAATAGAAGAAAAAAACAAAAAAGAAAAAACAGGAAAAATTAGTAATTGCAACCATATGTATGGAGGAAAAAAAGAAATCGAAATTTCAAATATTTGAGGTTGGAAAGTAGTCTTATGCGAACAAAGAAATATTTGATCAAAATCAGTGGGGGTGTATATATTTTATATATTAATTTATTCCTGTGATCAGAGCTGAATTTTCAGCATCATTACTCAAGTCTTCAGTCACATTATCCATCAGAAATCATTCTAATATGATGATTTGATTTTTCAAAGTAACGAAACTTTGAAAAAGTTCAAAGTAGTTCAAACTCAAAGTTCAAAGTACTTTTTAGTAGTTAATTTAAGCAATTATTTGACTAGTCTCATGTTTATATTAAATTTAATTACTTTAATATATACTGGGGCAGAACATATGCCTATTCTGCACTCAAGCTCACAAAGCACAGGCAAAATTAACAATTATGAATGTGTAGCAAAAAGCCAGGCGATATTTGAATTGTTTAATAAACTAATGCAGAGGTCTTCAACCCTGCTCCTGGGGACCCACTGTCCTGCAGGTGGTTATGTCTTAAGCAAACGTAAACATAAAATTTGACACTTGACACTCGCCGGCAGCGTTTTTGATAATTTTCACAAGTTTCATGGCCCACAGAATATCTTGTGTGAATATCTGGGGCCCCGTTTCAATAAGGAGGTTCAACCAACGCGGAGTAGACTGACTGAGTTAAGCCATGATCAATGGAGCTCTGAAATTACTATTCACCATGGCAACAGCAGCCGACAAAAAACGTCTGCATACTTCCAGGTCAATATGCAAGTTTAATTTTAAGTTTAGTTACGTTTTTAATCAAGTTTAATTTTCATGGTATCCCACAGCCAAAAGAAAAAAGAATGTGGCAGCAGCTAAAAATGAAGTATAAAAAAATAGGGGTGTGACAAGACACTAATCTTACAAGAAGAGATTGGGTTCACAAGAATGAGATGAGATTTTTATATAGTATTTAAGAAATCCTCAGTGCTGAAATACATGACTAGAAAAATTGTTTGCAGGTGCATTTGAAACATTTTAACTAAAATCAACTTGTAACGTGAAATGTCACTTCAGTTCTACTTTGAGTATGAATTATATGCAGCAAGACAACAAGCTCTGTAATGGTTTTGCCAAAAACGCAACTGACTGGCTTCCCTCCTCTATGATTGTCTCTTCAGACCTTAGAACTGCTTCTTTTGACCTCCTAACTGAACTCCTTCCCACAAATTGATCATCGATATTAAGTGCAAACAATAACCATAATCAAAGTACTCAATATTCAAAGTGCAAATAGAGACCAAATTTTTCAAGCATGATACGGAGTTAAGAGATGTTACAACTAGATAGTTTTCATATTGGGAAATATTTGCATGCCTCAGGAAGCCGCTTTCGAACAGCAGTAACTTATTGAAAATCGCGTTTGAATGCACGTTTCCGTGTACTTTCAATTTCACAACAGTGTGTACTCTGTGAATAGGGAGTGGTGGTGCATTTTAAAATATACGAATCCTCCACCATGGTCTAGTCCACTAACATGTAACACTCGTAACATGCACTCAATGCGAGCGCTTCACTCACACGTAACACTCATAACACACGCTCGTCTTCTCGTCACGTGATCAGTGCTGTGCTCCACGTATGACTCGAACAGCTCGTATTGAATGAGCTGATGGAATTGAAGTGACCGTTATCCACCCGAATTATTATAATTATTTCTATAAAAAGCAAAACTAGAGGAGGCGTAATGTAAACTTAGCAATGACATTCTATCCTAACTTCACCCTCACACTCCGTCATGACCAAGTCAAGTCGCGAGACAGCTTTTCACCTCGACGAGAAATCTCATCAGTTTAGTTTTGCGAGATCTCGTGGCATGAGATCTGGTCACACCCCTAATAAAATTAAATCAGGTAAAGCTTTTAAAGGGCCATGAACTGAGAAAATCTACTTTTCATTCAGCCTTTGATATATAAAAGGCCATGGTAATATAAGAATATCCTGTAAGCTTCTGAGCTGAAAATGTCCTTGTTAGTCAAAGAAAAGCGCTTATTGACAGCAAGCCCAGCAAACGAGAGATCTCAGAATATGCCAGGCTGTGACGTCAGAGTGTGATGAAATGCCGCCAGAACAGAAGAACGCCTGATTCTGTAGCCCCGCCCACCAACAAGAAATGTAACAATGGGGGCCTTCGGCCTAGAGCTAAACGGATCACGCTACCGAGCGATAAACATGCCGAAGATAGCAAGATATTGAGCTGTGCCTGGTTGTGGAAGAACATAGTCGCTGTGTAAGCTTCCTTCGGATTCTATTATGAATGCATTTTTAATGAATATCCAGCTCATGTGGGCAAGACATTGCGCGTTTGTTCCTTCATTTCATCGCAGATTAATTTGTAAACAAGAGGCTGGATTTGCAGACAGGATAAGATTACATGAATGATTGAAGCAACATCTACGGGAGTAAAAAGTATTAATTTTTTTTATATGTGATAGTTTTGCATTGCTACAGATCGTTTGATATAGATCTATTGATTATGTGTACGTGTCAAACTGAACAACTTAGCATGCTGTCAAAGCCTGGAGAATCCTTTATTTGAGGTGTTGTTGGTTCAGTGTGCTGCGATTCAGGATCAGACATGTATCGGCCAGGGCTCGCAAAGCCAGATGTGCCAGGGATATGCGTTTTCCAGACGGGCTACCAAAACATAAGCCTGTCGGCAGGCCAGTGAATCTTAAATAGTAAATAACATTCCTTTCTTGGTGTGCGTTGTTCACTCTCTTGACTTGATATTTGAAAGAAAAATACAAAATCACGCAAGTTGATCATGTGGATTTGTCTGACTCTGCAGTGAGGCTTGTGCGTGTGTGTTAATGATGCGTGATTCGCGGTTATATTCACCGATGGGGCGAACTTTAATAAGGGTTAATCTATATTTATTACCATTTCTGTAGCCTACCTGAAAATCTAGTTTAGACCTACGAAAAATCTGAAGGGAACCATTTTTCATTTGGATGTTTGTTCTGTTGCATTTATGCACATTATAGTACAGTGCCAGTCAAAAGTTTGGACACATCAATGGGAAAGTAAGCCCAAATGTACACTGTACTATAATATCGGCCGTTATATAGTTATTTTTTACTCCCTAATATCGGTATCTGCCCCCAAAAAAACCCTTATCAGTCGGGCTCTAATATGGATTACATAAGCAGAGAGTATTTGTTAGAGGTCGACCAATTAATCAGCACCGATAACCGATTTTTCCGGAGCGGCTGAGAAGGACGTGCTGTCATTACACAGTACAAGAGCTCTGAGAAGGCTCTGCTGGCATTATATAGCACAAGAGCGGCCACTAGAGGCCAAATAACCATCACTGACGCCTTGTGTTGTTTATATTAACACTTGAGAGTGCCGACACATCAGATGCACGTTTAAAACACAGACAGCAAAACGGTATGAATACAGAACACTACTTGCTGCCAAATCATAAAGTAATTAATTTGTTGACTAGATTCTGCATTAGCAGGAAAAGAACAGCAGTATGCCTGTACTTTGTCATCGAGACAGAGGACGCCAACATTAACAGTACCTCAAGCAGTTAAAACGACACAACTAGTGACGTGAGAAAGCAAACTGTATTCGATTCAAATTGGGTCGTTTAAAAGTAGACATTTCAAGCTTTCTATAGATATATTTCTCATGTCTATGAGGCAAGCAGGCTAGCATACAATGAGTTTCGGTTAATTTGTGTGACGGGCAGCAGTTCAGGGAAACCAAGACGACAGAGAGCGCATCCTGTTTGTTTTCATTTTACAAAAACAAAGTTGTTATTGTGAGTGTACACCAAGTAGATTTTACAGTTTGGATGCATTTGAGTATTTTAACTTGGGGAGAAAAAAAAAAAAAAACAACTGAAAAATTCCACGTGATTGCACCGGCACCTTAATGCCTATTCCCAAATTAGGAAATATTAAATTTAGGACTGCATTTAACTGCTTTGTGTCCAAACCCATGGGCTTCTTCACATAGAGTAGCTCATTTGTCCTGTATGCAAAATGTAAGGATCCATAAAAAAAAAATATTGGTAGAGTAAAGTGTTCAGTCATACAGCAACACTTTTTGTTTAAAATGATCCAAAATCCATTTGAGCAAGTACATAACCAGCCATGTCTTTACGTCTTCAGCATTTATTTGAAAAATAATTTTTTGTAACATTATAAAAATGTCTTTACTGTCATTTATCAGCAGCTTACAGAATCCTTACTAAGAAATATTCATAAAAATAAAAACCTGCATTACTAAAAAACAGTTAAAGCGCAAGTTAAAACCAAAAAAATAAATGGGATGCTTAAGACTGAAACAACCTGCAAGGGTATGCTAAGCGGTTTAATATTTAGGGTTCACAAAAATAAGGTTGAAAAAAAAAAAACAATGCTACCTTTAAAACACTGCCATTACACTGAACATCTGATGCTAAATTAAAACTTAATCAGCTCAGGATGACGTAAAATGTTTCCAATATCCACATTTAAAAACACACAATTTCTATTCACATAATAGGAGTCATACACACCTGTCCCTTTGTACTTGTCCACAAAGCAGTACTTCAAATCATAGTTGCTTAACAGCTCATGCACCTCCTAAAGGAAAATAGAAAAATCACATTGTCACCACAACGGAGGACTTTCGTTCATCAAACAATCACAGTGTCCTCCATTTCGCATGAATAACGAAAGTCACACAATAGATTCAGAACAAATTGAATGGCTCAGCTCTCATCTCTATTCCTACAACTCATTTTGAAGGGGGTCACAAATATTGTTCTTTCAGTAGTTCTGATTGAGGGACTTAAAAACGACTTTGACAATGCCTTTTACTTTCAGGCTTCCTACTTGTTACCATAATATGAACCAGCACTTTCTTTTAGTTTCAGTGAAAGCAAAACGTTTTGTTTCAGCGCCTTCTGTCCTTTGTCACTGCTCCCATTCCGATCTGGAACAATACCAGAGCCGCACGCACACACGCACGCCTGTTTTCCCCATGAATCAAGCATTTTCCTAAGAGAACCTCATCCACAAAGAACAAGAACCAACTGACCCATATGAACTTTGGTGTCGTAATTGAATCTGCTGTGTCAATCTAAAGGCGGATAATCGGTTTCAAAGAGATGCTTCGACCACACCGGACATCGTGTCATCCAGTACTCCTGAACAGCGTTGCGCGCAGTTAATTACCAAGTAATTAAATTACTTTTCCCTTGATAATGTAAAGTAAGGGGTTACTCTTAAATGTTCTATAGTTTAATGGCATTAAATACTGTATAGACTATAGAACTACTAAATAAACAAGTGGATTTAACGTCAAAAACTTATGTTTTTAATGTAACTTGAACTTTGGTCAGTTCAATAATAATTTATGCAATTGTATATGGTTTACTGGAGCGGTATCATGCTTATCATTGTATCGTTCACCTGGTCAAGGTTGATATGGGATTAAAGTAATCCATTACTTTTGAGAAAGTAACGTTAATTACTACAGTAATTACACCGTTGAAGATTAAATTAGTAGTTGGTAATTAGTTAAATTTTTGGAATATCTTACTCAACACTGCTCCTGAACACACTAATGAAAAGAATAAAAGGTACTAGTCACTATTGGATTACTTATTGACGAAAAAGTAACGTTAGACAAATAATAGTAATTGGTTTCAAGTATCAAAATTGCTTGCCAGACTCTGGTTAAGTAACATTCATATCAAGAAACTTAATGGAAAATGGCCACCATTTTCATACTTAAGCGTTAGATTTCGAGAAATGTGATAGAAATATTAAATAGCTAACGTTACTGATTTATTAAAATGAAGCAGCGAACATACAACATTCATCTGCAGCTACACAAGCTGTGTTTGTGGCGCATTTGTCAGGATAAGCATCCGGGCATTCAGCTTGCCTTAAATCAAATGAACGGTCAAGCAACATTTCAGTACAACTAACGTTACACAACTCCCAATGGGACTCCATCCCGTTACCGCAGCTCTTTAATGGCTGCGATGACACGAGGTTCCCGGTGTGGTCAAAGCATCTCACAGAAACACTGATCATCCTTCTTAACTTTGACACAGCAGATTCAATTACAACACCAAAACACTGTAAAAATCTAAGTCCCTTAACTACTGAGTCAGCGATAACCGAACAGGTGTCTGAATCAAGCTTGGGATGCCCGTCCAAAAGTCCACTAAGTTACATAAAACTATTGTTTGATGTACAAACCTGATTGCTGATATCGGCTGGGAGGTTCTTTATTATAATTTTTCGCCTATTATAAAACTCTCTTCTCGTTCTTTCCAAACGGCTGGAAATCTCTTCTGGACTGAGGGCCGTCAGCTCATCATCGAGCCGTCGCGAACAGTCACTACCCGTCGGTGAACCCTCATCGACGGTGTCCGATTCAACTTGTTTGCCCGTTTCAAACTCCCAGTTTTCAGGTTCGACTGCTTGCTCGTAACTTGTATAGAGCGGATTGGCACCAGTGAAGGATTTCTCGTCTCTGGCAGCTGAGCTAACGGACACCGCGGCCGCCATGTCTCCGTATGTGTGGAAGTTTGTGTGCTCGCACTGCTCGTTTGCTTTGGCCAGTTTAAACAATACACACATGCGAGGAACTCGCCTGCTGATTGGACGAGGGGAAATGCGTTTTTCTTTTCTGCATGAGGGGCGGGGCCAACGAGTCACCTCTCAAATTTGAACACACAGCATGTGGGTTGCCAGACACCACTATTATTTAAAATATATACATAAAAAAATCACTTTTTAGTGTTTTATTAGGCTCTCCGTAAACGTTTTTGCTTTTTCATTATTTTACTGTTTGCATTAAAACCTATACCTGATAACATGTTAAATATACAATTAAATTCAAACCAAAAAATAGACAACCTATTACAGACATCCTTGCTCTGGACAGCAGCAGAGCAGTTTTTTATCTTAATACCCTGGTGTTTATTGGTAATTATTTTTCAGTCCTCTGGTTTTACAATGCAGAAGACCATATCAGGTTAAAAGCACTCAATGGGCCTCATCGGTCCTAACAATGGGGGTTCACAATGGAGTTGTTGTGAAAATGTGCTATAGTTTTGTATAGCTGGTCATGGTATCTAGATCTGAGGTACCCAAGGTACCAGGTCTCGCAACTGCATGCCATCAAAGTCACGCTGAAATGGAAGCAGCAACAGATTTTTTCTTCCATATTGTGACATACATCTGAGTGTATTGGATTATTGAACAAGATAAAACAAAGGTTGAGGAGTCACTATTATGCAGCGGTAGTTGACATAATATTAATTAATTTGCTGAGATTTATTTGCTAATAAATACATTTTTTAGATAACCTGGCATACATTGCCAGAGAGTGGCGATTTTGATTTCAGGGTCAAAAAAGAAAGAATTAAAAAAACATATATGGATGAATCATTCACAACAATATCTATATCATGCATTTACAAAATGGATGAAGTTGACTTTCTGAACGAATGAAATTCCAAAATAATCCAGTTATAAAAAGCAAGATGCATCCCAAAGATTGCATTTTGGTATACACTTTCAATAATTGCATTTATTCGAATTCTTATCGATACATTCAGTCAGACGATAAGACTATAGCATTTCACACAAGATGATGTGGTACAAAAGGCCATAAAACAAGTAGAATTGCACTTCTTAAAAAAAGAAAAGAAAATGTATAAATAAAGAAAAACATTCAAAGCGGCATTTATATCATACTGTAAACATCTAAATTTATATTCATAAGGTCTTCCAAATAAGAGCCTGTCAGTCTTTGCTTTCTCCCAATAACAGCAGGACTGGGAAGAGAGGAATTAAATTTGAAAGCAACCAAACATACCTCAGAGTATTTACACAGAAATGTTACATTGATTAAGGAATGAATAATGTCCACAACCATGCATTCTTTGGTTATTATGGTTTAACAGTAAGACACATGACTTAAAGTTGTAGTAAGTGATTTCTGAGACACTGTTGGTTGACACTATGCAACACAGGCAACAGCCAACAGCTGGCGCATCAGACAGCTGACACAAGCATGTATGAACCAGCTGTGATTCAACAACCACAACAACTTGTGATGCAGCCTGGAATTAAACCACACCATGTTGTTCATCTGGATCCCCGACTGAGCCTGGTTTCTCCCAAGGATTTACTCCATTTCAATCATCGATGGAGCTTGGGTTCCTTGCCAGTCACCTTTTGGCTTGCTTAGTTGGGGACACATAAGATTCTGCAATATTTTTGTACTACCTCGCAAGCAGGGCCGTTTTGAGGGGGAATTTTTTACCTGGAATTTCATTTAGACCCCGGTTCCTGCGGTCGAAACACACTGAGTACCACCCCAAAGTCCCTAGTTCCTGGGGAAAGTTCCTGCAGTGGAAACGCGGCTATAGATTCACTTTTCAGTTATTGAATCAAACTGATTTCAACTGAATAATGACTGTTCACTATTGACTTTTTAGAGCTGCTTTACAGCAGAATTTAAGTCTGTTTGCATTATTCTAACATTTTCCTGTTAATCACTGTAAAACTGCTTTGCAACAATCTGTATTGTATAAAGTGCTATATAAATAAAGGCGACATGACTTCACAACAACAGCATATCCTGGTTCTGTGAAACAGCAAAACCAATGTTACTTCAGGTATGGAGCAGAAACAAAGCAACCTCTACATCCGTTTTCAGGCCTTCCCGCTCTCTAACGTCTCTCCAGCACTGGAAAGCTACTCCAATATTAACGCGGGTCCTAAAGCACTTCCCTAATCGTAATTCTTCTTTTCCCAAATATATTTCTCTGACCTTTTCCTCTTTGGTAAGATCTCAGCCATGTCATGAGCGTATACACCCTCTACTGCTGATTGGCTACAAGAGTGTTGTGGTGATCGGTTCGATCCACTTAAGTTTTTTCTTCCATTTACACAGCCGGGACTAATTTACACAACAGAACACACACAGAACAGACATCAATCAAATATTCAGAAAATTGTTTGTTTGGGCGTTGATTTCTGTTTCTCTCAGAAATCGCTTACTGCAACTTTAGGACAGTGGTTTTAAACCAGGGGGCCGGTGCCCATTAGGGGGCCTCAACAAACAAGACGACTTAAAATGATGTAAAACAAGACAAAACTGGATATACATCTTTTTAGTTATGACAAGTTGTCAAATATTTTATCGGAAAAAAAAAAAAAAATTGTGAGCGTGACGGGGGTGGTAGGGGGGTTATTTTTTCTCTCGCATTTATGCTAAGCACTTCATTTTCCTTATCCATCTGAAATAAATAGCTGTATCCTGCTATAGAGTAACAGTTTTACATCACTGTTCTCCTCTCTAATGACAAGCAGTTCTAAGGGAGGTTTGCAAATCTGAGCGCTGACTCCAGCACAAACACAGTTTCTGAGGAAAAGTAGATATAGCATGTCGGTTTCCTTAAACAGAACATTTAAAAAAACATCCTCCTTTCTAAAAATACGGCCCAATGACATGAACAGCCAAGTGTGGTCAGGCTCATAGTGAAGTGATGTGGCTACAGGCTGTGAGAACAGCACAGAGAGAAAAAGCAGGCCAGGTCAGCGATGGTTGAGCTGAGCGAGCTGCACAGACGGCTGCTGTCTGTATGTTCCCCGGATTTCCTCAAGAGACTCAACCAGGGATCTGAATGATGGACGCTGCCCAGGGTTGAAGTCCCAGCATTGCTCCATCAGTAAGTAAACCTGCGATAAGGATTCAGGCAATGAAGCTGTGAGCCACAGGTTGTCCCAATAAACTTGTAAGAATATTCGTGCTTAGTTTCACACTACCTCACGAGGACAGTCTTTAGGGCACGGCAATCTCTCGTTTTTCTCCAGGAGGCTAATAAGTTTAACCACAGTCATTTGCCCATGGACCAATCCCATCATCTCAAAGAATTTCTATGGAAAACAAAGTCAAATATTTATCAGCTTAAGAGATATTGCAAACTTAAAGAGATAGTTCCAAACCTGTATGGCTTTCTCTCTTCTGTGAAACACCAAATGAGAAATTACGATGAATGTTCACACTGTTCTTTTCCATACAATGAAAGCACATGTTGCAAGTTCAATTTGTGGTCATGTTCACAGAATGAGATTTGAGCTTTATAGCTGAGGGCATGATTTTCACTGAATAATGACTTCAATTTTGGTCTGTTCTTTACAGTAAGCTATCATATGGCTTTAGAAGGAAATGTTTGTAATGACAATACGGGTGAATAAATGTTTGTGGGTGTTTAATGAAATAAAGGAAGCAGGTTCCTCAAAGGTGCATTGTTTTGCCGGGTTTGTTCCAAATGTCTTGTGCTCTATACTGACCTCTATTGGCCTGGATGCATGAGGCTTGTTTAGTGCCTCCCCTGACTTATAAATGGTCCATGTGTGAATTCTTGTACCGCTCACAGCAGGCAAGTGTAATGCTGTCTCTGTAAACCTGTAGTAAATTTCCATTTTATTGACATGTATAGTATGAGACAGAAAAAAAAAAAGACGAAATGGAATAAAACAAATGATAAACAGACAGATCTGGTGTGAGGCAGTGGCAGGCACTAAACAAGCCTCATGCATCCAGGCCAATAGAGGTCAGTATAGAGCACAAGACATTTGGAACAAACCCAGCAAAACAATGCACCTTTGAGGAACCTGCTTCCTTTATTTCATTAAACACCCACAAACATTTATTCACATATATTGTCATTACAAACATTTCCTTCTAAAGCCATATGATAGCTTTCTGTAAAGAACAGACCAAAATTGAAGTCGTTATTCGGTGAAAATCATGCCCTCAGCTATAAAGCTCAAATCTCATTCTGTGAACATGACCACAAATTGAACTTGCAACATGTGCTTTCATTGTATGGAAAAGAAATTAAAACTTTTTTTCAGCAAGGATCCATTAAATTGATAAAAAGAGACGATAAAAACATTACTAGGGATGCACCGGTATGAACATTGTGGCTAATACGATAATTCTTTATATTTGAAGGCCGATAACCGTTATATTGGCAGATAAATCTAAATCAAAAAATTTTTGAGAGCCTGATTACAAAAAGTCTCACCATTATAAACCATGTCCCAAGCACACAATTATAATCTTCTCATTACAGTTTTATGTAGCTTATATGACAGACTTGCGTTGCACGTTGCACTAAACCGCACTTTCCTTTTTGAAGTGATTTCAATCATATTTCAAGCTATTCAAAACCATCAGTGCACATTTGAAGTGTCTCAGCTGGAGGAAATAATCCATTATGTACTGGCTTTAATATATTGGCCAAATTTTCTCATCAGGCCATTAACAATAACATAAAAAATATATATATATATATATATATATATATATATATATATATATATATATATATATATATATATATATATATATATATAAATATATAAATATATAAATATATAAATATATATAAATATATAAATATATAAATATATATATATATATATATATATATATATATAGGCCAACATATTGTGCATCCCTATTTATAAACAAAAAATTTTTTTTTAAATGCTGTTTTTTTTTACTTTCTATTTATCAAAGAATCCTGAAAATATGTATCATGGTTTCCACTAAAATATTAAGTAGCACAACAGTTTTCAACATTGATAATGATAATAATAAATGTTTCTTAAGCATCAAATCATCATATTAGAATGATTTCTGAAGGATGTGGCACTGAAAACTGGAGTAATGATGCTGAAAATTGATGGACAGGACTAATTTACATTTTAAAATATATCGTAATAAAAAAATATATTGTAATATATGTAATACAATTTCACAACATTGCTGTTTTTACTATTTTTGATCAGATAAATGCAGCCCTGGTGAGCAGAAGAGATTTTTTGCAAAAACGCAACAAATGGTATAAAACCGAGACATACCGAAGGGGGGCTTTGGCGATGGTTGCAGTGGGTCAAAATCTCATAGAGGGTCACAGCAAAAGACCAAACATCAGAGGCAAAGGAAAACTTGCTCTCCTTCAGGCACTCTATGGCATACCTAAAAAGCCAAGAAATAACATGTTTTGAAATAACTTTTTGTTCTAATTTAATATTGCAAAGATAAACAAGTCCAGAGATAAACATATTTTTTTCTTATTCAAATTACTTTATTTTCTGTGGAGTCATTCGATTATTGTAACGTTCCTTGTGTCGATCGATATCAAACATACTTATGCTTTCACTGTGTAACACCAAATTATATCTAATGATGTCCAAAAATCCATTAACAGACCATGTTTTATTGTTAAAAGGATTCTGCAGGATGTTATCACCATTAGAGAACATTATCCATTTCCCCAAGCCTCCAGCTATTACAGCTTACCAGAACACAGGACTGTCTCCATCCTCACGAACACGATAGTAGATCTCCCCTTCGGGAATGTACTTTGTCAAGCCAAAGTCACCAATCTTAACCACACCTTCATTCTCCACCAAAACATTCCGTGCAGCCAAATCCCGGTGGACGTACCGCCTGGAGTGCAGATAGTCCATCCCCTACAGATGCAGCAGTACAGATGGGAAAACATGGGACAAATTAGAAGAGTAAGGACTATTAGTTAGCTTCAGTGTGACTTTAATGGGTCTGAATTCCTCACCATACAGATCTGCTGTGCAAACATGAGATTTTGAGCAATTCCCAACCGATGTTTAGGCAGGTACTCTCTGAGGCTTCCCAGTGGAAGATACTCCATGATTAATTGAACCACCTGTCCACCTAAAACACAATATACCACATATAGTACACTACGAGTGTGGTCGTCATATTTTGCACGAGTAGATGAAATATTTACTATTGAACACATGATTTGTTGCTTGCCATTTCCACTCAAGTGATAATTCTAAATTAGGAGAAGGTGGAATTGTTATTCAAGAGACAATTTTATAAGAAAAAAACTGGATACACCTCTGAGAACAATATTTAAATTTGAGTCAGTTTTCCTATCATTTGAAGCATAAGTATATCTTCTAAAAGCACTAGCTGTACACTAGCATACAGAAAACTAATAAGCATGGACTAAAATCCACACAACAATATTTCATGAGTTCTTTTAATCTAGTGGCTATACCCCAGCTAACAGGGAACGTTCTCAGATCTTTGACTAACATTCTAGATAGGTTCTCTAAAAGTTGTAATATTAAAACTAGTTAGCACAAAAATGTTATTCATACATCATTCATGGAATGTTTTTTTTTCTGAAACGTTTTAGTTGGACATTCGTCCAATGTTTTCTAAACATTATTACTTACTACTTCAAAATGTTCAGAGAACATACAAAAGTTACGTTCACATTATGCTTCCAAAATGATAAAATGGAACGTTCCCTTAAGGTACACTATGTAACTTTATTTTGTTCACCGTGCGCGGCATATCTGTTAATAGAGAAAAGTTGCTCCGGCTTTTGTATGTAAGGTGTGAGAGTGGCATAGATTAGAGACAAGCGAGCATGCTAAATCTCCAACCTCCAGGGAATTCATTTTCCTAGCGCTAGTCCGGCTCATTTGCAGGGTCTGCGTTGTCAGAATTATCCACACGCACATTGGATTTCGCACAGGTTTTATGCCAGATGCCCTTGCTGACTTGAGAGTGCTGGGAGACACTAAAACAATCCTACGCCCAATTTGGCATATCCAATTCACCTAACCTGCATGTCTTCGGACTGGGTGGGGAAAACCGGAGCACTCGTAGGAAACCCGCACTGACATGGCAAGAACATCTCCACACAGAAAGGATTCCTGGCTTAGCCAGGGCTCAAATAGTGGACATTCTTGCTGTGAGACAGTGCCCAATGAGCCACCGTACTTCAAACCTCTGGAGAATGACCCATAAAAAATAAATAATAAAAAAACGGCAAGCAAAGGAGAGTCTGCTGGCAAAAAGGGAACGCGACAGAGCTCATAATAAAAAAAGACTCAACATTGGCTTGGCTTTTAGACATGGTGAGAACTGTTGAATGTTGTAAAAGCCACGCAGAGATAGCATAAATTGCCGTATGTAGCTCTCTAACAGATTTCATTGTAAAGCCTTATTTATTGTGAAGGGTCATTTCATTATGGCTGTTGTGACGCTGTGCACGCTTAAATTAAATACCCTATCTATTAATAGGTAAAGCTACAGTAAGTCAGCTTAAGAGCCTTTCCATCTAAACTTGTAATATCTCTTAAGCCTACCCTCTTAAGTGAATGTTTTATGAGCAGTAGTATAATCATCAAACTATGTCAATCTGCACAGTCACACAAAGCCAAAGCACAATCAAAACAATGTTTTTTTCCACAAAATGTATGCAGTAGTGGGCCAAAAGTTACATAGTGTACTTTTAATGCTTTCTCTAATGTTCGCATAACCAAGAAAAAAAAATAAAAAAGTTTTACTGGATATTTTAAAATTGAAAACTGGGTGTTTTGAACATTGAGAACATTCAGAAATAACATTTTAATAACTTAATGGGAACAATAGCAGTTAGCAGTTTTGCTTACCCAGTTCAGTACAACACCCCTTGTATCTGACGATATTGTTGTGGTAAAGTGATTTGAGTATTTCGATCTCTTTCATCCAGGAATCATGAAGGTTACTTCCACTCTCTTGTTTCAAGGCCTTCACTGCCACATATTCTCCTGTTCCATCATTGTCAGGGTCATAGACGTACAGCATCACCTTTCCAAAATGTCCCTGTAAGCAGGTCACACAGTATCTTATGAAAACGACATAAGACGGTAGGACCTGAACACAGTCTTGAGCAGAAACCGTAAACTGACCTCTCCCAGATCCCTGATCCTCTTTAGGTAACGTTTATAAAAGATGCTGGGATCTCTGTCTGGAAGTGACTCACATTCTGATGAAATGTCTGGATCTTTTGAAGACAAGAACATAACAATTTCTGAATGTTTTTTGAAAATTGAACATGGTATTATACTATGCAAATACTGTGAAACATGCATATAGTAATCATTCAGTACCATGGTATTACCTAGGGATGCATCAACATCTACATTTTGGTCGATACCGATAATGATATTTGTTATGGTTGATAACCAATATGATGACCGACAACATAAATATAAATCAATATTTAAAAAAAAAAAAAAAAAAAAGATACATTTTTCTTCATGCTTCAAGACATTAACATGTTAAATTATAATAGATAAGACAAATAACTGTTTAGTACTTTTGTAACACGGGATAGAAAAAGTTATAATTATATAAAATAAATAAATAAATAAAAAAAGATATGACCTGCTTCCAATATCAGCTGATACTAATATAGATAATTTGAAAAATACTAATAATGTCTGATAACAGGCCGATGCACTGAAATGAAAATTCTTGGCTTAAACCAAAATTTTGGACATACTGGGTTGAAAACCAGAAATGCTCCTTTTAAATGAATGTTGCATTAAATACCCTCGTAGCTTCTGTGCAAACACTGGAAAATTCTTGAAATTGCTTATTGAGGCACTAATAAGAGAGTGAATGCTTCTGGGTAAATATTTTGAACTACTAGGAAACATAAATGCTAGCTGAATTTGCAATCACATGTCAGTTTTGACCACAACAGTCTTCCATTTGGACTTCCATAGTCTTAGGCGAGTTACTTTTCATCTTACATCCCTAGTATTACCTAAAATGTAAATGAATTCTGTTATCATTTGCTCACCCTCATGTCAAACCTGGATGACTTTCTTCTGTGGAACACAAGAAGAACATTGGACCTCATTGACTTTCGTTGTATGAACAAAAGAAAAAAACAACACCACCAAACTATTTTTCAAAATATCTTCTTTTGTGTTTTGGAATGACATGAAGATGAGCAAATGATTACATTTTTGGGTGAACTATCTAACACCATCTTTAGCCGCTTTTCCACCGTTGGGCTGAGCGGTTCTAAGAACGGTAAGGAACGGTTCCAGTTATATTTCCACTTGAGCTTTGTTCTTGGCCCGGATATCTCAGCACAGTTAGCTGGTAGAGTGCATGTAGTGATGTCGCCACTCATGATTGGTGACTTGTCCGTTGCCTGGCTACCAGTTTCTCTGTAGCTGGCCAAGCACACTATTTGAGTGAAGTAAACACAAGTTAATAATAGAAATATCCGATCATCATCCATAATGCGTTCACTATTTACATCTTATACCATCTGTAAACTCTTGCACTACCAAGGCAACGACTGTATTACATTCAAAAGAGCTTTCTTAACAGCTCCACAGTGGAAAATTAAATTATATCTGTACAGGCTGGGCCAGATCGGCACGGAATGGAATGGTTAAGCAACGAGAATGGTTTGGCCCGACAGTGGAAAACTGGCTTTAATACCATGGTACTGACAATACAATAAAACAACAGAAAACCCCACAACATGCATGATTTGACTGCATTAAAAGGCTCACTTTTAATCTGAATCTCTGTTAGCTCTCTCAGAATGGTCCGGAATGAAGGCCGTGCGGCAGGGTCATAGGTCAGACACATGCTGATAAAGCTGGCCAGCTCTTGAGACGACGGCACCGCCAGGCGACTCTGCGTCTCATAGAATCGCACTTTCTGTAGACGGAGAAGAGCATGTAAGGAAACGGCGAGTGTGTGTGGTGTCCGCTACACAGCTAGAGGAAGCCATACCTCAGGCAGTGTGCTGCCACTGATAGGAAGATCTCCGTTGTTGCAGATTTCCAGCAGAGTTGCTCCAAAGCTCCACTGGTCAGCAGCGCTTCCTATACGGGCCCCGTCGGCGATACACTCCGGAGCGATCCACGGGATTCTCTCCACACGCTCTTTACATAACACACACATATCAAACACAGACTTTTACATTTTCTGGAGTAAATGTGAACGGTTCTTTCCTCTGTAATCCCCGCCATTATGATCTTAGTGTGCGCTGAGTGGTTTGTAGTGTGTTGCTAATTCTTTGCTAGGGTGCATCACAAATGGTGTGCTGAAGTTTAATATGTAGGGTTTCTGTACTCCTTCTGGACAGCTGCTTCAGAGCGGTTAATGTGATCATCCTGACATTAAAAAATGTGCTAAACTAAAAGAAGTGAGCATCACCATTAGGAAGTGGTTGGTTTGTAGCTTCCTGTTCTATCAACCATGAGAGAATCTGATGAAGTAAACAGTAGTGACAAGTGGAGTGAAGTAACTCGAGAAATGACACAGATAGAGAGGGACAGGATGTACTCAACTCAATGTACAATACATGTGAATAACAACACAGATCTCGGTTACCTCCACGAGACAGTGCCGAGAGAGAAATGCCTGGGTCACTGAGCTTCACAAAAGGGGATGAGCCCTCCTCCAAACCCTTCCTGACCACGAGAATATTCTTGCCACAGACATTTCCATGGACCAAGCGCTTTGTCTCCTGTTTAGAACAAGGAGATGGGTCAATAATCACACACAAACAGAGAAAAACAAACAAACAAAAAACATAGAAGGGATAAGTAACGATTTTAATGCATGACGTGGAGGCAAAGAACCGCCCGATGCAAAGCGGAGTGCATATATTTAGTTTAAATGCACAGCTAGCCGTGAAATAAGTGTGTAAATTACCTGCATCTGCATTTCTCTACTAATAATGAAGCTGTGAGTTTAATTACTTCAAAACTACCCCTTCGTTGCTTGGAAATATAATGTAGAGATTCAGTATTGAAACTATTTTATTAATAAAAGTCATGGGGCAGCGCTGATAAGTTTCTGTCTGTGTGTGTGCTTCAAAAAAAGTGCATTAATACTGTTTAGAACGGTGATTAAACTGACTTGGAACTAGCTGTGCATTAAACGGGTTTAAGGCGCACTTTCCAGCCAATCAGATGTTACAATTTCATGACAATTAATCATTAATTAATTCATTAATTATCTCATTCTCATTACTGTAATACAGTAAGAAAACAATCCTATCTTAAAGCAAATACTTTTTAATTAAAATCTGTGTATTGTAATAATTGAACTTCATTTTAAGTGTACTGCAGCATTATTTTTTCTCATTACAGTAGTTAATTGGTCTTATAATGATACAATGGAAAAACAAATATAAGCACACAATTTCACATAACTATTTTTCTTTTGATTTTAATGTGTAATATCGCAGACATTTCTTAAGTTTTCTTTACAAATTAATGTTTTTAACTAGAAAATATCACATATTTTTTCAAAAGACAGTAATGAGAATTGGACACATGTAAAGCATGTTCATGTAAAATGCATGAAAATGTCCTCAAAAACCGGCTTTATTTTATGCAAAAAATATTTATTTTGATAATACTTTTTCTTTTGATTTAGAGGTGAAATATGAGTTTTTTAATTCAATATTTCATGAAAGTTTTACTGTGTTAATTTTTGTTATATAATGTTTCCATGCAAAAAAAAAAAAAACCTACAAAATAGGCATAGTTTTTTTCTTTTGCTTTTGGGGTGAAATACGATAGTATTCATGTCATTTATTCTAACAAAGACTAATAAATGTAAAATAATCTGATTATCTGGCAATTATGGATGTAAGCTGTTCTATTTTAAAAGTCACATATTGAATGCATCACTCACAAGATAGCAAAGAGCGCTGGCAAGCTGTTTAGCAACAGTAAACTTCCACTGAGGAGTGACACGGCCCTTCTCTCTGTGCAGGAACACATCTAATGGGCCAAACTCCACAAACTCCTCTACCATGATGTCTGTTCAAATAAAAACAGTACAGTCAACAGATACATAATGTGTCTGACGGATGGTAAAAAGTACAGCTCAACAAAAAACAGCCAGAAACAGCTATGACGACACTTGCGCCCTTTAAAGAGGAAGTCAAAAAGGGCATAACACTCACTCTCGGATCCCTTGACTGAAACGCCATGCACAAAGACCAGATGACAGTGTGACACCTGACTCATGAGACTAGCTGTCTCAAAGAATGCCTAGACAAAAACACAAAGGCAATGAGATAACATATGTGCTTGATTTTATTGTACAATTCCTAACCAGACAACTCTTACTAGAGCTATGTCCTTGTGGCTCTGGTCCAGAATTTTAAGGACGACCCGGATGCCTTTTATGTTGCGGTGATTGTTATTGAATTCGTTGTCGTCATCCTCTAGTGAGTCGTGTATCTTCAGCCAGCCTGCGTAAATGTTAGTCCTGGTGCCTCGTCCCAGATGCTGCTCCTGTATCCATTAAATAAGGTCAACAAGTGTTTCATCAATTACGGGTATTTCATGACACAGGGCATTATATTTTCAGGGGGATTTATTTTTGAAAACTATTTGCATAAATGTGATAATTTGACTCTTCGGCCTAGAAAATCGCAACTTTTCATTTTCCGTCAGTCTTAGTACATGATGTAACTACAGAAGAGTCAAGTTTTAAATCTGAAAAATATTGAAAGTCTTTGGTCATTTTTGAGCGAGTTGCTAACGGTCTAATCAGATTCAATGATCTATGCTAAGCTATGCTAAAAGTGCTACCGCCAGACCCGGAGATCGGCTGAATGGATCCGTAAATATAAAAAATATTTAATTTAAAATTCTAAAAATCTCACTTCCTGTTGGGTTTTTAGATTCTTTTTTGTAGGTATTGGGCTGTTACATGTGTCTACCGAATTTCATACTTGTACGTGAAACGTAGCTCGAACGGCGCTTAATTGAAATTTTGTAGGTGGCGCTATCGAGCCATTTTGCCACACCTAATTCTGAAACTCATATCAGACAAACATTTTCACCACTTCTGACACATGTGCAAAGTTTCATGAGTTTGAGCATGTTTAGGCCCTCAAAAATGCGATTCATTTCAGAGAAGAATAATAATAGACAGAGCAATTCCAAAACGATCCACACACCATCTATGTTCGGGCCATAATGATAAACTACATGTCTGATATATAGAGAAGTGTTGTCTGGTTTCATTTTATCAGTGTGGAATGCATGAAAATGTCCTTATCAATGGTTTGGTGTTATAGAGCAAAGCTCATGAGGATAAGTAGGCGACTGATTGTGTATAATCACGTACCTTTGTAATCTCCTTGTCCTTAATTTGATGGAACCTCAGTTGGCTCAGGTTGAGGGTTTCAGAGACAGCTTTAATGCTACTGTTTGCACCCTTTCTCATTACGAGAAGGTTTGATAACTCTGCATTAGAACCATAAAAACCGTTAACAGGATGACTCACCAAATGATAAGAATCATGCACCTCTGTGGAATTTTTCCTAATCAGAGATTCACTCCAGGGTGACTCAGAGGTTTGACTGTAAAGTCTGCCATGCTGAAAATACACAAACATACACACTCACCTCCTGGTCTAGGCAAGCAGCACTTCTTCAAAGTGAAGCTGTCTTCTCCAGACTTCAGCACGAAGGTCTTTAAACTATTGGTGAGCTCCTTTATGCTGGAGAACTCTTGATCCCAGCCTTCCAGTTTGAACATGGGGCCCTTCTGTGTAATTCGGAACTGTTTGTATATTGGGTTTTCCCCTTCCTGGCAGAATCAAAGTCAATCAGAAATTACTTTAAAATACAGATGAAACAGAAGTATGATGTTTTCTTCCATATCGTGATGTACATCCATCTGAGTGAAACCATTTGAGATGTTGCCGTTGCTCTCAAAAGTGGAGGCAGATGAACGTGAGCTAGCAGGGGTGGAGTTTATTCAACTAAAAGTTTGGAGTCCTGCAACTGTCACCGGAGAGAAGTATGTATAGAACTAAGTTCTTGCACTTTTTTTCCTTTTCATTTTTATTTCACTTTGTATAGTGACATATTATTTAATTTTTGCGCATCACGTTCCGTTCCACTAAGCTGGCGAACAATCTCAGCTTCAGCATCATCACTACAACACACCCCTTACAGCATTGGTCCTGCCTTTTGTTCACACAGGGCGCATTTCAGGACTGATCCTAGCAATGTTACTACAGTAGGTCCCCATCCCGGGATGTGTTTGCTTTCACACAGAAGGCACTCTAGCAATTTCAAGGCAATTTCTGGGATCAACGTGCTGTGTGAAAGGGGCTTATTATGACATTGAGGTTTTATCAAACATTGGAGGCTTCAAAACTAATACATTCTCCTCAACATGCCACACAATTTCATGTCCGTAGGAAAAAAAAGGTGTGGGATGAGTTAAGGGCATTTTGCGCAATAGGCGGCAACCATTTATCTTGTGCTTATATGCACTTTTCCAGACGCACAAGAAGTGGTATAAAACAGCTAGTAATACATTGTTCTTTGACCGCATAAAATGTATGCTGCAGCCATTAAAACATCTTTCTATATTTAGTAGTGTGCACCATTAGCAATTGTACACAACAAAGTGTCAGGATTCTTGAGAACAGCTCCCATTTAAAATGAATAAGAAACTCACAGTTGCCACCTACTCAAGTCAAGACAATACAAGTTTGTCTACCATGTAAATTTCCCTTTACAAGCTGAAACTTAATTCTTGCCTTATTAATCACCACTAATTATACATCACATATCACACATTCATTTCACAATTCTTTAACTCCTCCAGTCAAATTACTGTCAAGTTAACATTGAACCCCCTATATAGATAATTACCTTTGTCCGACTCAGAGATGCCAGGATTATTCGATGGTAATCCAAAACACTCCAACGCACAATAAACGCTCCCTCCTCTGGTTCTTTCTTTAGTTTTTGGAACACAAACTCATCCCTAGCAGTAGGGAAAAGAGTGAACAAGTCAATAAAAATGGATGAAGACCACATGGCCGTACTGAATACATGTGGAAATGCGAGTGACGTACAATATGGGACCGTGCAGGTCATTGGTCTCACTGAGAACCATTCTGGGCGGAGCCACTTCGTGACAAAGATAATGATGTGCATCGGTTGTAAGGCGGAAATACCCATCAAGCAGTGAAACCAGAGAGCGAGCCTGTAGACTAGAGCCTAAATGCATGTCCTGGAACACAAATATATGTAGGTGGGACACATATCATACAAACACAAAAGATGGAAACCAAATACAGCTTTACCAGACTGTTTACCATTGACATGTTGTCTTGGCGACTGATGCTAACATTTACGCCCTGAATGGAAATCAGAGAAATCTCAGGGAAGTCGCAGAAGGTGGTCCAGATGTCCATTTCCTGTTCATCACATGACTGTGTCTCTCCGCTCTGATTATGAATGTAGTCATTCACCTGGAAAGTGATGAATTTTAAAAGTACAGCTGTATTAGAGAAGAAGGTCAAATATCAACTGCATCAACTTACCCTTTGTATTGGTAACTTCCTCCACCATATGCCAGTTGATCCAGACACCCTGATCTCAAATGTAGGTTCACCATTTATGTCCCCAGAGGGTGTTTGTGTTCGGGAGGCAATGAGGTACGACCCACTGCCATCTCCATCAGGTCTCAGGTGAAGATGAAACACAGGGAAGGTCTCGATGCCAAAATGAGGAGCCAGGCGCTCCAGCGTAGACAGATACTTGTACATGGCCTCTTGCGATCCAAGCTTCCCCATGCCCACTGTCTGCTGCTGAAAACTGCTCACAAAGTTTGTGAACACACGGTGAATACGGTACCTTGTCAGGATGTTGTTCTGGGCGATGTGTCGGGAAAAAGATATAGGGATGCATCGGCGAAAGCTGAAGGATGGAGCATAAACATGCTTGAATCATTTGCTATATGTTGTAATGGCTATTGGCATTAATATTAAACTATTTAAAATGGCACATTTTAAAGTGCTTCAATTAATGTCATTGACTTATACACTCAAACCAAAAATTATTCAGACACCAAATATATATTTTTTGCTAGTGGGTGCCGGACACTATAGTTCATTTAAGTGAGGATAGCAAAATAAAGTAAACTGTGACACATTATACTCAAATATTCTGCATCCAGTGGACTACCAGTAAAATTGATACAAATTTGGGACCAAAATGATTCAGACACTTTGACATGACCATGTTTTCTTAAGTGTTTTTACACCACAGACTGAACAAAACAAAGCATTGCTTGGTCATTGGTTGACCTAAATTGGTATTATATAATTGTGTACTTAAATTTAACAGCTGACAGCTGATTGTAATCCATTATCAAAAATATCAGACATTATCAAGATGAATTTGTTCTGACAGTTCTTGTCATATTTTATCAGCATTTTCTAAACTATAGCGAATAAACTGATAATGTGAGAAAAAGTTGAAGGTGTCTGGATAAGTTTTGGTTTGACTGTATAATGGGGAGTTTTATTTAACTGAACCCTGTAGATTTATATTATCTGGATTTAACAGATTTAAAGCGATTCATATCATGAGGAATCAAAGACATTTTCCTTGATCTTTTAAGATAAGAGTTTTTCCCTAAATGTACTAAAACATTATAATTTCCTCCCAGCAAATAAAAGACTACTTATGGAAACTATGGTGTAAAAATGTCTCGTTCAATACTTCTGCAAATTTCTGACATCAGATGAAGACATTTAGATACATTTAGACAATCGATGTGTGTAACACCTACAGCTCTGCATTTCATTTAAAAATAAACAGATTTATTTTTAACAAGGTGCCTGATCATTTTACCATGGCCTTTGAGGTCTGTAGCATATCTGAACGATGGGGCAGTTTAAAAAAATTGATTTGATAACAAAGCTGTAGCTTGCGAGAGACTGCAGGAAAGCTCAATGCATATGCTATGGGGGCATTCACTTACAAGTCCACAAAGTACAGTAGCAAAAATGAGAGGGTGGAAAAAAACCCTTTACTAACATTATGTGGGCAAAAAAAAAAAAAACCTGAATTATGTATGATAGGACCGCTTTACAGACTACCTGCTGTTTTATATATTGTAACATTTTTCACTGCCGTATCTTTTATTCAACTTCCTCTTTAGAAACAGCTTTCAGATCTTCCTCTGAACAGTAAAGCAAGCTGAAGCCCACACCTGGTCTGCTTTGCCACATCCTGTAGAGAAGTGCCAGTCTGCAGGGCCGTGTAAGAGAGGTGAAGCACAGCCATGCCCAGACACTCATTCTTAAAGCGACTGATCTCTTCCTCTCCTTTCAATGTATCCAAACATGTCAAGTCATTCACAAAATCATATTTCGCCTGGTAAGAAAATCAAAACATTAAATCTTAAAAGACTTTGAGAGAATCGCATCCTGCTTTTTTTTATAAATCTGGACAATTTGAATAATTTTTGGACATTGGTTAGACGTTAAAAAAATATAAAAAAATTGTTATTACATGTTGAAATGTTTTATTTTATTTTTATGATCTCTTCTGTTCAAACTAAAAAGAAATCTCAAAGACAGTGTAGTTGTAACGTTTTAGTAAAGCTCTTCCAATTTTTTTTTGAGTGACTGTAAAAATCACCTGAGCAAAGAGGTATTCCAAAGCGGTCATCTCCAGCAAAGGAGACGCCACCTGCTCTGCTCCAGATCCAGTCCGTAATGTATGACGAGTCACTACCGGTTCCTTTTCACCTAATCCATGCCAGTTACGGAAGTAAAATCTACAAAGCAACAACATTAATAAATGATTTACACCAGTGGTTCTTAAACTTGGGAACGCGTACACCTGGGGGTACGTGAGGTGACATGGGGGTATGCGAACAAAAGGCTGCGTTTTGTAGTTAATTTAACTCTAGTGTAAAAACAGGAAAATGGTAGTGCCATATCAAATTAAATGACCTCATCTTTTGCAGTCAACACTGACTGCATCCACAAAAGTGTATATATATCTGTGCCAAATATAGGCACAGATTGTGCATAGATATCTCTTTGATACAAAAACATACTCTGGGTGAGGTGTTGTTTTTAATACTGATAATATATTATACGAGCAAGAATGACATTTTTCCAGAACGTCCACACAACTGCAAATGTGATATTGATTTTTAAAAAGTTAAACAAACAAAAAGGTAATATTAGGTAAAGTACGTTTTTAACACAGTATTGTCAGATTAGTTTGCTCTGTTTTGCAATGAAATGATGGTTCCAGCGAAAGCCACAGCAGCGCTGTTGTGCATCTCCAAGCAAAAAACAGCAGCGTTTCGTCAATGAAAGAACCTGCGGCTTTAATCAAAACGGGAGAGTCAATGATTCAATGACTCATTCATGAATACAGCCACTTGCTTCCTTAAAAGGCCCTGTCCCAAGTGGCATCCTAAACACTTGCGGTCTTCCTACGAGTCCGCACTTTCGTGACTGCCGCTTTGTCTGTCGGGAAGAAGTCACCTGTGGAAAAGTGCAAAAGTGCGCATCGAGGGCGCATATCGACTGCAAAGGGGGTGAATCCTAAAATGACAAATGGACGGACACATATATGCGGCAGCCATTGTAAGTCCACAAGACCGAAAGTGCATATGAAGTGTGCCATTTGGTACAGGGCCAAAGAATGAATGAATGAATGAATGAATGAATGAATGAATGAATGACGCAGTTTTAGTTCAATATTTAAAAGTATCACTTTGATTATTTTGACGATTAAGTAATCGGTTAATTTTTTTATGGTAATAAAATAGATCTAAGAAAACAATAGCTTTTAAAATACATGTATAATGTACAATGAGGCAATAATGATTGGTTCAAATAAAGTATCAAAAGCCAGTAATCATATGGTTTTATTGACACTTATGTACATTACATACATGTGAACTGAGACGCACGTGAATGCGTAATATATATATATATATATATATATATATATATATATATATATATATATATATATATATATATATATATATATATATATATATATATATATATATATATATATATATATTTATCCAAAGCATATACTGTATTTATTTAATTGAATCGCAGCCTTTGTGAATTCACAATAGTACTATGATATATTATGATTTTTAAATGGTTTTAATATATCATGCAGTCTTTAAAAACAGTCTAATTATGATGTTTATTGATTCTCGTCCGTGGAATGTGCCATGTCCGGTATTTTGACGGTTAATCGACACATGCAAATTGCAATAGAGGAATTTTTTTAATTATCTCATAACATTATTCATGCCATTGTAATTGCATTCATGCCACCTCTGAACAGCATTAAACAGTGTGTAAATATATCTAGATGCAGCTTGTGCCACTGCAGTGCAAAGATGACTTTTTTGATGTTTCATTTGAATGAAATCAGTGATTTAGTTTAATTTATTGCTTTATTTATTATATTAATAATTTATATTAATGGAATTTTAAAGCTGCAGTCCGTAAGTTTTGCCTCTTTGTCGCCACCTCTGTTTGAAACCTGCAATTGCAGTTATTTGTGGAATTATCTTTACAGCTCCTCAGCGTGAATTAATCTGTTTCGAGGAGTTTGTGTGGCTGTCAGTCACTGTCATCTGAACAAGTAAGTAACATGTCTGCCACTTTTGTTCTGATCAACTGAGAAAAAAAAGCATTACAATAACTCGCCCTACCAACAGTGATTGAATCTAACGATCGCTTAGCTCACATCACATCAAAACGTGCAAATTTGTATTATTGTTATACTTTGTTCTCAAATTGTAAAATGTTAACAACATCAGCATTGAGTGACTGTGTATTTAGTGTGTATTAGCGTTACCTGTAGATTTCAATTTCTGCAGTCTAATCTTTTGCTTTTGACTACAGGTGAATCCTCAGTTGTCACTAATGATTGTCGTTTGGACCTTTCTGGATTACAATCCTTCTTTATGTATACAGACGTGACATAATGATGCAAAGACAAACAAGGCAAATTAGCAAAGTAGTGTTGTCACGAATCACAATACTGGAATTTCTAACTTCGATACAATACCTGGAAAAGTATCGATATTCGATACCACAGGGAAAAAACACTGCATATAAGATCAAATAGATATTTTTAATATTATTTATTTTTTTGTCCAGCTATTGAAAGTCTAGGCAATCAAAAAAATGTATTAATACATACATGTTGATCAATTACCATTACTATTATCTCACAAATATTTGATACCACAATGTATTTTTACATGTTTTACATGTATTGTGTTGCAATAACTTATACACCGCACAAGGAAGCTTGATTTCAAGTGGTAAACTGAATTTAAAAAGACAAGTAAACAGTAATAAAATAAGAACAAATAAACAAATTACTATGAATAGCACAAATAAATACAACAGAATAAAGATACAAATGAAATAGACTGCTTTATTTTTTCATGTAAAAAAAAAAAAAACAGATTAATCCATTAAAGTTAATCAGTCAACAGCAGTAAGTGATCGTTTGTCTTTTTGTAGTTTGAATAACATTAACAACATAGAGAGTGGCACGTTTATTCGACTGCTGTCCCTTTAAGACCTGACGCACGCATGGATCCAAAATACTGTTCCTGTTACATATTCTTCCTGAACTGGCCATTGTGACATTATTTTTGAATGTATTTGACCATTAATAAGCTGGGAAAAGGAGCTCATTTTTGCACTTGTATGTCAGAGGCGGCTTTATTACTGTACGCGTGCGCACTTCAGATGTGAGCGATTAATGAGGAATGAGTAGAATTATATGCAATCCTGCGCAAAATTCAGACCCGTCACACCAACACTATTTAACCGGAGTGAATGAGAGAAGGCGGGTGCATGTCAACTTGCTATCGGTCGGAGAGGAGAGCAAGAAAGCGCAGCTGGTATCGGTGTATCGATACTGTAGAAAGGAGTATTGGTATCGTTTCAGATATTTCAGTATCGATATATATCGAAACATCAATATTTTTGACAACACTAATTACAAGCTTACCGTTGTGAATCGGAGATAGGAGAAAGGAGAGAGTTTTGAACACTGGCTGGTTATGTACTTGGCCAAAAATTGATTTTGAATCATTTTAAACCAAAAAATGTTACAGACTGCAGCTTTAAAAATTTTACATAAAACATGACATTCACAGTCAGAAAAATTGCACCTGAAAATCTAATTAAGGGGGCAAATATTGTCCCTTTATGGAAAAGGTGTGACTGCAGTCTAAGTATGCTGAAGGATGTTACATGCCCCAGGGTGTACGCCACTCTAAAACATTTGGAAACCACTAATTTACACCATTACATTATGCATATTTGTGAGACATATTCACCTCATTCGGAAATGCACCAACAGGCCAGACTGGTTTTCCACATTAAATTTGTGATTTGGACTGTACCAACACAAGGATGCAGGGTCATAGAGAGCAAACAAGGCATGACAGACAGGAGAGATCCCTGAGGAAGAAAGAAAACATTTTAGATCAATAAGACCAAAAAAAACAAAACAAAAAGGAAACTCAAGCACTTACTGGCACCCACACCCACACCTACCCACAGCCTTTGCTGCATCGATGGTGAGATCTTCAGCAGTCATCTCACCCTCCTTGTAAGACAGGCAGCGCTCTCCCTCTTTGGTGAAGAAGAGAAACACATGGACTCCAGGACCCTCACACTGTCCTGTGGACGTCCCTGCTCTGGATCTTCTTGAACGTCCTCGTCTAGACATTATACACTGAGTCCAACACCTGCCTCAAAAACATGTAACAGTGTACACAATAAAAACAAGGAAAAATCTTTTAAAAGTCTAGTTCAAAACACGTGTGCCTAGTTTTCAGATATTCTTTGTATTAATTTCAAAATGTTTATACCAATTTCAGCAAATGTTTATATTGAATTGCTTCAACATTAACCCTCAGAAATTAATTTTAATTGAATTTAAAAACATGTACATCACAAGCCTTGTTCAGACTGTCAGTTCAAATACATTTCATGTGCATATTCCATTGGAATCCGATCATATTTTGCAAGTGTTAATGGCAAACGTCATGAAATGCGACTTTCACAAATCTGTTTTGAGCTACATTCATATGTGGTTTGAAATCCTGTTCAAATCGCATTTCTGGAAATCTGTTTCAGACTGACTGCTCTAATCTGATTCTTGGTTTATGTAACTTTCTCACGACACGTAAAATTTAAACATGTCAGATGTTGTCGCAAGTGTCGGTCAAGCAGAAAATGACAACAGCCTATAAATAGAGACATGTGGCTGCTGTTGTTGTGTTTTTGGCATATGCCTACCAATGCAGCATCACTGTCACAGAAATCAATGCAGATATTCCGGAAAACGAAAGAGTGGCATGGGACACACAAATCTGATCTGAACAGTTGCAATACAGTGTGGACAGTCAATAATTTAGATTCTATTCAGATACACAAATAATCGCACTGACAGTGTGAACATCGCCATATAGAAGTGCTTGTACTCAAGTTATTGTATGAATGGCATTTTAAATGTATATTTAAAAAAATGTATTTGTTCCAGACCAAAAAAAAAAAAATTTGTGTCACGTCAGTGACTATCACAGTGCGAGTTGTCCAGTCCTCAGCTTACAGTAGCACAACTGTAACTATCTTTTTCATCATCATGTGACCCATTAATACTAATATTTACTATTCTATTTCTATTCGATCTTTTATTTTTTGCTACATGTACTGTGCTAGTCAAACAAAGATTAGTCACAGCACTTCCATAATGTTGCCCTATTGTTGGTTTGATTGCTTATATTGTTCTCCTCATTTGTAAGTCGCTTTGGATAAAAGCGTCTGCTAAATAATTAAATGTTATTAATGATAAAATTACATTATGAGATCAGCATCACATTTTTATTTTATGAGAACAAGCTTAAGCAACTTGTGTAAGCAACCCAGGTAAGTTTACCCAGAGTAAACAGATAAACTTTTGGGTTCCAAAAATAAATAATTTCCAGGGTATACAAGTAGCCATAGCAACTTATTCTCTGAACATGACTTGCTCCGGCCTCCGGAGGGATTCGGCACATGTATGCCCTTTTGAAGAGGCTCCAGTGGGTGTGACTGTATGCACAATATTATACTAGGGTTGCCACAGTACCAACATTTCAGTAATCAGTACCATTACCAGTACAATTTTGCAGTTCTCAGTACCAATTTCGGTACCAGAGCAAAAACTGTTGAATTAAGTACTTGTGCATGACATCAGAGTACCACGAGAGCGATTCAAAAGCATACGGAACCGCCTGCTTTCTAATCGCTCGTGGTACGTTGATCTCATACACAGATCAGTCTGTCAGTGCCACTTCAAGTCCAACACACCTACTATTTTTATTAATAAGCAGTGTTGTGCAAGTTTACTCTGGAAATGTAATTAAACAAGTCTACTGATAACTCCTTTTAAAAGTAATCGCATTACTGTTGTGATTCATGAGTCTCATCATAAAATGATAAACAGTTTGTGAGACCGCAATGAATTAAGATGAGTGACAGTTCAGTAATTATAAAAGGGAGCACATTTATGCACGCTTTCTATCCATCCATTCCCAAATAATCCATTCAGAATTTGAAGAAAACATGTATGTTTTGCTGCATTAGGTAAGGCAATAGTTAGGCACTGGCTGCCATGCCAAATCACACATATGCTTGCCTATTAAAATTATAGTGGTTTGTGAACATAACCACTTTAATAACAAGAGTGTTGATGCGGCGATCATGTGTAGGTTGTTGATAGGCGACACGTAACTATTCCATGACATTGTATTTAAATGTGTTATCATCACATCTAGCCTTACAATAATGTTATTGCCTTTGACAGAAATAAACTCAAAATAATGATTGTATTTCCAGAAACAGAGTTTGTTTTCATTGGTATATCCGCCTCGCAAGCGCTTACCAGTCAGAGTAGGTAACATAAACACTCCTGTGTGCAACTACCTGAGACTGAAAAAAAAGCTATTTCTCTTTTAATCTAGATCAGAGGTCTTCAACCCTGCTCCTGAGGACCCACTGTCCTGCAGAGTTCAGCTCCAACCCTAATCAAAGACAGCTGAAGCTAATCAAGCTCTTCAGGATCACTTGTTGAATACACAGCCAGGTTGCTAAAGCAGGTTGGAAATAAACTATCTAGCCAAGTACAGTTCAAATCCCCAGATGTGTTCTTGATCTGCCCCTTTTATCGAGGATGCATCAAGAGATGACTTGAGCGGACTTGAGACAGCCAGGTATCCCAGAATGCATCTCGCACCAACCAACAAGCGTCAATAGCAGATGAGAAAACCTGAGTAATTTAAAAATACTGTTAATGTGTCATAAAATGTAGTTTTAAGACCTTTTCAGACGGGAATATACTTGTTTAAAGCTCAAATCTGTGGTTTATTTATAAAGAGAGCGCCTATTTGAAAATTTGATCTGGCATTTTCAGAGTTGTGAGATCCAGTCGATCACCGGGCGCTCAGCGCTCGTTAACCCCGGCGAGAGCAGCCTTTCCTCAGCTAGACCTTCTGACGTCTGCCGCTGGCTCTGATGTCTCTGTAGTGGTTAAACATGAGATATAATTCATCTTGTGTAGATCTAACGGCTGATCTATGGTCTCATGAATCGATGACGGGAGGACACAAGTCCGGTACTCTGCTAATGGAACAGCAGCGTTCTTGATAGTGTCACTCAGTGTATATATGTATATTTTAGGCTACAATAAAACAAAATATATGATAAAACACCACTCTGCCTCTTTTCATTAAAATTTTTTTTTTTTTATATTATCTTTACTGCATGTATATTTATAACAAAATATAAAAACAAAATATAAAAAACCCTGCCTCTTTTCGTTTACATAAAAACAATTAAAAACATAAAAAAAAAAAAAAAAAAAACATTAATATGTGCAGCGACTGATGTACTTGGGCAGCGACTGATGACGATTCACAACTGAGATTGATGACAATTCCTCCCGTCCTCTGGAGTTCGTTCTCCCGAGTCGAACTTGGCATGTCTGAACTACCAAGGACGCAAGTCAGAAGTTCAGTGAGCAACCCTATGCCCTACTCACTCTGAAGGACACTGGAGTTAACAGGGCACTTGTGGTTTATAATGTAGCCATTTGGAAAGCACTAGAAGAAGTGAGCAATAAAAGACAGCATAATTTCCTCATTATCGTCACCTGGAATTTTACCATGACAATGCAGCATGGTGTCCATTAGCCCATTAGCTGGTCTTATAACAGGAATTTCTTAATATTAAATGTTAACATAATTGTTGCAAATAAATATATGTTTTAAAATATGCTTTAAATTTGTGTGTTAGTATATTTCTTCTCTACTCTCAACTTTAAAATTTGCAGTCTGGACACTGCAGACAGTCACATTTCCCTCACGTATCAACTATTAAACATTTCTTACTTATGAAACTTATTTAAACTTCACATGAAATGTATGATAGAATGTGTGTAATATATCACAAACAAAACAAAACTTAAATTATTCTAAATGTTAACTTGAACCCTCCAGCGATCCAGCTTTAAAATGAATCACAAGGTTTCGCAAACCTGGGTCACATGACCATAAACGATAAAATTATTTCCTTGAAATTCCTCATGTACCCTTTGCTAACGGACTTGTGGAGGGCCTTTTGTGAAGTTGTTCACTTCCATTTAGAACATGCCTACAAATGCCACAATAATAATAATTTGTTACATTTATATAGTGCTTTTATCTGCACTCAAACTGCTTTATATGGAAGGAGGGCATCTCCGCAACCATCACCAATGTGCAGCATCCACCTGGATGATGCAACGGCAGCCATATTGTGCCAGAATGCCCAGCTGAATGGTGGAGAGAAAACAGACTGATGAAGCCAATCAATATATGGGGATGATTGGGAGGCCATGATGATGGACATAGGCCAATAGGGAAATTTCTCTAGGATGCCGGGATACACCCATACTCTTTTTTTTCAAGGGACATCCTGGGATTTAATGAGCACAGAGAGTCATGACCATGGTGTAACGTCTCATTCAAAGGACAGTGCTTTTCGCCACTGAACTGAGTCTGTCAGATGAGAGAGACACTGCAGAAACAAAACACCACCGCATGTCGCTCAGAGTTGTGCAATGGTTTTGTTGTGGCTTTTTGGAGCTATTTTCATTGGCAAAATAGAGCAAAAACAGACAATATTGTTCACGTCTTCCTCTTTACTACTGATGGTTGCAGCACGAAATAAACATGGGTGAACACCTGAAGGCATGTTTAAAGATACATTACAACTTACCAAAACAGCTTGTAGGCTATATAATGTCACTTAAAGTATTTCCTTCAAGAAAGCAATGTCCAATGTCCATAAACTCATTCATTAGCTAGAAAACATAAGCCTAGAGAAAAGCATTTTGCTAAATATGTGCACACTATTACATATTCATTAGGCCTATATTTTTACCTGACCTGTTATTGAGCAAGCCACGCAAACAATAACAATAACGTCCTTCTCAAATCAGAAACCGTGGGTGGACAATTCAATCCGCGCGGCAGTGAACGCACGCACTGCTGCTTACAACGCCGGTCTCCATTCAGGGAATATGAATGAATACAGATCGTCCTGCTATGCTCTCAGACGAGCAGTTAAAGCCGCAAAACTCCGTTATAAAGACCGAGTGGAGTCTCATTTCCAACTCAACGACTCGCGGCGCATGTGGCAAGGTCTGAGGTCCATCTGCTCCTTTGGATCTAAATCCTCTGCAGAGGCAAGCGTTGATCCGTTGCTCGTGAACAGTTAAACTCTTTCTATGCTCGCTTTGACTGTAATCGCGTAACGCCGACTCCGCCAAGTGGGCGCGTTAGAGGAAATTACTCAGAGCAGCAACAATCACGTGATCTCTGTCTCGGAGGATGAAGTTCGGAGAGCACTCAAGCGTGTGGACGCCAGGAAAGCTGCTGGGCCGGATGGTATTTCAGGTCGGTTCTGCGGTCCTGTGCTGATCAGCTCACCGGTTGTTTACATCTATCTTTAATGAGTCCCTCGCTACATCTGTGGTCCCCACCTCCTTCAAAAATCCACCATCATCCCTGTCCCTAAGAACAGTAAACCCTCTTGCCTAAATGACTATCGTCCAGTGGCTCTCACGTCTATAGTCATGAAGGTCTTTGAGAGACTCATTAAAAACACCATTTGCGCCTTCATTCCTGACACTTTGGACCCTCTTCAGTTTGCCTATCGTCCCAATAGATCGACTGAAGATGCCATCTCTCATGTCCTCCACTCCTCCTCACTCACATCGACAGCAAAAGTGGGAACTACGTAAGACTGCTATTTATTGACTATAGCTCAGCCTTTAACACCATAGTTCCCACCAAGCTAACAAACTCCTGGATCTCGGCCTGAATCCTTCTCTCTGCCACTGGATTGAGGACTTCCTCACTGGCAGGCCTCAGGTGGTGAGAATAGGCCAGTCCACCTCCACCTCCATCACCCTGAGTGTGGGAGCTCCACAGGGCTGTGTCCTGAGCCCCCTGCTCTACTCTCTACACGCATGACTGTTTGTCCACACACAGCTCCACCTCTATCATCAAATTTGCTGATGATACTGTTGTCCTGGGCCTCATTTCCAACAACAATGAGACGGCATACTTGGACGAGGTGGAGCATCTAACAGCATGGTGCCAGGACAACTGTCTCTCTCTGAATGTTGGCAAGACCAAAGAAATGATTGTGGACTTCAGGAAGAGACAGCAACGGACATACTCCCCCTCATGATCAGCGGGTCACCAGTAGAGAGAGTGAGCAGCTTCAAGTACCTGGGAGTAAACATCTCCGAGGACCTGACCTGGACTGCTCACATTCAGACACAGGTGAAAAAAGCCAGGCAAAGACTGTACCACCTGCGCCAGCTGAGGAAATTCAGGCTTTCACCAGCTATCCTGAAAACTTTCTATTTAGGGGCGATAGAAAGTGTTTTAACTCAGTGCATCACAGCGTGGTATGGGAACAGCACCAGTCATGACCGCAAAGCCCTGCAAAGAGTCGTGGCGCTTATCCGAGCGTATCTCAGGGTCAGCTCTCCCGTCTCTGCAACGTCTACACCAAACGCTGCAAAGGTAGAGCTACCAAGATCATCAAGGACTCTAATCACCCTGCAAACCTTCATTTCACGCTGCTACCATCTGGTAAGTGCTTCCAAGCCTGATGGCCAAAACTGAGAGACTCAGGAGGAGCTTCTTCCCCAGGCCATCAGACTCCTGAACTCAGTCACTTAACATCACGTGACTTCACGTCAGGATAAACATCGATACACTGACATTGCACTGCACTTTCTGTTCTCGTTGTTACTGTGTAACAACCTGTCATAAACCTGTTTGCACATTATACTCTTTATACATTTGTTAACCACATATTTATAAGTCTACAGTTTACTCACTGCAAAGTCTACTTCAATTATTTTATTCCACTTTATCCTTATTTGTTACCTTTTTTTTCTCTTGACTTGATTATTTATAATTCTACAGATATAGACATATATATATATATATATATATAGTACTTTTTTATATCCTATTTCTATTATAATTTCTTCCTTGTGTTTTTAACTGTGAATTTGCACTGTCCATGGAGCGGACCTGTTTACATTTCACTGCCGGTTGTATATTCTGTATATAACTGTGTATGTGACAAATAAAACTCTTGAATCTTGAATCTTGAATGTCTTCATTATTTAATATATACGTTTAAATACATCTTTAATGAAAACAAGTTATTACAGTTTGTTGTCTTTTAAAAGTTCATATTTCACCAACAAACTGGAGCAGAAACAATTATCTTATTAAAAAGTTTATATAAAGTACCTTATGTGCAATTAAGTTTAAGCTATTTGAGTGTTGATTATTAATTGATTAATTAATTGAATACTAAATTATTATTTAATTTCAGGTTCGGTTTTTGGCCAAACGCATCATGAATTTTCAGGTTTTGGCCCAGAGTTTTCTTTTCGGTGCATCCCTAATCATTTTATGGGGATAAAATCTCTTTTTAAACTTTAAACTTTACTATACTATGGGATCTGTGTATTGAAAAAGGGTTGAAAACATAACATTTAACACTGTCAGATGATACCTTAAAACAGTAATTAAAGACTTTAACTTTTTTTTTTTTTTTTAAATAACAGATTTATCTGATATATATTTATTTGATAGTATTACTATTTAATTCTAAGACTGGTCGAAATCATGAGATGAGTTTTTTTTTTTTTTTTTTTTTTTATAATAATAATTTATTATTTTGACAGCCCTAAGAATACTAAGAACTACAAATCTATAATCTATAAATCTGTTATGATGAAGAAAAAAAAATACAAAAATGCATTGTATGCAAACATTTGTGTTCATCTCTCCTTCCCAATGATGTAAACACAATCATAAATAGTTTTTCCTGTAATATTCTCCATAAAATATATATAATATTTAATACTATAACCTATTTATTGTGATGATATAGGCTACACATACATTTAAATTGAGGAGAAAATATTTCTCTTCAGATTTAGAGATCGAACAACAAATTTCCTGTAGATCAAACAGATCGATTACCAGGCAAAATAAAAACTACAGTAAAAAAAAAAAAAAAAGTGTGCCTTGAATTCAATGCAAGAAAAACCGAACCGAAAATTAAATAATAAACCGAACCTGAAATTAAATAATAATTTAGTATTCAATTAATTAATCAATTAATAATCAACACTCAAATAGCTTAAACTTAATTGCACATAAGGTACTTTATATAAACATTTTAATAAGATAATTGTTTCTGCTCCAGTTTGTTGGTGAAATATGAACTTTTAAAAGACAACAAACTGTAATAACTTGTTTTCATTAAAGATGTATTTAAACGTATATTAAATAATATGTATTACAAATAGTATATTTGGATAAAAGCTTGCATTTGTAATGTAAATGTAATCCAGAGCTAAGATTTACTCATTGACAATATAATAAGAGGTAATTATTTAATTTTTACGAACAAAACGTTTTCTTTATATAAGACAGCTATAAACATATAGCTTTATATTTAAGGAAGTGGGGTCCTCGCAAGAAGATTACCGTACTAGGGGTCCAGCAAAAGCCTGAAACCTCAGATCTATAATGCTTTTGCCCATCATATTAGTATGGCATGCTGTAACTGCTGTAATGGCCGGGGTCGGCAGTTCTCGAAACATTGTGCTCTTACATTTCCAAAAACTGACAAAACTGACATGTCGACAAATGCCACATATTACTATAACTAAACGCACGAATGCGTTTACTGTCATAGTAGGCTTAGGCTATGTATAGGCAAAGTAGCGACAACCGATCTCATTTAAAACAAAATAATAATAATAATAACAACATAAAAGCTACTTCCTGTTTCACATACAGCCCTGCTGGGCAGCTAACGTTACGTGATCTCATTTAAATATTAAAAAATACTTGGTAAAAAGTATTGAAAACTGATCATGAGTTGGTATTTACTTACAGGCAGATGAATGACGGTGTTTATCTCAGTTTAGTTGTCCTCCTATTACAGGATTCACATCTTTAGCCACTGACGCTCACAGAAGACATTGCGTAACTTTCGGTCTCACTACGTGACCTGTTTCAAGTATCGGCGTCAGATACTGTACGCAGGCTGCGCATCCAAACGCTTATTAGTGCGCTGCCTACTTAGAAATGCCAGAGGCGTGTCTCAAACGCGAATAAAATGCTGTCCGTGTAGACAGGTCGTGAGGTATTTGAGACACAGCCACAAGTGTTTTCGTCCATCGACCTCTTCAAATTAAAAGTTCTGACAAATCATAGAATGCCTAATGTTTTACTCTAAACACACACATACACACAAAAATAATTAACTTGATTACAATTACAGTTCTAATAAATGTGAATTAACCATAGACTGTAAAAAAATATGGACGCAGTGTCCATGAAGCGTAAAGCAGGAACGAGCTGGCCGTTGCCATCTTGGCAGCGCGTCATCGCGCGTCACTCCCGGATAATAGAAAATGGGCAAAGAGGCGGGATGTGGGCGGAGCTGAGGTGACGCGATGACTAACAGACAGCGGATAAATGTCTAGCCACCTGTCACTCAAAGTGGCCACGCCCTTAATTCGAGATTCAAGATTCAAGAGTTTTATTCGTCACATACACAGTTATATACAGAATATACAACCGGCAGTGAAATGTAAACAGGTCCGCTCCATGGACAGTGCAAATTCAGTTAAAAACACAAGGAGGAAATTATAATAGAAATAGGATAAAAAAGTACTATATATATACTTCTGAGAGACACTGCCACTCTGAGAGGCTCTTTTATACCCAATCATGTTGCCAATTGACCTAATAACATTTTGATATGTTATCTATATTCTATTGTGAATAAAATATAAGTTTATGAGATTTGTACATTTTTGCATTCCTTTTTTATTCACAATGTGTACAGTGTCCCAACTTTTTTGGAATTGGGTTTGTATTTTAGAATAATAGTATTTTGTTGACTGTTTGATTTAAAAAAAATAAAAATAAATAGTAATAATAATTATATGAAGTACCTGTCAAAGCAAGATTTAAAAAAAGGTAACTTTAAAGCTTATTATGAATAATGCTTAAAATATTGAAATAATTACATACTATGACAGATATGCTAATGATTTTAAGCCAATTGATAATTTATTCTCTTTATGACCCTTTTTGTGTAGACACTATATTATTTTACTATATGTGTGTGTGTGTGTGTGTGTGTGTGTGTGTGTGTGTGTGTGTGTGTGTGTGTGTGTGTGTGTGTAAATTATTCAAATCATATTTATTTATTCAAATCATATTTATGTAACTTTCATGTAAAGTTTCACGTGTAATGCTTGATGTATTTTTGCTTCTACATGTTTCCTTTAAAACACAAGGCTTATTTTTTTAATCTAATAATAGACTGTAAAACAAATAGCTTTATCTAGTCTACATTAGATTTGCTTTAATAAAAGGATGCTGAAAAACACCCACTAGAGGGAGCAATTCGACAAACAAATACTCGAAGAAAGCAGACGAAGGGATGATTACATACTTCGCGAAAAATTAACATGAATAACTGTTATTTTTGACCACTAAAATATCCCTACTACCTTACAGATATCACACACATTCCTGAGAAATTAAAGGCCTACTTGTCTTTTATATGTTTTAAAAACAAAGAAAAACACAGTATGCACGTGTGTAATTAATGGTCTTTTAAGTTGACAACAGGTCTTAATATAGGCTCTACTCATAATTCGAAAAAAGAATCTCGATGTTAAAGTGCAAACTATCTTCCAGTTAGCAACAAACGGAACCATTTTAGCACTCAAGTTCAAATACGTTCTAAATGTCATCCATCCGTTTCCTTAAAAGCACCGTGCTTCTCTTTGTCGCTACTTCCTCATATTTTTCTAAGTAGCATATGCTAAATTTCTCAATCAAGACAATTTCCTGCATTTGGTTGCAAAACTACCCATACTAAAATAACCAGTTAACAGTGTATCACCTCCTTTTTGATAAGAGAAAACGACGAGTCAGAGTATAGCTACAAATTTATATTGTATTAAATTATAAACTGAAAATAGAAGGTGCTGGAGTCAGTGTCTAAATTTGCCTTGTTTACCTATGCTAAATCATTGACATCGTTTAATATGCAGGCAGTTTAATAATTTGTATTTGTTAATAATAGTTATGCACAGTTCCATTGATTTTGGGGGGTGGCTCAATTTACCCCATTCCCATGTGGTGGATGATCTCAAATCGCAGATGCAACAATTACACAGCTAGACTAGAAATGATTGCAAAACATCTGTAAATCACATTTATACAACCATCTCCATGTCAAACAATATCAAACCCCTGAATATTAAAGGGATATTTCACCCAAAAATTCTGTCATTAATTACTCACCCTCATGTCGTTTCAAACCCGTAAGACTTTGGTTCATCTTCTGAACACAAATGAAGATCTTCTTTCTTTGTGAGAGCAGACGTTGATGCGTGAATGCACGTCGGAGATTAATATTTTGTCATTAAAGTAGTGAATTATGTTTTTTTGCACTCACGTCACTTCATAAAATTGAGGTTAAACCACTGGAGTCACATGGATTACTTTAATGGTGTCTTTTCTACCTTTCTAGGGCTTGAAAGCAGTAGTTGCGTAGCTGTCAATGGATTGACAGAAATCTCTCAGATTTAATTAAAAAGATCTTCAGATTTGTGATTTGTGTTCTGAAGATGAACGGAACTCTTACAGGCTTGGAATGATGACACGAGGGTGAGTAATTAATGACAGAATTTTTGAGTGAACTATCCCTTACAAGTACTGTAGTAACGTCATAATGAAAAATACTCATTATATATTCAAAATTATGTAAAATTTCCTTAGATTTCCCACCTCAATTTTTTTTATCTAAGGTTTCATATTTGAAATAAGTCTAAATATCAACTTCTCTGCACCTGGTACAACATTGCACATCAAATGAACATGTTGAGTGAGCCAATAAAAAAAAACCAAAAACATGCAGGCTTGGGTGTAATCAATCAAACATGCTTGGCAATGTAATGAAATGTACTCTTTACTATATTCACAACTTTTTTTTATTACTTGGTGAGTAAATATCTACAAAAACATTAAAATGTCAGAGCCATCACTATGTGTCATGGAACATGCAAATGCTCTGTTAAAATTATCTTACACACAGTATTAATAATGCTAACTAGGATAGGTTTTACACATGCTGTATGTAGGTTTGACTCTCATGTTTAACAAATCATAAGCCCTGAAAAGAGAGTCCCCTAAAATGTAACATACATCTAAAAAGTAACATAGAGCTAGAGCTAGATTTTGATCCGCCACGTTCAGAGAGTCCTGAGCGTAGATTCTCCATCTAGAACTATATGTCTTCGGTTCATTCTCAAGGTCTCTGGGCTTAAACACCTGTAAAACACACACAACACTGGTGAATGGCAGTATAAAATTAATGACAGTTAGCAGTATAAAAATGTGCCTGAATCACTTGGTCGAGTGCTGTCTTGACATTGCCTAAGATGTTTAACAGATACAGAAACAAACATTTGAATACTCATTTACAGTATGTGGACCTGTCAAAACAAGACAAGAAGTGTTGAAGATGAACAGGAGAATCTTAAAATCTAATTTTAATTTAACTGAATAATAAGTTATGCTCTACGGGTTTGGAACAACATGACAGAATTTTCATTAAATGAACTGTCCCTTAAAGTTACCAGTGAATTAACACTGATCATACCCATGGTGTAAAATGCACATCTACAAGTATTACAAAGTATCCTTTGCTGTGACACTCATATATTTAACTCAGGTGCTGTCCATTTCTTCTGATCATCCTTGAGATGGTTCTACACCTTCATTTGAGTCCAGCTGTGTTTGATTACACTGATTGGACTTGATTAGGAAAGCCACACACCTGTCTATATAAGACCTTACAGCTCACAGTGCATGTCAGAGCAAATGAGAATCATGAGGTCAAAGGAACTGCCTGAAGAGCTCAGAGACAGAATTGTGGCAAGGCACAGATCTGGCCAAGGTTACAAAAAACATTCTGCTGCATTTAAGTTTCCTAAGAGCACAGTGGTCTCCATAATCCTTAAATGGAAGACGTTTGGGACGACCAGAACCCTTCCTAGAGCTGGCCATTCGGCCAAACTGAGCTATCGGGGGAGAAGAGCCTTGAGAGAGGTAAAGAAGAACCCAAAGATCACTGTGGCTGAGCTTCAGAGATGCAGTCGGAAGATGGGTGAATGCGGCCAAGTACAGGGATATCCTGGACGAAAACCTTCTCCAGAGTGCTCAAGACCTTAGACTGGGCCGAAGGTTCACCTTCCAACAAGACAATGACCCTAAGCACACAGCTAAAATAACGAAGGAGTGGCTTCACAACAACTCCGTGACTGTTCTTGAATGGCCCAGCCAGAGCCCTGACTTAAACCCAATTGAGCATCTCTGGAGAGACCTGAAAATGGCTGTCCACCAACATTTACCATCCAACCTGACTGAGGAATGGCAGAGGATCCCCAAATCCAGGTGTGAAAAACTTGTTGCATCTTTCCCAAAAAGGCTCATGGCTGTATTAGATCAAAAGGGTGCTTCTACTAAATACTGAGCAAAAGGTCTGAATACTTCGGACCATGTGATTATTTCAGTTTTTCTTTTTTAATAAATCTGCAAAAATGTCAACAATTCTGTGTTTTTCTGTCAATATGGGGTGCTGTGTGTACATTGAGAAAAAAAAAATGAACTTAAATGATTTTAGCAAATGGCTGAACTATATTACAAAGTGAAAAATTTAAGGGGGTCTGAATACTTTCCGTACCCACTGTATATGTGAAAAAGAAATGCAGAAAAAAAAAAAAAAATACAGGAAACTGCGGAGGAAACAGGAGACTCATAGTAACCGGAATTGCGGTTTCTTGCTTTGTTTCATGTTGCCGTTTTATTTGAGAGCTCTCATGTCAGGACTAACTTCTCTTGCTGCTATTATGACATTTGAAGTGCACATTTCTAAGGCCCATGATCAAAACTTTTCTGAAAAATCTGATGCACACAAGCTTCTACATGTCTTGTCATCATGATTGTTTATACATTTTTATCATTCTGAACACTTTAATTATATTTCAAAGACAATAGCAGTAATTATGATATTACACATAAAGATGTACTTCAGTTCTAACCCACTTAAAGCACAGCTCAGCTGATTGCATTTAAAGCCACAATATGTAATTTTTTGCCACTAGAGGTCGCTTATTCAAAACAAATGCGTAGCTTGATGACGCCTGGATTTTGCAGAGCTTTTTTTATGCCGCAGACGACCACTTCCGCTCATGTGTATGTGGGGTAACGCAGTGCTGTTTTATTAAATTAGAGACAATATTTGAGTGTTGAAAGTATGAAAGTTATAATGCTACTCTGTGCGTTCGCTCGGCGTTTGCTATGAGTCACTTGTTGCACACTGCAGTAATCTAACATTTGATTGATGTATTTTTCACATGTGAGAATTGCTTTGATAGAGAATTGTCAAAGAACAGTTGGGCTAAGGGTTAGAGGTTATAGTCTGCAAGAGTACATTGAGTTACCACCTGCATACACTCGAGAATACATTCTCTTGGAAAAAGATAGCATTCCTACTGGCAAAAATGCTCAGAGATGGATACATCTGCTCAGTATTGCAGACAAGATGCCAGATTTGTTGGATTGCCCTGTAGGTCTTCTGATTGGCTATGACTGCCCAAGGGCTCTGAAGCCAACCCAAGTAATATCAGGGAAGGATCACGAACCTTACGCAGTCAAGACAGACTTAGGTTGGAGTATAGTGGGATCTGTAACACCTAATACTTGCTCTAGAAATGAAGCGGGATTTTGTCATCTTGTTTCTGTGAAGGAACTCCCAGCTATCACACCTGCTTCTGTAATCAGGACGTTAGAAGCAGACTTTCAGGATACAGATTCAAGAGAAAAGACAATATCTCAAGAGGATATTCAATTTATTCAACAACTGAAGGCAAAAACTCAACACAACAGAGAAGGACGTGTGGAAATGCCCTTACCTTTCAGAGAACGTCCTCAATTACCAAACAATAAACAGCTTGCTACAGTTCGTTTAAAACATTTGAAAAGAAAATTGGAGAGAAGTCCCAAGTACAGAGAGGACTATGTGAGATTTATGGAAAGTGTCTTTAGAGATGGTGATGCAGAAGAAGCAGATGCCACACCAAAAGAAGGCAATACATGGTACATTCCACACCATGGGGTTTACCATCCCAGGAAGCCAGAAAAAATAAGAGTGGTATTCGACTGCTCAGCCAAATTTGAGGGTACGTCTCTTAATGACCACTTACTCACTGGTCCAGACTTAACAAACACACTGACTGGAGTGTAGATTCCGTGAGCATCAGATTGCGATCATTTGCGATGTGGAGAAGATGTTCCACCGCTTTCAAGTCAGTTCAAATGATATTGATTTCCTGAGATTCCTATGGTGGGAAGGAGGGAATACTGAAAAAGAACCCAAAGAATGCCGTATGCGAGTGCATATTTTTGGAGCGGCATCCTCTCCGGGTTGTGCGAACTACGGCATGAAATATCTTGCCAGCAAATATGAAAAGGACTACCCACTGGCAGCAAGCTTCATTCGCAAACATTTCTATGTGGATGATGGACTTGTCAGCATTGATTCCATCGAGAAGGCCAACAAGTTGGTTAGTGAAGCACAAGAAGTTTTAGCTAAAGAACAATTGCGTTTGCACAAGTTCATGTCCAATAGCAGAGAAGTCTTGAGTGCAATTCCAGAGATTGAACGTGCCAGTCTAGTGGAAGCTGTAGATCTGAACTACAACGAGCTTCCAGTGCAGAGTGTACTGGGAGTAAAGTGGAACATAGAGGCAGATACGTTCTCATTCAAAGTTGACCTTACTGAAAGAGCTGCCACACGGCGAGGAATTCTATCAATGGTTGCTAGTGTGTACGACCCATTAGGTTTTCTCGCTCCCTATATCTTGAATGGCAAAAGAGTGCTTCAAGAGATGTGCAAACAAGGGGTAGGATGGGATGAACCTCTTCCCTCTGATCTGAAGCCAAAGTGGGATACATGGTTCCATGACTTGAATAATCTCCAAAGGATTCAAATACCAAGATGCTTCATTCCTGAAAATATGGGCAGAATCCAGAAAATGGAGTTACATCATTTCTCAGATGCCAGCAATGAGGGTTATGGGCAGTGTTCATACATCAGGGTAGTTGCTGAGGAGCAAGTCCATTGCACTCTGGTTATGGGTAAGGCCAGAGTAGCCCCTACAAAGGTTTTCAGCATACCACGTCTTGAGCTGACCGCTGCCACAGTTTCTGCTGCAGTAAGTCATGTTCTTAGAGAAGAGCTTGATCTGAAGGTCAATGAGGAGTTTTTCTGGACAGATTCCCAGGTGGTGCTAGGGTACATCAAGAACGAAGCCCGGCGTTTTCATGTCTTTGTAGCTAATCGTGTCCAAAGGATAAGAGACTCTACAGATTCTAAGCGATGGTTTTATGTGGACACAAGTCAAAATCCTGCAGACTGTGCATCTAGGGGTCTCAAGATGGCAGACCTGATGAACTCAAGTTGGTTAACAGGTCCAAAGTTCTTATGGGAACGAGATATTATCACTCATGAAAATTCCCCAGAGCTTCTTGTAGGTGACCCTGAAGTGAAGGTCCTGAAAACGGATGCCTGTGTAAGAGAAAGCTTTCTAGAAAGACTGTCAAGATTCTCAGATTGGAATACAGCCCTCAACACTATTGCTAGAATCAGAAGATTGGTAAACAGAGACAGGTCAGGGTATATTAGTGTAGAGGAGAGAGAGAAAGCAGCTCATGTGCTCTTCAAAGCAGCGCAAAGAGAGGCCTTTGAAGAAGAACTGAAATGGCTCAGTCAAAACCCTGCTAAGCTGCCAAAGAATAACAAGTTATACCAACTTGACCCTTTCCTCCAAAACGAACTGCTCAGGGTTGGAGGACGGTTAAGAAAATCTAGCACAGCATTTGAGTTGAAACATCCAGTAATTCTTCCTAAGGAAGGCATTATCACACAACTAATACTTGACCATTGCCACAAAAGAACTCAACATCAAGGCAGAGGTCAAACCTTGAATGAGCTCAGAGCCAATGGATATTGGATCTTAGGTGCAAGCAATGTCGTGGCCAAGTATATCAGAAATTGTGTTACTTGCAGAAAGCTGCGTAGACCAGTTGAAGAACAACGAATGGCTGATCTTCCAGCTGACAGAGTTGAACCTTCTCCCCCATTCTCATACTCTGGTATTGACTGTTTCGGCCCCTTCTACACAAAACAAGGTTGGAAGGAATTCAAGAGGTATGGTCTGTTGTTTACGTGCTTGAGCTCCAGGGCTGTACATTTAGAAATGTTAGATGATCTCACTACAGATGCATTTTTGAATGCTTTGAGATGCTTCATAGCAATCAGAGGAGCTGTACGACTGATCAGATCCGACCAAGGCACAAATTTTATCGGGGCAAAGAATGAGTTGGAGAAAGGTTTAAAAGATCTCGACCAAGAGAGGATTTCTACCTATCTTGCAAGCAAACAATGTGACTTCCTTATGAATGTACCTGAGGCAAGCCACATGGGAGGCGTGTGGGAACGTCAAATAAGGACCGTAAGGAGTGTGATGAACGCTGTTCTTGCACAAGCTAAAGGAAGACTGGATGACACCTCATTAAGGACATTTTTCTATGAGGCAATGTCTATTGTGAATAGTCGTCCACTTACTACTAACACAATAAATGAGCCAAAGAGTGTTGAGCCTTTGACTCCTAATCATCTGCTCACGATGAAGACTTCAGTACCTCTTCCTCCTCCTGGAAAATTTGTCCGTGAAGATCTGTATGCTAGGAAAAGGTGGAGGAGAGTGCAGTACTTATCAGAACAGTTCTGGAGCAGATGGCGCAAGGAATACCTAACCAACATAAGTCTCAGACAACAGTGGTACATGCCCAGAAGAAATGTTCACGTGGGAGATGTGGTAATTGTTAAGGAGGACAATGTTCCCAGAAATGAATGGAGGTTAGCTAGAGTTGTTGAGACAAGTGCAGATGATGATGGGCTTGTGCGAAAGGTTAAACTGCAAATGGGACAGCCCAAGTTAGGAAAAAGGGATAAGCAATTGACACAAATATCTCTTTTGGAGCGTCCAATCCAAAAATTAGTAGTAATAGTTGAAAACAACTCCTAAACTATGAGTGAAACCACAAAATGGTATTAAAAGAATTAGTCTTGACATCTAAAATAGTGTTGTTCAAATAGTGGTAGTTACACTGGTTGTGAAAGTGTTTGAAGATGAATGAAAGTTAAGTGACAGCTTATAGTAAAATTACAAAGTCATATAATTTTTATGAAAATAATGATGACATAATCTTTGTAATTTTGGTGGCAGTGTAGCTGTCGCATATTGAGGTGTATTTTCTTTGTGAATATTTCAGTTAATTTGTGTATTATAAATGTTATTTAAATTTATGTTCATGTTAAATTGTATTTAATTTTCTAAAAGGGTTTGTTAAAGCGACACCTTCAGGTGAACAATAGTTTAACAAGTGATCATGTGATCTAACTAGTAGTGTGCAAAGTGGAACCACGAGAAAATGTGCTCAGACTAAGAGGTGTTCTGTCCATGAAGAGTTTGTAGCTGGAGAAATGCTGCCAAATGTCTTTTAATGTCTCTTGGATTTCTGATTGGAAGGTGCACACGGTATGTTTATTTTGTATGTTAATTCTGTATGTTAATTTGCAAGTTAATGTGTTTTGTTGAAGCTCTTACGGACTTTGAAAACTGTGGACAGGAAAAACACTCACACAGTAATTTTATTTGTTTCAGTTTTTCACGGTGTCACAGATGTTGAATAAGGGGTGCACGATGTTCAAGTGATGTCAAAGTCAAGATGACGTGATGATATCAACAGTGCCAATAATAAACGTTAAGACATCAGTTGAAGCGTGATTCTTTTAATCAGAAGAAAACCCCAGGAGCCGTTATAATTGATATTAGGCATGGTAAAACGTGGTAAATCAAGAAAATGAGATTTAAACTTGAGCTACATAATGATTTGTTTTCTGTCGATGAATGTATCCAAACATTTGCTCACCTGTCTAATAAAACACATATGCTGCATCCCAATTCGCCTACTTGTACGACGACCTAAAAGTATGTACTCTTTTTGTGAAGAAAAAGTTCATACTTTTGAGTGTGTAGCAGAAGAGTATGCAAGCTTTGGTACACACTACTTCGTCATCTTTAACGGACTCTGTTGCTCAGTTACGTGCATCCTGTCACCGTTTAAACTGCCCTGTCAATCATCGTCACAGTTAAAATCCTCCACATTCCGTTTAATTTCCTACTGTTTCGAGAGAAATGTAGTGGATCTTTAATGCAGAGACTCTACTATGTTTGCAGTTTAAATATAATGATGCATTTAAAAGTAAATGGCCAAACGTATCTTTATAAAAGTTCACAAATATAAATATAATGTGGAAAACATTGAATAAATATCTTTTCATCAGGTTAAATACTGATAATTGATCACTCAAGCCCCTTAATCTAAATCTCTCTACTTAACCGCTGGACTCGCACATCCGTCATGTTGAGTTGTTTACCACTTCTTATCTGCATTTGTAGTTTTAATTGAATCCTCATCCAACTTGCAAGGGGTTGTGGGCAATATCATCCATTAGAGTGTGCGTCAATCCGCACTTCGAATTCTGACCGTAAAATGGTAGACCATCCGGATATCTTCGGAATACTCTTTTCAACATACTACGATTTTGGGCATACTAATTCTATTTTTTGAATACTATGTAGAGTATGGACGGTGCTCATAAATGATCGATCAGACCAATGCTTTGATTATGAAAAGTGAATCAACAGGACTGGCCCCGTGGAGTCTACGGACTGACAGTTTAACACCTCTAAAGAACACAAACCAGCCTCCTTCATCCCTCTCTCCTCTGCATTCCAAAGGACACCCTCATAAAACAGCCCCCCATCCTCACACACTCACACATACCAAAGAACACCCAAATGTGCTATGTGACTTTTAACTTACTTATTTTTCATTTTAGATGTGCTGTGTTCCCTGTATGTATGCATGCTTTTTGTTATAACCATTTTAGATGTGTTTGATAGGTTAGAAACTTATAATCAGTAAATGCTTAATGAAGAACAACGTCAATCCTCACCTTTCCTTTAATTCATAAGTTAAACTCCCCATGCTTGGTCTCAAAATCTTTGTCTCTCAATTTGTAGACCGTCTATGTGCGTTTTGTGGTACTATGATGCATCAAACTCTTTCTTTTATGCCAAAACCCAAAAGTCTGCAAACTTAAAAAGGCCATAAACATGTTAATGCGATGAGACTCGAAGACAAAGGGAGATTTCCCGCTTCTTAGTTCCTTCGCTCTGATTGGCTGTTCCGATAAAAGAGGCGTGCCCCGTGATGGCCTTCAAAAAGGCCTGCAGGCTCTCTTACGCTCTCTTACTCTTACGCTCTCTTACTCTCTCTACTCTCTCTTGTTGCTTTTTCTTGCCCCTCACTTCTCTTCCCACTCTTCTTCGGCGCGGATTCTCGGATCGCCAGCGCGCCATTTTCCACAAAGGACATTTTCCACAAAGGAACCAAATTTGGATTTCCCGCGGACTCCAACGGATCCGCCCTGCAAGATTCAAAACACGGACCAGATCGCAGAATTCCTCACACGCACGAATTCGCGACCAGCCACGAAAGAAGCATATGCAAGTATCCCTTAACTGTTGTTATAGAGTTTTCAGTTTATACCAATAAGTTGGTCTGATTCCTTGCTTGTTCTCAATAGGTTATTGTCGGTAATACCACCTTTTCTTTGTCTCTCTCTCTCTCTCTCTCTCTCCTTCCTTCTTTCAGTTAATTTGTGTATGTTTGTTTATTGTTTGTTGATTATTAAAATATATATATTCACACGTGATTGTCCCTGAATTGCTCATCCATAGGTCCCTTTTACGGTGAACCGACCCGGTTACAAATTAAAAGAAAGATACTTCTTGTGGCCAAAGAAGTCTTGTCCAAGAGTTCTTATAAGGGAAATAGTTGGTGGACAATTATCCGTCCTTTGAACTCAATTCTAGAATTAAAGAAAATTCTACAAGCTGAATCAAGCCCTAGATATTAATAATTGTTATAATCCGTTATAATTAACTGTTAATATCCAAATTCCCCTTTGTGCCGATTTATGTATGTTTGATCGTAACACGATTAAACGCATGCATAAATCCCGCACCATTTCCCTTGAGCTAGATTCGCTACAACTATTTAGGACAGATAGTATGTAAATTGGGTTGCAGCAATAATATATTAAAGCATCTTTGGTGTTTCCATGGTTTCTACAAAATAAAATCGGAAATCGAGGGTATGATGTCATTAACAGGCAACGTGTGATCGGTGTCCTTTTTAAAATTGCTTATTTCTCTGGATTTAAACATTCTTGGAAACATTTGGAATAATGTAACAAAATATATTATTCTAGTGGTTTTTGGATATTTTAATCTAAAAAAAACTTACATATTGTGCCTTTAATATAAATTTAAACCATAATACATTTTCATTTATGCATCTGAAAACATTACATTCAGTTTGCATTTAAATAGATTTTAAGTATTTTTTTTTTTAATAAGTAAGTCTTTTTTTTTTTTTTTTACACAAGGGTTGTGTGCTATCAAAACATAAATGTGTGGAATGTTGTTTTAGCAGTATCTGTTCAGTGGATCAAATCGGTGAATGGTACTATGATGCTACACTGTCAGAACAAAAAACAAACAAACAAAAAAAACATTTTATTCAGGGCTCCAGAAGCTTGGGGCAATATTCAGTTGTACATATTTACACCTTATTTAGACCAGAATGCATTGTAGCATGTTTATTTCCACTGTTGAGGTCAATGTTCATGTATGTAAAGCTACTGCATATATATTTGCTTTGCAAGATGCTTTCTTGGACTCAGAGGCAAATATTGTAGGGATCACTGCATTTTAACTGTATGTAAAACTCTAATAACTCAATGCATCATGTTTTTTATTTCTCTTACCTTTTGATTTGTGTTTGATGACAAATTGTTTGCTCTTTTTCCCCAGGATATTCGAAGCAGTGCATGTATACACCCCTGGGCCCAAAGCAGCAGCTGTCAAAACAGGCTGATTACCAGCCTTTTCCTGAAGGTTTGAGGCAGTCCAGATATACACAGGAGGCGGGTTACCCTCCGCAGTACAATCCAGTACCATTTCACTATCTTCACTGATGTCCAGTATTTCTTCCTCTGGACTGCGGAAGTCAGGCGGGTCTGATAAAAAATATAAAAAATAAAAATAAGCATGCATTCAAACATTATTAACATTAAAATAACATTGAAATAAAATAAAATGTCTGAACTATTGGTATTGGTGCCTACATTGAACAGCAATGTTGAGAACTTCAGACTGGACTGTTGGAGGAGGTTGAGGACCTTCTGCTCCCAGCTCCAGCTCTGCTTCACACCTGTATTGAGCTCCATCATCAGCTCTGTTTGGGACAATCAGCAAGGTGGAAGACACCTGGACTGGTGTTGCAGGGGATAACTCTGAGAACGAGTGGTTGTAAACCTCAGTTTGTCCTCTGTACCATCGTAAAACAAGGTACTGAACAGGTGCGACGTTCTGCACCTCACACTGCAGCTGGTACTCTCTTCCTGCCACCACTGGACTGCTGTGATTCACTAAACTTATGGACACACTGTCTGGCTTCTCTGCGTGAAGACAATTGAAAATGTAAACAAAGATATTTTATGAAGATTTTCAAACAAGCATATTAGATTAGACCAGTTTGGACCAGTTTAAACCTTCAAGTGGTCTTGTTTTAGCTGCTGTTCTGTTTCTGGCACAAGGTGTTATTGTTGCAGGTTGACATGTTAAAAACCATTTAGTAACAAAAAGTAAAGGAATAGTTCACTCCAAAATTTAAATTGTGTCATCATTCACTCAACCTCATTATTGACTGATATTTAGCCTATTCACCTAGACTGGGTAAACCCAGCCTGATCTGCCGGCAATTTGATTTCGCCCTGCAACTCAGGAAACCTGTACATTAATTTCTACTGCTTCTGTTACACTTTTGCGGGAACCAATCACAGACTGGCTTATCCACCTGCCGGCTATTAGGGGGTTTAATATGTTGTTGCCTGTTGATCACACCTCTTGTGGTCTGATCGGTTGAAGGACTATCCAATTGCACACAGAGTCATTTGAATTACGCTCATTTATCACGCCTCTTGTGGTCTGATTGGTTGAAGGACTCTCCAATTGCGTACAGAGTCATTCGAATAATGCTCGTTTATCACGCCTCTTGTGGTCTGATTGGTTGAAGGACTCTCCAATTGCGTACAGAGTCATTCGAATAATGCTCGTTTATCACGCCTCTTGTGGTCTGATTGGTTGAAGGACTCTCCAATTGCGTACAGAGTCATTCGAATAATGCTCGTTTATCACGCCTCTTGTGGTCTGATCGGTTGAAGGACTATCCAATTGCGTACAGAGTCATTCGAATTATGCTCGTTGATCACGCCTCTTGTGGTCTGATCAGTTGAAGGACTATCCAATTGCGTACAGAGTCATTTGAATTATGCTCGTTGATCACGTCTCTTGTGGTCTGATTGGTTGAAGGACTCTCCAATTGCGTACAGAGTCATTCGAATAATGCTCGTTTATCACGCCTCTTGTGGTCTGATTGGTTGAAGGACTATCCAATTGCGTACAGAGTCATTTGAATAATGCTCTTGTGCAGAAGAAAATACAGAGCAGACTCCCCAGACCAATGTTCAATCTTAAATTGAGCTTGGTCTGGTGATAGCCAGACAACTACTCACCCTCATTATTGACTGAAATTTTTTCCACAGAGCTCTCGAAATTTCAGTTCTGCTCATGTTGAATTAAAAATGCTGTCACACAGCCTGTAACGTGCCTGTGGTGACATTTTTGCTAAATTATATCACATTGCTTCTTGCATGTTTCACGATTCTGTGAAATGTCCAGTGAGTGGCGCTAAAAGCATGTTCAGTTTTATCCGCAACAGATGGACGTTTTATTATGTTGGTTGTTGCACATTTCACAGCAGTTCAGAAATTAAATGACTTTCTTCTTTCAGTCAAACACAATAGGAGTTATATATGTAACGGAGGCCAGCTAGTAGTTGCTGTGCTAGTAAACCTCACTCCTCTGATCTCAAGAGACGAGGTTGCAACCTTTAGCCTCCTTGTTAGAGTGTCCGACGACTCTCATGCCGGACCCGGGTTCGAGTCCCGCTTGGAGCGGGCGGTTCGAACAGGAGGGGTTACATATATAAAAAAAATATCCTGGATTTTCCAAGCTTTATGGTACCTTTTTTTAAGCCCAAAAAAGTGCATCCATCCATCGTAAAAATAATAAAGGCCTTCTGAAGCAAAGCGATACGTTTTTCGAAGAAAAATATCCTTTTATATTCAGTGTTTTGTTTTGCTCTATCCTATGTGCTTCTGCATTCATCAATACGTCGAGTCAGAGGTCACTCTTCCACCAGAACTAGACTCATGTATGGCCATTACCAGAAGCCAGAGATTATAGTTAATAAAGTTATAAATATGGATATTTTTCTTACAAAAACGCATTGCTTTGTTTCAGAAGGCCTTTATTAACCCGCTGGAGTATGGATTACTTTTATGATGGATGGCTGCACTTTTCTGGGCTTCAAAAGGAAAAAGGTACTATTCACTTCCATTATAAAGCTTGGAAGAGCCAGGATATTTTGTAATTTAACTCTTATTGTGTTCAGCTGAGAGAAGAAAGTCATATACACCTAGGATGGCTTGAGGATGAGTAAATTGTAGGGTAAATTTCATTTTTGAATTTAACAAATGTGATAAACACATTTGTCCCAATAAATAGGCAAGAATAAACCTGGTGTCCTCCATGATTCCTGTTCATTCCGACAACAAAGCACTTGAATGCAACAAGCTCATAATCACGACTTCTGAAGTGGGAATTATGACATTTCTGATAGCATGTGAAGGCAGCATCCAACCCCTAGTGTTTTCTAATGTTCTTTGTCAGGAACATTCTTGTCCAGTGTTGGCTGTTTTGTTGATGTGCTCAGTTTTGTTCCTCGTTGCTCTGAGATTTCAGGTCTGTTTCATTTTCAGTTTCGCTGATATTTTGAGTTTGTGCCTTACTTTTGTAACACACTGCATTTGGATCCAGTTCTCCCGTTTCTGAGTCTGCTCAGCTTTACAATGTTCAGTTCAGCTGGAAATTCAGTAAACTGTACGTAAAGTTACGTTTTTGGAGTTTTGCAATAATGTAGGTAGAAGCATGTTTATCCAATGAGATTGTATATACACATCATGCTAGATTTAATGTATTTAAGGTATAATTACTTATATTTCAGGCTACTTTTAAATGTCACTGTATTATGGCGCTTTTAAAAAAAAAATGCTGACTCCATACTGACTTTTTTCAGAACGTGATTTTAAATACTGTACTTACTGTATAGAACAAGGTTTAGTTTTTCCTCACACTGCCTAGGTGCAGTGAAAAAAACACCATAGCAGATTGGCTCCTCAATCCAGTCAGTCAAACTGTCCACCCGCCACTTAACGCTGAGGTCACGCTGAGTGTGTGATGCGGCAATGACCGATTCCCATCCCAACACACGTACTGAACGAGAGGCCACACAGCTGACCGACACGGCATCCCCAAATTTCACCACTACTCTGGAGGGAGAGATCTCTAGGGAGCAACTGTCACCTGTCACTGAAGGAGGTGTGCATCAGAATAGCATCAAAATCACATTTATCAGATGTAACATGCCATATATAGAGAACATTCAAATATTTTCTTGGATTATCCATCAGAATGTATAGATGTAACCATAACTTATTATCTTCCTACTAACACATTACATTCAGAATCCACTATAAAGTTTAATGTAAAATATGACTGGACCAAACTTTACACACTGCCAAAAACGGCACAGAAAAATTCAGGTTAAATTTAGGAACTGTTGCAACCTTGAACAGATTATACACTGCATAATTGTTTACTCTGAGTGTAACCTGAAATACTATAAAACAACTAGAATTATTTGCACACTGCAACATCTTACCTATCACGATTATGGACAGACCAAGAAAGCATAAGAGATTGTTTTTCATTTTGATGAAAATAGTTGAAATCTGCTATATTCCAGATACAGAGGCGAGAGGAATTCCGACTCGGTCTTGCTTGGCAACTAAAAACAGTGAACTGTGAGAGCCAACAAAAGCCTTCCCTTGTACTGAAAGGCCTGAAGGGGGATTGAAGTAGTGGGCCTCATTAGAATCAGCTCTCCCTCTGTTTGCACTTTAATATTTCTCATTCCCCCCCATGTTTCTTGTAAAGTGTCAGTCTTTATTTATAACATCTGAGTGTACTGAATGTACTGAAGGCTAAGTTTCATTCTTTATCATGCCTTAAATTAGAATGTCTGTATATTTTATAATTGGATTGACAACTATTTTGTCTTTCAACTAAAAGTTGCTGATTACACTAAACAGTTTAAGTCAATATTTATTGCTTCAGTGGATCACAACATATATCATCCACAGACTATATTCAATTTGAATAGATTACTCGCAGTGAATTGTCACATCTATACATCACCATTTAGGCATAGCATCTGTTTAATTTTTAATTCATGTTGTTCAAAATCTATTGAGTTCCAACTAGCTGTCTTAAAATGCCTCACTGCAGGCAGGTTGCTATGCCAACACTCACTCACAGGAAGTTTTGGCAGACTGAAGTCGCTCAGGTCACTGTGTTTAACATTACACAAAAGAGACACAAAGAAGTCTTCATTAAAAAAAAAAAAAGTACAAGGTTTAGGATTTATGTGTTTCTCTAAAGTACTTATTACTTCCTTGGGTGTGAAATGACACCACACTGACTTGTAAAGATTCATTACAATCACATAGCTTCTAGTAAGTTCTAGTAATTTGTTTATGTTCATACTGTAAGGAAGTTGCCAGGGCGTCTGGGCCGAGAAACGGTGACTTTCTGGGAACAAAGGACTTTCCTAAGGATTAACATTTGAACACTCTCCTCAATACATAACAGCTCCACCCGAGACACACCATACTGAGACACACACACCTCACACTCTGCCCATCACCCACTGTATTGCCATTTTCTCCCACACTGAAAACTCATTCAAAACATATGCAATGTTAAATGTGTACAATGTGTAACCATACATGTCTAGTATCATTTGAAACGTGTCAGTGCATCTGGTAAAATGGTCTCATTCTCCCATCCATAATACAAATCTCCAAGAAGTTATACAAGTGAGAAAATATTGTATGACATTAAAAAGGTGACCTCCCACAGATCTATAATCCAGGATGCCTCCTGTATGTAAATAAGTGAACCCATTCAAACACAAATTCTTATTGCCCATTTGTGACCCCTGAATAAGGGTACAAAATCTAATTATAATCACAGTATCTACCATTTGGTGGACCTATTGAATTGTCTGGGTATTTAAGGAAAGGTGATATGGAGCTCAGGGAAGTTCTGTAAACAGATTTCCTGCACTGGTGTTGTGTGTAGTATTTCACTACCAGGTAAATATTTCTAACTCTGATCTCTGAATTGTGGATTTTATATACAATTGATTGATGATTTTATTCATTGAGTTGGACTTTGAATTGTGATTTTGATTACCTGGTTAATAAACTGTTACGTTTGAATTCATTCTGACTTTTTCATTCTTATTTTCTCAAGTAAATTAAGTGAAGATTGTGTTACCACAAATCTGCGTCAGCTTAAGTATCGGACCAAAATCTAGTTGAGTGGAGCATAAGGGCACACTAACTGAGACTTTGGATTTCCGGCTAATTCTTGGCACTAATTCAAGTGTACTTAGAAATGTAAAGGCTAAAAGGGAATTTTATCAGTAATAGTAATGTTGGCTGACCAACCTAAATAGGGTGGACCTTTCCTCTGTTTAAGATAATTTTACTCTAGTTGACATGACTAAGCCAAAACTACTATCAGAAGAGTAAAGTTGGTCAACTATATCTATAGTAGTGGTTGTGACCTCTGACTAGAGTTAATGTTATTTTAATTCAAGTGTATACATTTCTGAACAGCTTACCCATCTAAGATACTAGGCTGACCTAGTGTATGGTAAGTAAACATTTTCTTTGCTTTTCTGTTTCTCAAAGGATATGCTCTTTTGCAGACAGGTCGTGAAGGAATCTCTTCATCACTCTCTTTCGCCTCATCTGTTTCTCCGACCTCTCTCCTGGACGACGACACATCTTCTCCCTGATCTGCTCTTTGCTCATTTTCATCTTCTGGATCTGCAGAGTTTAGCATCACCGTGTCTTCTGGATGAGGTTCCATATGTTTTGACTGCAGACACTTTTTGTTGCTACGACTCTCCCTGTCGACTGGCACTCCAACCATGCATCTCCAGTCATCCTCCCCATCTGAACTGTCATCTGAAGAGTGTGGTTGATTTTGCTCTGTTGACGTTTTTTCCTCCTTGCCTCTTTTCTTGTTTTCTTTTTCAGATTTTCCAGGTAAGCATTCTCTCTCTACAGGTAAGTAGTCACACGGCAACAATAGATTTCTGTGTAGTGTTCTTGTTTTCCCTTTTCCATTTTCAGGTCGAACTTCATATACTGGACTATCCTGGTACTTCCTCTGGGCGATGACATAAATTTGTTCTTCCCAAAATGATCGAAGTTTCCCAGGTCCACCTTTCTCCTTGAAGTTACAGCCAAGTACTCTGTTTCCTGGGACCAGTTCAGCTCCGTACACTTTCTTATCATACAACGCTTTTCCTCGTTCCTTCTCTTTTTGTGACACTCTTGAGGCTAACTTGCAAGCTTCTGTCATTCTCTTCCTCCAGTTCTCAGCGTAGTCATGGTAAGAGGAGCTTTGGTCCTTTGCTGGTACACCAAACATAATGTCAATGGGCAATCTGGGAGTACGGCCAAACAAGAGATAATAGGGAGCAAACCCAGTCGCCTCATTTGTCGTACAGTTGTATGCATTCACAACCTTTGCAAGTGACATCTTCCAGTCGGCTTTGGCGGTCTCAGGTAAGGTCCTCAGCATTGCTAACAAAGTTCGGTTATACCGCTCAACTTGACCGTTACCTTGTGGATGATACGGTGATGTACGGGAGCCTTGCACCCCACTTTACTCTTGCAGCTTTGCAAACAGCTTGTTGTCAAATTCCCTGCCTTGGTCGTGGTGCAGTTTTGTCGGAAATCCAAACTTCAAAACAAAGTCCCCAAACACTTTCTCAGCAGCTGTCTTGGCACTCTTGTTTCTGCAAGCATACGCCTGGGCAAAGCGTGTAAAGTGATCCATCACAACTAAAATATACTCATAACCTCCTTTACACTTCTCTAGATGCAGAAAATCAATAGAGACCAGCTCAAATGGATAAGTGGTGGTGATGTTTGTCAGAGGAGCATGGGTCACCTTGTTTGGACGCTTACTTCTCAAACAACTACAAACACGTGTGACATAGTGTTCCACGTCCTTTTGCATGTGTGGCCAATAAAATCGATCTCTGATCAGGTTCACCACCCTTTCTGCCCCCAGGTGACCCATGTCCTGATGTAACTCCTTATACACAAGCTCATGGTATCTCCTAGGCAATACCAACTGACAACGAGTTGCTGTTTTCCGGAACAACAGACCATGTTCATCCATATACAATCTCGCTCGTTCCCTCATCAGTCCTCGAATATCTTTTCCCTGACTTCGATTCACAGGCCACAGTTTGGATTTGAGGTATAGCAACACTTCTCTAATTTCAAGGTCTTCCTCTTGGGCTTTTCTCAGAACCTCCTTGGGGATCTCTGCAACTGACGTGAACAGCTCCTCCCCTTGTTCTCCTGACAAAGCTGTTTCAATAGTAAGTGGACACAGCCATGGCCCCCTCTCCTGACGCTGTAACATTTCTGATTGAGATATGCTGACCATGACGTAAGGGTGTACTTCCTCTGAACAGGCTTCCATGTACTGTTCCATCTGTAGCGGCATACGAGACAGGCCATCAGCATCCCCATTCGATTTTCCTGGACGGTATTTGATGGTGAATCGAAAATCAGCAAGTTCAGCTACCCATCTGTATGTTGTGGCATTTAGCTTGGCTGTTGACATGACATATGTGAGAGGGTTATTGTCTGTGTATACAGTGAATGATGGGGCATGATAGACATAGTCCCTGAACCACTCACATATGGCCCACTTCATGGCCAAAAACTCCAACTTTCCAGAGTGGAGATGATAGTTTTTCTCCGGAGGGGTTAGGGTTCTTGATCCATATGCTATCACCACTAACTTGCCTCTCTGTCTTTGATACAGCACTGCACCAAGGCCTTCCTGTGATGCGTCACAGTGGAGTACAAAGGGTTCATCCAGATCTGGATATCCCAGCACCGGTGGATTTGATAAATAGTCAATTAGCTCAAAGAGAACTTTTTGATGCTCATCTGTCCATGTGACTGAATGTGATGATGCAAGCTGTCCTTGGCAATTTTTCGCCTTACCCTTCCTCTTTGGCTGTACTTTCCCCTTTGGTATCTTGGTTTCAGCTAGCAGCATGTAAAGAGGTGCGGCCTTGCAGGAAAAGTTCTCAATGTAAGGTCGATAGTAAGAGAGAAATCCTAATAACTTTCTCACCTCGCCAACAGTTTTAGGGGTCCTCTCCTTCAGCGCTTGGACAGGGGCGATGTTGGCCGGGTCGATTGTGTACCCATCTTTGGTCACCCGCCTCCCCTCGTTTACGGGGGGTTAACTTGATGCCATGGTTTTGATAACACTGCAACACTTTCCTAATGTCCTGAAGATGATTCTCAAATGTTTTTGAGTGAACCAAGTTATCATCTAAGTATGGCTGACATACCTCATCGCGCAGCTCTCTCAGGCATTCCTCCATGTTCCTTTGGAATTCGGCAGGTGCATTTGACAAGCCGAACGGGATCCTCACCCATTCATATAAACCCCATGGTGTTATAAATGCGGTGAGAGGTCGACTGGATTCCTCTACAAACCCTTGGTGATAGGCTTTGCCTTGATCAAGGACTGAAAACCAGGCACTGCCTGCCAAGCTGTCCAGCATGTCCTGTATGCGGGGAATGGGGTGTCTATCTGGAACTGATTTCTTGTTTAACTCCCGGTAATCACAGCAGAGGCAGAGAGTTCCATCTTTCTTACACACACAGACCACCGGTGAAGAGTATGGCGACTTAGATTTAGTAATCCATCCTTTATTCAACAGATCCTCTAGGTATTCCTTAACCTCTCTGCGCAGTGGCTTTGGGACAGACATATATGTGTGCTTCACGTGTGGTATCATTTAGGCAAAGTTTTAGCTGGAGAGATGGAATACATCCCACATCGCTGTCATCCCGAGCAAAAGCACTACTCTCCTCCCTTAGAAGCTGTTTCACTTTCTGCTGCTGTTCAGGTGTTAGGTGATCAACACAAACAGGAGGGTCCCAGACATCTTCCTTTTGAATCATTGATGTAGCATCCACATTTTCTGTAGATTGGGTGACTCGTTCACTGTCTTTTAGGAAGAAGCTTTGGGTGTTATTTGTGGCTATCGTGCAAGCAATCTCTTTCTGGACTGTTGCTGGTCTCAGCGGGGTAGATAGCTTTTACTCTCTGTATGTGGCCCAGAATTGTCCGTGGAGGCAGGTCAATACCTCTGCTTTCTTGCAATCGCAGGACAGTGCAGTGCTCATTGCTTTTGTTGTTACTCTGGCAGGTTGCTCTACCCCACTGTTCAGCAAATAGTCAATGACATTATATCCAATGATGGGTTCCTCTGCCACCCCATCATCACCACAAATTAATACTGGTACCTCCAATTCCAATGGTGTAGCTTTATCCGTTTCCCAGCTTAAATGTCACTTCAATCCAACTTTCAAATGGGATTACTGTTTGGTTCACTGCTCGACCGGTGAGGCTTCCAGGACCTAAAATCTCTTCAAGTCTGCGTAGAGTTGTGTGTGGGAGGTGTTCTTTTCTCCACTTGTCATTCATGAGTATCCCATAGTGCCTGCGTTTCCACCCCGTCAAAGAAACAGTTCACCATACATTTATCTCCGATCAAATTCAATAACTGTGCATTGCGTTTGGTGACAACTGATTTGTACTAATGGATCTGATCAGCTGTAGGTGGCTCTCCTTCCGCTTTGCTGCCTCCTGGGCTTCCAGATGCTTAATGCTGTCACACAGGAGTTGACTTTGATGTTCCGGTCTCAGTGGTGATATTGTGTGCGTTGTTACTGTCATACTGCTAGCAGAGTGTCCTCTCTCTGTTCTTGTTGCGGATGGCCCCCTGCATCCTCTGGAAAGATGTCCACTTTGCCCACATTTAAAACAATGATCGCATTGGTCACCCCTGTCATGCTCCTGACACCCACGGCATCCTCGCTTTCTTTCTCTGGGCTGTGCAGAATGGTAAGTACTCATCACTTTCCTGATTTCTCCAATCTCCTCTCTCAGCTGCTTGACAACCTCATGGAGCTCAGAGTCTTTCTTTTCCATTACATGTGGGGTTTTTAAAGCTTTCACTTGTGTGTGCACAGACTGCTCTTTACTTCCGACAGTATGACCCATTCTCTCCTGACTTTGATGTAATTCTGCCGGAATCTCCGTGACCTTAGTCTCTCTGACGTGTGCATTTTTCTTGTACTTTTGCTGTCGTTCTGACTCGAGACTTGCAGCTTCGTTCCTCGCTGTGATGAGAACTTCATCTGTGATTGTAGAATCATCCAGGTAGGTTTTAAGTTGATATTTAATGTGATCATTAGATTACCCTGTTCCTAGCGCACGCAGGAATCTCTTCTGTATGAGGTCAGAGCTGTATGGTTCTTCTGTATCTGGCTCTCGAGCAGCAGCTAAAAGTCTTTCTTTCAATTCAATGGCTTGAAATAGGAAGTTTTGTGGTGACTCATGGCCCTCTTGAGTGATATTTATCAGTCGATTATACAGGTCTGTTGAGCTTTCTTCCTTGTAATGGCCTTTCAGAATTGTACGCAACTGAGGAAGGGTTAAATCTGTCTTGATCTCCAGCATATCATGCAGACTCATACCTGGACATACTGCTCTTATCACAGCATCAATTATCTCAGATTCCCTGTGTCCTTTGTTCACTCCAGAGTCAATTTGGTGCATCAAATTGTTGTAAGACAGCTTATCTTTCTGTCCCCGTTCTCCGATTTGGCCATTAATCTTAAAATCACGTCGGATGGTGACTTCAGGAACTGCATGCTGATGTTGTGAAAACACAGGGGAACTTGAACCATCAGAAACTTTCAAACTCAGGCGTTGGATTTCACTTTTCAGCATACTTGTTGATGATTCATAATGATGCTGCAGTTCCGCGTACTGCCTCTTTAAATGCGCGAGCTCCGCCGCATTTCTGTCGGCATCAGTGCCACCGTCTCGTACCGTGAGATCGCTGCGCTGCGCCACTCCACTGGAAAACTCTAGTAACTCTTTAACATGTTGACGGGCTACATCATCATCTTCAGTCTCTATAACAGTCTCTACTGCTTCACTTATTAATCTGATCAGTGAGTGTCGTTTGCTGTGTCCCTCCACCGACAGTTTAGCATACGCACACACCTCTTGCAGTTGATCAAGCCGCAGCTCGAGCAATGCCGCGCTCAGCCGGTCTTGTAGTTGCTCAATGTCCATGCTCAGCGTCATTGTTGACAACTCACTTAGAACGACACCACTGATCCCATCCTCGTCGCCAATATTATGTAACACACTTGAAGGCAATAACAAGCGTGGTTTTGGTTGGGTTCTTTTATTCGACCAGCACTAGTTAATACAGCCACGTTCAACAGTACAACACAATCTTTTCCGAACATCGCATGAAACACTGCTAACTTCCTCACAACTTCTTGGTCTACTTTTGGGGTTCTCCACCTGGCTACTGCCACCCACTGGACACCCATGACATGGCTGTAAATATATTACAAATATACCTGCATGACCTCACGAATACTTAAACAACCATTATTAATAACAGAACAGAAATTACAACAACAAAAAAAATTTGGGTGGGTCTAGTGTTTCATGAGAAATTAAGTTAATCTATGGTCAAATCAGTATGGTCAAAATTAATCTATCAATATATATTTTCTAGATTTCCCCACATATGATTTGAGTTTGGTATAAATGTTTTCATGCTTGCTGTATTGCCTAGATGTGCTTTAGTTATTTAAATGTGTATTTGAGCTTCTAGTATGACTAGATGGCCTCATGTATTGTTTAAGTTACTTTTTGCCTATGAATTTTATGTTAGTTACAGTTTCCCTGATTTGGCATTGTTTGTGAGACTAAAGCTCTGTATTTGTTGCTTTTGTAGAAACCACACACACACACACACACACACACACACACACACACACACACACACCTTAACATATACACCAAGCAGCTATTGAGTGTACAATAAAGATAACTTTTCCTGAGTTGACGAGACTGCACCTGTTCGTACCGACAGCCCCACTGGCTTCAAGCTAGCTACCTAAACATTCCCCTAAACTCCTTTTCAGCTACAGATTTGCACTGTATGGGGCGGCAATTACTTTAGTCACAGATCTCTTGATGTGTGCATGCAAACTGCACTCTGCTTTTGGGTGGGGATGGTTTCACAGAGGCAATCCTCCCTCCAGAAGATAAATGCACCTCAACCTGGCCTTATATCCCAGCCTGAGTTGCTTGTCCTTGGACATGTGGAGGACCGAACTTCTCCTTTTGGAATGCACCATTTATTGTTAAAGTCAATTTCTGTCATAAAGCCACAGACGCAGCGCTTTACTTTCAGCAGCTTGTACAATTATGATTTCTGATGTTCTGATGCAGCATTCTCAGAAGGTTTAACCTTGTACTTTTCCCCCAATTCAGCTTGCACTCCTACTGGTGTTGTCTGGTTAAACATTGGCCTCCAGGGTAAATTATCCCTGATCTGTTCTCTCCCCTCATCTTAGGGATGGATTTTATGCTGCGGGCATCAGTTAGCATTGATATCCCATCAAGGATGGTGACCTTGGGTGAATCTATACCCAAAAGGTTTTGAGTGAGTGGTTGGAGGCACCTGAGCTTGATGTTCTTGAATGTCTGCCAGTCTGCCTTGGATGAGAAGGTTAAGATGGCTTGTCTGAAAAGGGAATAAAAAGGGAAATTGTGGTGTTCTTCTTAAAGACTTTTGGAACTTTTTTGATGGACACGTGGGGGCATACTTCATTGGGGGAGCACATAATCAACAGGTGATGCAAAACCAGTTCACCTCCTGCCATAGCCGACCTCACCAGCTAAGAAACAAATCACTGAGGAACAGATTCAGATGATACTGGAAAAAAACATAAATCCAGTCCATGGGCTGCACCTGTTGTAATTGTCAAAAAGCCATGTGGAGACCACAGGTTTTGCATAATGTAGCGAGATCGAGCCCCAGGGAAAATGGTGCGGGATTTATGCATGTGTTTAATCGTGTTACGATCAAACATGCATAAATCGGCACAGAGGGGAATTTGGATATTAACAGTTGATTATAACGGATTATAACAATTATTAATATCTAGGGCTTGATTCAACTTTTAGAAATTTCTTTGATTCTAGAATTGAGTATCTACCTTTAAATATCTACCTTTTAATAACTCTTAAACAACACTTCTCTGGCCAGGAGAAGTATCTTTCTTTTAATTTGTAACAGGGTCGGTTCAACGTAAAAGGGACCTATGTATGAGCAATTCAGGCACAATCACGTGTGAATATATATAGTTTAATAAATCAACAAACAATAACAAACATACACAAATTAACTGAAAGAAGGAAGGAGAGAGAGAGAGAGAGAGAGAGAGAGAGAGAGAGAGAGAGAGAGAGAGAGAGAGAGACAAGGAAACGGTGTTATTACCGACACCACCTATTGAGCACAAGCAAGAAATCAGTCCAACTTATTGGTATAAGCTCAAGACTTTATAACGACAGCTTAAGGGATACTTGCATATGTTTCCTTGATCGCGAGTTTGTGCGTGTGGGGAAATTCCGCGATCCGGTCCGTGTTTGAATCTTGCAGGGTGTGTCCTTGGAGTCCACAGGAAATTCAACTTTGGTTCCTTTGTGTGATGAGATCCGTTGGAAGATGGCGAAGAAGGCGAAGGGCGAAGCGGGACGAAGAGAAGAGCGAAGAGGGCAAGAAGAAGAGATGGCAAGAAGAAGAGCAAGGAGAAGAGAGCGAAGAAGAGACAGAAGAAGCATTTGTAGACCGTCTTAAAGGGCCATTACGGGCACACCTCTTTTGTCGGAACAGACAATCAGAGCGAAGGAACTCAGAAGTGGGAAATCTTCCTTTGTCTTTGAGTCTTAAGGGAGTTTAACTTAAGAGTTAAAGGAACGGCGAGGATTGACGTCATTCTTCCTTACGCATTCACTGGCTATAAGTTTCTAACCTATCAAACATATCTAAAATGGTTATAACAAAAAGCATGCATACATACAGGGCACACAGCACACCTAAAATGAAAAATTCCTCAGTTAAAAGTCATATAATCTATTCGGATGTCCTTTGGTATGTGAGAGGGGGTGGGGGCTGTTATTTATGACGGTCTCTCGTGGGCTGCACGAGGCATGGTTTGTGTCCTTTTAGCACCGTTAACCTGTCGGTCTGTAGACTTCACGGCGCCGGTCTTGTTTGAGTCATTATAACTAATCAAAGTATTGGTCCGTTGATCATTTATGAGCACCGTCCATACGCTACAGTAGACTACAGAGGCCTTAATCACCTGACACTTAAGGATTTATAATTTTATTTAAATTTATTTTGACTCTTGTTTTAGCTCGAGGGTACTGGCAGGTGTCAGTGGGGAAACAGTCAAGACCAAAGACAGCTTTCGCATCACACTGTGGCCTATTTCAATTCAAAGTTCTCCCTTTTGAACTCTGTAATGCCCCAGCTATGTTTCAGAGGCTGATGAACAATGTTCTCGCTGGCTTGATTTAGATTCAAGATTCAAGAGTTTTATTTGTCACATACACAGTTATATACAGAATATACAACCGGCAGTGAAATGTAAACAGGTCCGCTCCATGGACAGTGCAGATTCACAGTTAAAAACACAAGGAGGAAATTATAATAGAAATAGAATAAAAAGTATATATATATATATATATATATATATATATATATGTAGAATTATATAATAAATCGTCAAGTAGAAAAAAAGTAAAAATAAAGAAGTGAAATAAAATAAGTGGAGTAAACTGTGCAGTGAGTAAACTGTAGACTTATAAATATGTGGTTAACAAATGTATAAAGAGTATAATGTGCAAACAGGTTTATAACAGGTTGTTACACAGTAACAACGAGAACAGAACAGAAAGTGCAGTGCAATGTCAGTATATCGATGGTCACATGATTAGGTGACTGAGTTCAGGAGTCTGATGGCCTGGGGGAAGAAGCTCCTCCTGAGTCTCTCAGTTTTGGCCCTCAGGCTTCGGAAGCACTTACCAGATGGCAGCAGCGTGAAATGAGGGTATGCAGGGTGATTAGAGTCCTTGATGATCTTAGTAGCTCTGCCTTTGCAGCGTTTGGTGTAGACGTCCTGCAGAGACGGGAGAGCTGACCCTGAGATACGCTCGGATAAGCGCACGACTCTTTGCAGGGCTTTGCAGTCATGACTGGTGCTGTTCCCATACCACGCTGTGATGCACTGGGTTAATACACTTTCTATCGCCCCTAAATAGAAAGTTTTCAGGATAGCTGGTGAAACCCTGAATTTCCTCAGCTGGCGCAGGTAGTACAGTCTTTGCCTGGCTTTTTTCACCTGTGTCTGAATGTGAGCAGTCCAGGTCAGGTCCTCGGAGATGTTTACACCCAGGTACTTGAAGCTGCTCACTCTCTCTACTGGTGACCCGCTGATCATGAGGGGGGAGTATGTCCGTTGCTGTCTCTTCCTGAAGTCCACAATCATTTCTTTGGTCTTGCCAACATTCAGAGAGAGACAGTTGTCCTGGCACCATGATGTTAGATGCTCCACCTCGTCCAAGTATGCCGTCTCATTGTTGTTGGAAATGAGGCCCAGGACAACAGTATCATCAGCAAATTTGATGATAGAGGTGGAGCTGGTAAGTCTGTTTTCATTGTTTATGAATTACATGAAACAGAAATTAGAAGGTTTTAAATAGTTTCAATAGTCCCATTACCGAGAATATTCAGATTATCACCTCGGGATGGAAGGGAAAATTTCTGATAACAGTGATTTATTGTTTGCTTTATGGAGTGAAAAAGTTGAGCCTAGCTTGTCCAAACTCAAGAAAGAGTATATTGGAATTAAAAGTTCAAATGATGAAATGATTCGATGGTGGGACATAATTGGCAAACACCAAAAGAAATCAAAACATGGTAAAATAATTGAGGCTTTAAACTTCATAAGTTTTAAAAGGCTACATAATGTGATACCATTTCTATTATCAAGTCTAGATGAGAAATGTAAAGAAGTGCATTCTAAAAATGCAGAAGCAGAAAAGTCTGAGGCAAAGATTCAAGATCTTCAAACACAGCTAGATAAATTACTAGCTGAGCAGTTAGCTCTGACTGAAAAGTGTAAAAAATTTTAAAAAGACCATTGCAGATCTCAAGGCTAAGCTAAATGCTAAAAAGTTAATGTCTCCCAAAACGCTTAACAGCGATGGGACTAAAAAGCATGTTCACTTCTTAGATGAGCTGACTTGCTCTAATGAATCTGAAACGTTTAGTTCAGAAAATGCATGTTTAACTCAAGAAAGTGTGCTCATTTCAGTTCTTAAGGTGATGCAGCACCACAATAGCGCAGAGTCATGTACCAGTACGCATGGTGTACAAGCATTAGAGAGTCATGAAAATCCTCAAACTCCAGGAGAACATAGCATTCAATCCTATGGCAAAGAGAACAGGTTTTGCAGTTCCTCTCAGAAAATAGGCCATTCAGAGGAGAGATGCTGGTCACTGGGTAAAGGTCGACCTCCACCTTATTTTCAGAAAAATAGGAAATTACTTTCTAAGGGCAAAGATCAGCGCTCATTTGCAGGTAAAACTCTCAGTGAGTTAACTGCAGTGTTCATGCAAGGCCTTCAGCTGTTAACCTCACTGGCTAGTGGACTAGCAGCCTCATAGCAGTGAATTTAATAGTTAAACATCTAAATTGCAATGATCCTGTTTGTATTTTCAAATTTGTAATTGTATTAAACACATTGTGCGCATTGAACACACATTATAGTTGTTTGTGTTAATATATACACAGACTAGTTAAGTTTATTCTTTAAAACACATGATTGCTTTACTGTAAGTGTTGTATGAAACACTTAGAATAAAGATTGTAGATGCTTTTCATTCTAGGCCATGTATCTTGTGAAAATTGGAATAACTTTAATACTGAAATTGTTTAGCCATTTCCAGTTTCATGTGTTTCTATGATGAATTTGTTTGTCTCCTGAGTGGAAAACTCTGCTATTTTCCATATAGCTGCAGTAAAACCATGTACAGGAGCATAGAATTGCCATGTGGCTACAGTGTAATTTACAATTGCATTAACCATGAAAATGCTTTCATCACAGCAGGATTCGGTAACTCTGACCTTTGCACTTTATCATGCTCCCTAACAAAAACACTGGTGTGGGGAGATTTTGAGCCAACCACACCTCACTCACATTCTCATGCTGGCTTCCTGTTACAACAGGACCACATTTGCATCACAACTGTAAAACCTCCTCACCATGTTTGGGGCATGATTTACACATAGCCACAGCTAAATGCAGCCACATAGATGTGATCTTCACACACAAAGTCAAATCTACATTTACATCAGCCTCACAAAATGTATTCTATTTTATTTAAGTCTTTACATCTAGACTGTATTATGACTGAATTTCTCCCAGCTATTGTTTTTGTTTTTCTTTAGAGATTTACTAAATCAGTTAGTTATTATGTGTCTCACCAAGTTAAATATCAAAATGTATGTGAATTTAGGCATTTCTCATTCTTACCTAAGTGCAAACATTTATTTTATCATTGTATTGTAACAATGCATTTGATTTTGAACTTATTTGATTTCTGAGTCTTTGTATTTTGTCCATTTGACTTGCAACAATGTTTTTGGACATCTATGGAATGGAATTTCTGTATTTGGTTACACTGAATATTTTGCTGATACTCTTCATGAAAAGGGGGATTTAAGCCAACAATGATTGTTGTTTTGTTATAAGGCAATTTTTAATGTTCCAGAAACAATGTAAGAGCTTGTGAGATCGTCTGTTATTCTCAACCTTGTAGCGAATCTAGCTCAAGGGAAATGGTGCGGGATTTATGCATGCGTTTAATCGTGTTACGATCAAACATACATAAATCGGCACAAAGGGGAATTTGGATATTAACAGTTAATTATAACGGATTATAACAATTATTAATACCTATGGCTTGATTCAGCTTGTAGAATTTTCTTTAATTCTAGAATTGAGTTCAAAGGACGGATAATTGTCCACCAACTATTTCCCTTATAAGAACTCTTGGACAAGACTTCTTTGGCCACAAGAAGTATCTTTCTTTTAATTTGTAACCGGGTCGGTTCACCGTAAAAGGGACCTATGGATGAGCAATTCAGGGACAATCACGTGTGAATATATATATTTTAATAATCAACAAACAATAAACAAACATACACAAATTAACTGAAAGAAGGAAGAGAGAGAGAGAGAGAGAGAGAGAGACAAAGAAAAGGTGGTATTACCGACAATAACCTATTGAGAACAAGCAAGGAATCAGACCAACTTATTGGTATAAACTCAAAACTCTATAACAACAGTTAAGGGATACTTGCATATGCTTCTTTCGTGGCTGGTCGCGAATTCGTGCGTGTGAGGAATTCCGCGATCTGGTCCGTGTTTTGAATCTTGCAGGGCGGATCCGTTGGAGTCCGCGGGAAGTCCAAATTTGGTTCCTTTGTGGAAAATGTCCTTTGTGGAAAATGGCGCGCTGGCGATCTGAGAATCCGAAAAGAGTGGGAAGAGAAGTGAGGGGCAAGAAAAAGCAACAAGAGAGAGTAGAGAGAGTAAGAGAGTGTAAGAGTAAGAGAGCGTAAGAGAGCCTGCAGGCCTTTTTGAAGGCCATCACGGGGACGCCTCTTTTGTCGGAACAACCAATCAGAGCGAAGGAACTAAGAAGCGGGAAATCTCCCTTTGTCTTCGAAGTCTCATCTCATTAACATGTTTATGGCCTTTTTAAGTTTGCAGACTTTTGGGTTTTGGCATAAAAGAAAGAGTTTGATGCATCATAGTACCACAAAACACACATAGACGGTCTACAAATTGAGAGACAAAGATTTTGAGACCAAGCATGGGGAGTTTAACTTATGAATTAAAGGAAAGGTGAGGATTGACGTTGTTCTTCATTAAGCATTTACTGATTATAGGTTTCTAACCTAAAAAAGCATGCATACATACAGGGAACACAGCACATCTAAAATGAAAAATAAGTAAGTTAAAAGTCACATAGCACATTTGGGTGTTCTTTGGTATGTGTGAGTGTGTGAGGATGGGGGGCTGTTTTATGAGGGTGTCCTTTGGAATGCAGAGGAGAGAGGGATGAAGGAGGCTGGTTTGTGTTCTTTAGAGGTGTTAAACTGTCAGTCCGTAGACTCCACGGGGCCAGTCCTGTTGATTCACTTTTCATAATCAAAGCATTGGTCTGATCGATCATTTATGAGCACCGTCCATACTCTACAACCTTGACCAGTTTATTAAGTACATCGATTAAAGGGCTCATTGCCAGAGACTATTTTAATCTGACCACATCAAACTTCTGACCAATGACAAATGCCGTGTATGCTTTTGTTCTTTGTTGTGCTATATGTTCTTTTAATCACAGGATCCCTGCTGCACAAGTTCACATCCTGTGTCCTCAGAAAGAGGAACAAGCGTTTGCTCTAACCTTCAGTGACTGTTCTTGAGCTGTGAAGTATTCAGTGGACGTTTTGCATATCAATGATTGGTGCAACACCATTTGATGGAGCTTTCTCATGAAGGACTGAAATGAGAACAAAGACTGAAGACTGACCAGCTGCTTTTGCAACAAGTGTGGACGAGAAGTCTGAAGATGACATCTGACAGAAAGCATGTCTTTGTGGACTGTGCCACCTTTGGACTAAATGATTGTGGCCAATGGTGCCAAGGGGGGAATTGAAAGGATTGAAAATAATCAAAGATATTTGATTTTTGAAAATGGAGAAAGACATTTGCTTTACTGTTTTCAACCCCCATCTTTCTTATCAGAAGGGCCATTTGGACTTCCTAAAGACAAAGAAATGCTGAAGGCCTGTAGGCCAAATGTGTGTCACACCTTAGTACAGTGGGGGAAGTTTGGTCTGATTGGTCAGTTTGAATGTCTCACATTAGGGTTTCAGTCACATGGTCAAGGAATAGATAAAAGAAGATTGTAACTGTTGCTCTCTCTCTTTTATTCTCTGGCTCTCTCTTCTTGGGGGCCTTCTCTTTGGCTCTTGTTCTTTGCTCTCTTCTCTTCTTTGTCTCTCTCTCCCCCTCTCTCTTTCTATCCCTCAGGTAACATTCATGCTGGGTACGATTAAAGTTTTTATCATCTCATACATTTATTTTGTAACTATTTTAAGTGTAACCATAACTAGATTTTGTCATTAAATTCTTTCAATCACAAATGATGTGCTAACTAGTTTTGATTTGGTATTGACTTTGAAGTGTTACCTATTGCGATACAATATAGTCCATTATAGCAACGCTCTCCCACATATTTTGGTATTGTAACTGTGCTTATTTCCGTCGTTGGTATAAGCTGCAGTGGGTGGTAAAGACGAGAAATGTACAGTTTTCTATCATCTTGCTGATAAAATTTCTTTAGTCATTCGGCAACCCGGCAGTCAGAACCACTGTAGGCAATCCACCCTTACAAACGTCAACAGTAAGAATAAACTAATTTAAGTGCAAAAAGTGCCCAATATAAGTGATCAGAATAAACAACGTAATTAGCAGGCATTACTCACACATTACTGCTTTAACTTCAGACAGAACTACAGTAATGTTATGTCTTTTGTGAAGTACATATTTATAGAACATATTGCAGAACTTAACAGTCAAACTGCATTAATCGTTGAAACCTCTTTCAGCAGCTGTCAGTGACGAGTAGAGAGCAGTCTAAACAGTTTAAAAGTTGCAGATGTCCTGAACTTCCGGAAATCCGGTGGTCACTATGGAAACCAAAACTTGCGAGTTTGGAACCGATGATTGGAATCGAAAATACATTTTCTAAACGATTCCAATGGCATCATTATTTTTTTTTTAAACTGTTCCAAGTTGGAACCAGTTCTTGATGCCCAACCTGGATGGTATTTCTCCTGATCCGAAAAAGGTGGAAGCAGTCACAGATTTCAGAATGCCAATGGACGTAAAACAGTCCTGTAAGCAAAACGGTAGCTTTCAAGATTCAAGATTCAAGAGTTTTATTTGTCACATACACAGTTATATACAGAATATACAACTGGCAGTGAAATGTAAACAGGTCCGCTCCATGGACAGTGCAAATTCACAGTTAAAAACACAATGAGGAAATTATAATAGAAATAGGATAAAAAAGTACTATATATATATATATATATATATATATATATATATATATATATATATATATATATATATATATATATATAATATATCTATATCTGTAGAATTATAAATAATCAAGTCAAGTAGAAGAAAAACAGTAAAAATAAGAATAAAGTGGAATAAAATAATTGAAGTAGACTGTGCAGTGAGTAAACTGTAGACTTATAAATATGTGGTTAACAAATGTATAAAGAGTATAATGTGCAAACAGGTTTATAACAGGTTGTTACACAGTAACAACGAGAACAGAACAGAAAGTGCAGTGCAATGTCAGTGTATCAATGTTTATCCTGAAGTGAAGTCACGTGGTGTTAAGTTCAGGAGTCTGATGGCCTGGGGGAAGAAGCTCCTCCTGAGTCTCTCAGTTTTGGCCATCAGGCTTCGGAAGCACTTACCAGATGGCAGCAGCGTGAAATGAGGGTTTGCAGGGTGATTAGAGTCCTTGATGATCTTGGTAGCTCTACCTTTGCAGCGTTTGGTGTAAACGTCCTGCAGAGACGGGAGAGCTGACCCTGAGATACGCTCGGATAAGCGCACGACTCTTTGCTGGGCTTTGCAGTCATGACTGGTGCTGTTCCCATACCACGCTGTGATGCACTGAGTTAATACACTTTCTATCGCCCCTAAATAGAAAGTTTTCAGGATAGCTGGTGAAACCCTGAATTTCCTCAGCTGGCGCAGGTGGTACAGTCTTTGCCTGGCTTTTTTCACCTGTGTCTGAATGTGAGCAGTCCAGGTCATGTCCTCGGAGATGTTGAAGTTGAAGTTGAAGTTGAAGTTTATTCGTCATTACACATGTACAAGTACAGTATAACGAAATGAAGTTTGGAGCAAGCCTCCGGGCCGCAGCCGATTATTCAGGCGCCGCCCTACGCTCTCCAGAAATACAAGAATGCAATTTAGCAAGCATTACATAGCAAACACAACAAAACATAAACATAAACATAAACATGACACAGTACACGTGGTCACGTGATGGGATTTTTTGTATGGAGTGGGAGAGGAGATAGATAAACAGGCAGACGGTTGGAGGGGGTGGGATCGGGTAGGTTGTGTATGGAAAGAGTGAGTCTGAGATTGTGTTGTGTGAGAATGTTAGCCATAACTTCAGATGTTTTCGAGTTCAGTTCTATGGTTTGTCCTTGAAGGGAGATAAGGCAGTGCACAGGGGAAGCAGACAAAGCTGTCAGGCTGAAATCCCAACCGAGAGATAGGGACCAAATGAGGTTCGTTGGGCTAGTTGATTAGGTCAGGCAAATACAATTTATTATTTTTTAATCCATTTGATGATCTTCGGTAATTTGTCTGGATCATAATCAATCAATCAGATCTGGTCCTCAGCATTCGCGTCCGGTCTGTGCAGTTTCCCTAGACATTACGTCCAGCCTCATGGCCAGACCGGTTACAGTCCGTAAAAGTTCACCGATCTGACCCCCGATAGAGCCCACTCTACCCTGCGTATCCGCAGTCCGGACTGCGTTGTTACGGTTCAGTTCCTCAATTCCTATCACTTTCTGATCTAATTCCTTCAGACGGTCACACACAACCCCGAAGCATTCTTTAATTTCCACAGACAGCGGCTGGGTGAATTTGCTTGCAGCTGTCTTACCAATCTTCCGATAGGTCAGGGCAATCCCAAAGCCAAAGAATAGGAACCCGCCATCAATAATCCAATCATGTATAAATCTTCCGCATCCTCCACGGACAGAGCCTCCAGGCACAGGACTTGCCAGTTGTTCCATGCGTCCCTCACGTACCCTGCGGCAAAGGTCCCGTCCGGGCAGGTGGGTTCTCCCGGGGCACCCTTCCTTAGTGAGAAAATCTTGTCGATTGCGCTGATTGACCAGTTAATCAATTCCATTTCAGTATTTTCAAGAGTCCAGCAAAGCAGCAGTCAGAGAAGAGAAGAGACGAAACACTAGACAAAACAAAACAGCGCGAGAGCCAGCAGGGAACAGAGAGAAAACACGTCTGCACGGATAGAAGGACAGAAAGGAATCTGTCAGGTACCTGGGTGTTTACACCCAGGTACCTGAAGCTGCTCACTCTCTCTACTGGTGACCCGCTGATCATGAGGGGGGAGTATGTCCGTTGCTGTCTCTTCCTGAAGTCCACAATCATTTTGAAAGAATTGAAAATAATCAAAGATATTTGATTTTTGAAAATGAACAAAGACATTTGCTTTACTGTTTTCAACCCCCATCAGAAGGGCCATTTGGACTTCCTAAAGACAAAGAAATAATGAAGGCCTGTAGGCCAAATGTGTGTCACACCTTAGTACAGTGGGGGAAGTTTGGTCTGATTGGTCAGTTTGAATGTCTCACATTAGGGTTTCAGTCACATGGTCAAGGAATAGATAAAAGAAGATTGTAACTGTTGCTCTGTCTCTTTTATTCTCTGGCTCTCTCTTCTTGGGGGCCTTCTCTTTGGCTCTTGTTCTTTGCTCTCTTCTTTCTCTCTCTCTCTCTCTCTCTCAGGTAACATTCATGCTGGGTACGATTAATGGTATAAGTTTTCATCATCTCATACATTTATTTTGTAACTATTTTAAGTGTAACCATAACTAGATTTTGTCATTAAATTCTTTCAATCACAAATGATGTGCTAACTAGTTTTGATTTGGTATTGACTTTGAAGTGTTACCTATTGCAATACAATATAGTCACATTATAGCAACGCATTACCCACATATTTTGCTATTGTAACTGTGCTTATTTCCGTCGTTGGTATAAGCTGCAGTGGGTGGTAAAGACGAGAAATGTATAGTTTTCTATCATCTTGCTGATAACGTTTCTTTAGTCATTCGGCAACCCTGCAGTCAGAACCACTGTAGGTGATCCACCCTTACAATTTCTTTGGTCTTGCCAACATTCAGAGAGAGACAGTTGTCCTGGCACCATGATGTTAGATGATCCACCTCGTCCCAAGTATGCCGTCTCATTGTTGTTGGAAATGAGGCCCAGGACAACAGTATCATCAGCAAATTTGATGATAGACAGCTGTTGTGGACAAACAGTCATGCGTGTAGAGAGAGTAGAGCAGGGGACTCAGGATGTTAGCTCCCACACCAGGGTGATGGAGGTTTGGACTGGCCTATTTCACCACCTGAGGCCTGCCAGTGAGGAAGTCCTCAATCCAGTGGTGTTCAGGCCGAGATCCAGGAGTTTGAGTTATATGGGAACTAAAAAGGCTGAGCTATAGTCAATAAATAGCAGCCTTACGTAGTTCCCACTTTTGCTGTCGATGTGAGTGAGGGAGGAGTGGAGGACATGAGAGATGGCATCTTCAGTCGATCTATTGGGACGATAGGCAAACTGAAGAGGGTTTACTGTTCTTAGGGACAGGGATGATGGTGGATTTTTTGAAAGAGGTGGGGACCACAGATGTAGCGAGGGACTCATTAAAGACAGATGTAAACAACCCGGCGAGCTGATCAGCACAGGACAGCAGAACACGACCTGAAATACCATCCGGCCCGGCAGCTTTCCTGACGTCCACACGCTTGAGTGCTCTCCGAACTTCATCCTCCGAGACAGAGATCACGTGGTTGTTGCTGCTCTGAGTAATTTCCTCTAACGCGACACTTGGCGGAGTCGCGTTGCCGCGGTTACAGTCAAAGCGAGCGTAGAAAGAGTTTAACTCATTCACAAGCGACGGATCAGAGCTCACCTCTGCAGAGGATTTAGATCCAAACGAGCAGATTTCACGAGCAAAACACTGCACAAAGCGGAATGGCCTTACTCACCACCTGAGAAAGAGTGTTTGGGAGTGATTTGGGCTCTGGAACATTGAGGGCCTTACATTGAGGGCCTTCATGTAACCCATTTCTACTGACCACAACAACCTGAGGTGACTGATGACCCATCCCAGCCTCTCTGGACGACTGGCAAGATGGTCCTTGCGCCTACGGGATTTTGACTGTAACATCATCCATCATCCACAGGCCAGGTGTTCAGAATAAAGTTCCAGACGCTCTGTTACGCAGCTCACTTCTGCATTGTGAGGGGCCTATTGACATTCTTCCGCCGCATTCGGTCATAGCTGGTTTGGATCTGCACAGTCTCTCCTCAATCACAATCACAGACAGAGAGCAGTTGAGGCAGTTACAAAATGGAGACCTAGTGGTTGGCGGCAGGGCTTAAAAACGAAAAAACAAAACAAAAAAAAACAAAAAAAAAACAAAAACAAAAAAAAACAACAGCGATCGGTTCTCTCCGAGCAGAATTGATATTTTAGCGTTTCCGTTTTTGCGTTCCTCATTAAACATTACTGTTCTGAAAACGGTTTGATTTGAACAAATGCTGGTTAATAACGTTATTTTAATTTAGCCTACACTTTAAACAAATATGTATAAATAAAGACTTATTTTCACTCAAAAAGAAGATAACACATTACATTACATAACATTTATTTCATAACAGTTAAAACCACAACAGAAATAACTGCAATAATTACAAAGCATAAACAGCTGGAAAAATATTGACCTGTTTTAATGGACCGTTAGACAATGAAAAGTGGCCCTCTTATGCCTAATTCTTTTCAGGAGAGTGATAACATTTGTACATAACTTTTTTCCAACATGACTTGTTTTAAAAATTACATTAATAAAAAAATAAATAAACTGGATAACCATTGCTCTTTTAATGCACCGTCAACTGCTAATTTCAAAGCAAAACACTGCGCAACACGTCCTTGCATCACATAATCAAATTCAGTCAGCTAATAAAGCTCGATCATTTAATGCAATGCAACATTATAAAACTACAACAAAATTTCTACCATTTAATACGAAGCATATATTGGCTACCTGAAAGACTATAGGAATAATGTGCCATAGTTGCTAGTACTTGGATAGGCTTAAGCGAAATCCACAAACTAACCTAAATCAGTCTATTTGAGCTTAAAGTGCGTACTGCTGGTTTTAACGTACGAAAAGAATATGCTCCAATACCTGCGCATTCATTGAAAATGCGCGCTCTACACTGACTTGCGTTACCAGTAGTGCAATTACATTCATAGCAAGATGACTGCTGCATGGGCATTTCACTCACGCTTGATGTCAACGTCACATGCTGTACTACTCAATTCATTTTTGGTCACTGCCAAATTAAAATATTAAAGAGTGATAAAATAACATTATTAACCGGTTAATGGTCATTTCAAATAAACGTTTCTGTTCAGAACGATTAAAATTGATTGTGTTTTCATGTTCGTTTTTGTTCCTGATAAAAATGTGTTCGTTTCTGGTTTTCGTTTTTGTTCCTTGAAGCGGTTCAGAGCACTGGTTGGCGGCCTTCTTTGAAACCTTGAAGGGGGCGGCTCAGATGAAGAATATGTCATTCATGATGGTCTACTTTATTTCAGGAACCCTAAGATAACCTGCAGACTCCACCCAATGAAGCAGCTTATTTTATATGGCCCAACAGTAATTTCAACCCACTGTACTCATATTATATTACTCTATAAATATTATCACGACCGTCCTACAGCTGGCCACCTGGGTATGATGAAAACGATGGCCAGGCTGAAACAAAGGTTATTTTGGTCCAAAATGGCAGCAGATGTGAAAAGATACATTATATCCTATCCTGTGAGCCAGTTGACGAAGCCGAGCCAAAAGGAAACCAGCAGGCCTGATGGTTCAGATCAAACCAGTGAAACCTTGGGAATACACAGGAGTGGATTTTGTGGGTCCGCTTCCTCATACTCAGAGTGGCAACGAATAGCTATATATTGTCTTTGTTGATTACTTTTCAAAATGGGTAGAAGTAAGTGCAGTGCGGTCAGCGACGGCTCAAGTGGCAACGAGTGAGACTGCACCCCATGAGAGCACGGGTCACTCTCCTGCAATGTCATTATATGGATGTGAGTTGGAGACGGCGCTTGATTTGATAGCACAACCAATTACTGATGGAGTGGATGATCCTGACCTGCTCTACCTTGACGGCTTCCTTAAAAGTTGCTCACGATCATGCCAGAGCCGCTCTGGTGGCGAGCCATACAAAAAGCACAGTTTCATATGCTGTGGGGACTTAGTCAGGGTTAGTGTTGTCAGAAGACCCATTACTACGGTACTAAAAAAAAATTAAAACGTCACGGTACCAGGTTTTCTTAAGCACCGAAAACCCGGTTCTTGATGTGCAATCCAAAAGGTGCGCAGTTGCGTCGTCTTCATAACAGCACTGAGACATGGCTACCGGCGGTGCTGATGCGGTGGCTGTAAATCCACGTATGGAAATAATTTTGGATTTGCGGCTGATGGCGAGGGGAACATCACAGATCCTCAAAAGCCAATCTGCAAATGATATAATGATCTAATGAAACAGTTCAAGCAGGTAAGTTTCAATTTTATTTCATATTTAGAGCTTCTGTTATGAATAATATACCATATTTTAATTTTAACGTCGGATTGAAATAAAACTTTAGCATTGTAAATTGTTAGCATATGTGGTACGGCTAACGTTATAATGAGTGTCAGAATGACGCGGTTTAGATTAAATAAAAGTACATTAATATAAAACAATCTTCTGTATATTGTGCTAAAACCATACAGTTAGATTGTACCATTCACTAACATTAGGCTACTTCATGCATTAGCTAACATCAACTTACAGTGAGTAAACAATATATTTATTTTCACAGCATTAATTAATGTTTGTAAATGTTATTTAATACAAACACTTTTTGGCAGCAGCAGAAATATTACAAAAACTCACCTGAAGCAAGAAAACTGAACCGAGCTGTTGCTGAATTCATATGTATGGATAAAGTGCCCATTTACACTGTTGAAAAATTGGGATTTCAGCAACTGCTTCATCACTTTAACCCAAAATACCATCTTCCAAGCCGAAACTTTATGTACACAGAGATTCTCCGCATCTACAATGACACCAGAGACCTCATAAGCCAACATCTTGGAGAGAAACCATTTTACAGCTGCACAGCAGATCTTTGGACAAGCACTTTCACGTCTGTAACGCTGCAGTACATTACTAAATCGTGGGAATTGCAATCCTGGCATTTTGACTGTTGTGGTCTCACCACAGGTCACACTGCTGAAAGTTTGAAGGAGGCCTTTGAAGAGAAACTTAAACTAGAATTTGGACATTGTAAGAATGTCAGGCATCACAACCGATAATGCCACAAATAACAAAAGTCTTAAAGGACTACCCCTGGATTCCTTGTTTTGGACACAATCTCCACCTCGCTGTAAATAAGGCATTAGATAATAAACAGGGTGTCCACAGCTCTGTCAAGGCTTCGAAAAACTTCACCAAAACTTTCCAGCTGGCCAAAAAAAAACAGAAAGATCTGAGTTTATAGTCTAGGGAGGACATTCATGACGAACCCACTCGCTGGAATTCTTCATACGATATGGTGGAACGTTTCTTGGAGCAGCAGCAAGTTGTCTGTGCTGGCTGAAGACAGGAGGAAGGGAGAAAAAAAAGGAAAAAGAAAAGGCATCTGATGCCAAAAACCAGTGGGGCTGTCGATAGGAACAGGTGCAGTCTCGTCAACAAAAAAGTTATCTTTATTGTACACTCAATAGCTGCTTGGTGTATATGTGAAGGTATACACGTGTGGTTTCTACAAAAAGGAACAAAATACAGAGCTTTAGTTTCACAATAAACCATGCCAAATCAGGTATAGGTGTGTGTGTGTGTGTGTGTGTGTGTGTGTGTGTGTGTGTGTGTGTGTGTGTGTGTGTGTGTGTGTGTGTGTGTGTGTGTGTGTGTGTGTATATATATATATATATATATATATAAACATTAAGTTCACAGGCAAAAGTAACTTAATACATGAGGCCATCTAGTCATAGTAGAAGCTCAGATACACATTACTAAAGCACATGTCCAATCAGAAAATACAGAAAATAAACATTATACCAAACTTAAATCATACTCTTCAAATATCAAGCAAAAGCACTTACATAGTCAATTACACACACATAGGACATAGAAAGGCAGAAAAGGACTAAAACTCAGTCCTCTGCATGGTACAGCCACATGCAATAGAAAGGGTAACACTCTGGGCACAGGTGCAGTCAATAAAGCCTGTGAGGAAGTCCTGATTGGCGTGAAATTGGGTGGGTGGAGCTTGGGACTAACACGGAAATTAACAGTTCTAGGAGGAGGTGTGGCACTGGCCTTGAGAGTGCAGCTTAAAGACCTAAGAATTTCTCAACAATTAGTGTTAGAAACTGTTAAAGCAGTTCTTGAGCCACTCAGTCCTTTTACTGATGCGCTTAGTGGTGAAAAACATACCACCCTGTCCTCAGTCTTGCCATTACTCTGGAAGATATTTGAATGTCTCAGTCATGAACAAAGTGACTCAAAGAAAGAGTCACTTTGCCAAGAAATGAAGGAAAAGATAAACGATTATCTTGCAGCTGCGGCTTCTTTTCAACACTGCAACTTACCTTGATCCAAGATTCAAGAACAGCTTTGTTTCTCTTAAGGATGATGTGAAGAAAAGTCTCCTGGATGAGGCGAGGAAAATGGGCAATGAAGAATTAAGTGCATCTCGGGTGTCTGGAGAGTCAAGTCAAGAAGTCAGGACATCAAAAAAATCCAGACATTTTTGGACCAGCATCCTCAGGTCAAGCACAGCTTTCTGCAAGTGATGAGTTAAATGGTGAATTCTTAGTGTACGGTCAGATGCCTGAGGTCAGTGCTGAGGATGATTCACTTTCCTGGTGGAAAACAAATATGGGTACACTACCTCAACTATCATAGTTTGCCAAGAAGTATCTATGCATTGCTGCATCAAGCTGTTCATCTGAAAGAGTGTTCAGTACTGCAGGGTATATTGTTAGCCCAAGAGGCTAATATTATATTACACCATATATTATAGAATTAAAACACTTTATACCCAAATGTCAAAACATTTACTTGAACCAATGAACAGCACTAATAAAGCCCCAGTCTTGCAGATCATTAACTAAAAAAAGTTGCTTTATGGTTTAGTTACACTTTAAGTGTTACTAAATGAATGCTGTGCTAACATGTATGCTTGTACTGCTTGTACGTTATCTACCTATGTCTTGTTAACTTTTCAACTCAGTCATGTATGAGTGGTTGTTAAGTACAAGTGTTCACTTTGCTGTGTGCGACTAAGGGCAGCCTTTTTTTGTTTGTTTTGCTCCTGGAAACCTAGGGAAGTTTCAGAGGATTGAACTCCATCACTTTTCAGATATGAGTAGCTATGGCTATGGTCAGTGCTCATATATCCGAGTGTTGAGTGAAGACAAAGTGCACTGCTCGTTTGTTATTGGGTAGGCAAGGGTTGCACTCACAAAGGTCGTGACCATACCCAGGCTTGAGGCCAACAGAGATGCAAAAGATAACGGATCTACCTGCTGTTGATCCCTCTCCACTGTTCTCTTACTGTGGGATTGATTGTTTCAGACCATTTCTCACCAAGCAAGGTCGGAAAGAGCATGAGATATGGTCTCATAGTCACCTGTTTCTCCTCAAGAGCAATCCACATAGAGATGCTGGAAAATCTCACAACAGATGCATTCATAAATGCCTTGCTGTGTTTTATAGCTATCCATGGAGCTGTAAGAGAGATCAGATCGGATCAAGGGACACATTTTATTGGGCCAAAAAATGAGCTTGGCAAAAGCTTTGAAAGAGCTGGACAAGGACAGATTGACTGATTTCTTCATGCTACACCTATCCCAGAAGAAATGTGACTTCATTATGAATGTACTTGATGCCAGTCACATGAGAGGGGATTGGGACAGGCAGATCAGAGCAGTTAGAAGCGTTCTAAGCTGGGTCCTTTCGCAGAGCTCAGAAGGATTAGATGATGCTTCCTTGAGAACTTTCTTCAACAAATCAAATGTCAATCATAAATAGCCACCCACTCACCACAGATACCATCAATTATCCCAAGGGGCTAGAGCCACTTACCCCATTACCATTAAACCATTTACTCACCATGAAATCTACTGTCCCAATCTGCCTCCACCAGGGAAACTTGTACCAGAAGACCTGTATGCAAGGAAAAGGTGGTGCAGAGTACAATATCTGGCAGAGCAATTCTGGGGCAGATGGAGGAAGGAATATCTGGCAAACTTTCCAAGACGAAATGTGAAGACTGGAGATTTCGTCATTGTCAAGGAAGAAGGGATTCCCCGCAATGAATGGAGACTTAGGCGAGTACTTGATGTTTGTGAAGATAAAGATAGACTGGAGCAAAAAGCCACAATACAAATAGAAAATAGAAAGTCAGGGAAAGCGGGTCAGCGACTAACTAATCCATCCATTCTTGAACGTCCTATTCACAAGTTAGTGGTACTTGTAGAAAACAGTTAAATCTGATGCAATGGAACTAATATCTTTACTCCTACATGATTCAAGATTCAAGAGTTTTATTCGTCACATACACAGTTATATACAGAATATACAACCGGCAGTGAAATGTAAACAGGTCCGCTCCATGGACAGTGCAAATTCACAGTTAAAAACACAAGGAAGAAATTATAATAGAAATAGGATATATAAAAGTATATATATATATATATATATATATATATATATATATATATATATATCTGTAGAATTATAAATAATCAAGTCAAGAGAATTATAAAAAAAAAGGAAAAAAAAAAAAATAAGGATAAGGAGTGGAATAAAATAATTGAAGTAGACTGTGCAGTGAGTAAACTGTAGACTTATAAATATGTGGTTAACAAATGTATAAGAGTATAATGTGCAAACAGGTTTATAACAGGTTGTTACACAGTAACAACGAGAACAGAAAGTGCAGTGCAATGTCAGTATGTTTATCCTGAAGTGAAGTCACGTGACGTTAAGTTCAGGAGTCTGATGGCCTGGGGGAAGAAGCTCCTCCTGAGTCTCTCAGTTTTGGCCATCAGGCTTCGGAAGCGCTACCAGATGGCAGCAGCGTGAAATGAAGGTTTGCAGGGTGATTAGAGTCCTTGATGATCTTAGTAGCTCTACCTTTGCAGCGTTTGGTGTAGACGTCCTGCAGAGACGGGAGAGCTGACCCTGAGATACGCTCGGATAAGCGCACAACTCTTTGCAGGGCTTTGCGGTCATGACTGGTGCTGTTCCCATACCACGCTGTGATGCACTGAGTTAATACACTTTTTATCGCCCCTAAATAGAAAGTTTTCAGGATAGCTGGTGAAACCCTGAATTTCCTCAGCTGGCGCAGGTGGTACAGTCTTTGCCTGGCTTTTTTCACCTGTGTCTGAATGTGAGCAGTCCAGGTCAGGTCCTCGGAGATGTTTACACCCAGGTACTTGAAGCTGCTCACTCTCTCTACTGGTGACCCGCTGATCATGAGGGGGGAGTATGTCCGTTGCTGTCTCTTCCTGAAGTCCACAATCATTTCTTTGGTCTTGCCAACATTCAGAGAGAGACAGTTGTCCTGGCACCATGATGTTAGATGCTCCACCTCGACCAAGTATGCCGTCTCATTGTTGTTGGAAATGAGGCCCAGGAGTTGAGAGTTTGAAGTATTTATGTGATTAAGATGTATTAATGTTATTTTCAGAAGCTGATATTTATTATGTATGCTTTTCGAAATGTTTAAAGTTAGGGGTTCTTCAAGTAAGATTTACGTAGGAAATGTAATGTGTCACATGATCCGGTTGAGTTTGGAGCAGGTCTGAGTCATTCTGGGTAAAATCGAACATGGATACAGAGAAATTACATATAGCCTGAAAAGAATTAGCTACTTTATCTGCATGGTCTGAGAGGCGCACGCGGTAATTTACAGTGTATATTATATATATATATATGCATATACATACATATATATATATATATATATATATATATATATATATATATATATATATATATATATATATATATATATATATATATATACATACATGCATACATACATATATATGCTGGTGCAAAGAGTTACAATACATGACACATCACACTTTGGTTAGATGGCTTGCTGCAATTAATGTTCTTCCTTTGTGTGAAAACTCTGAAATTGTCCTGTGTTCTCCAAAACATCTTGTGCAGAGCTGAAATGAAATTTACTCCAGCCTTGTTTTTCTTTTAAAATGTACATCAGTGGTTCTCAGTAGTATTTTTCTTTCCTTTAGGATCCATATTTCACACTGGACATCAACACTACTAAAATTGTTTATCATATTAAAATAAATAAATAAATGAATGAATGAATGAATATATATATATATATATTATTTTTAATCACAAATGACATAGGCTGGCAGGAAACAGTTTTAAACTTCACAGTGAAGTGAGAACCTATGATACATTAGCCTGGATGCCAGCCGAACTTAGCCCCGCCCATAACATTTGAGGTCTGGCAGTTCGGTCTGGACTTGATCCGTTGTGGAACAACTATGCTCAAACAGAAGCGGTTCGGACCAATAAAATTGGCAGGGTGGGCTTTATACGATGATGGACAGATAACGCAACGTAATCATCCACGTCACCAAATAACGTTTGGGTTGAATTTGTTCTAATCCTAAACGGAGAACTTGTTCGTATATGCATTCACCTTTACTATTTCTCTCAAAAATTATGATCGTGTTGGTAAATACGCCGTGTATCCTTAAATTCTTTTAACAACACTGGCAAAGATAATTTACACTCATCTCCTTCTACTTCTTCCAGCGTGCGTGCAGTTGAGTTCTGTTGACAACTTTAGTGATGTGTCTTTCATGAATGATTTGTTCTTTTTTAACTAATCTTAAATATGACTCGGGAACAACGAGTTGTCTCAGAGAGCGATTTGTTCATTTTGTGTTGACCGTGCATGCGCTATGCCATCGGTTCTGGACAGGATCTTCTGCATTCAGCCTATGGGACTGTGAGTTGGTGAACTGAAGACTCGAGAGGTGAACTAATCAGTTCTGTTTTCGGGACTGCATGCATTGCATATGGGGCTCTCACGGCCCGGATCAGACACTGATGACGGAACTAATGACTTGAACCCGAAGACAGGAGAGGTGTACTAATCTTTCCAGGGAACAGACGTGATTAAATGTGAAGTGACAAAAACAAGAACAACTCGGATTTGGAGGTGAGGTTAACTAACAGACTGCATAGCCTGAAGACCCAGCTAAGCAATTAATTAATCATTTCTTTCTTAACGTTTGGCCTTGGCTGCATTAGCTTATAATTTATTTTTTATTCCAAATGTGATCAACGTTTGCATAAGTACTAGATGTGTTGGGGAATTTAACATGTGACATTTTAATTATATTCTGCTGAAATGAACAAAATGACTTGACAAAAGCTTTGTTCATTTAGCTGAACGAGATTCAAAGATCTGAGTCCGTAAAATGATCCGAACCTCAACGTACGTCACTTACTCCGTTTCTCTGATTGGTTGTAGGTCTATCCAATTGAGGTCTTTCCTGGTTCGGTTGAAACACAAATTCTTATTATTTTAACCCAAAATCTTGATATTACTTTAAAAAAGTTATTAAATGTTATGTCACGTGTATTTGTGACAGATAAATATTTTTAAAAATTAAACAAGTAATATATTAACATAAAAACATTGGTTTAAGACAATAATATTTAAAAAAATTTTGTCAAATAGTAAAAAAAAATTATCACAATTTTTTTAATGAATGTTCAAGAAAATGTACTTTTCCGTCACTATCAGATGTTAAATGCCATGGTAACATTTAAAAGAAGGAATTTATTTATAATTAAAAGTGAAGTGTAATAGCAGTTTATCATGTCATTCATTTACATTGACTTCATACACATGATCAAGGAAGCGCTACGTCAACAGAATTTTTATGGATTCCATGCAGATTAAAAATACAATTCTGTGTCTAATCTCTTCTAAATGACAATCATTAATGCAATCATCAACTGGAAGAAGATAAAAACACTCCAGAATGTGGGACGACTACCTGTGGAAGAAGAGCAGTGTTAATGACGGTACACTACAAACAGAAACACACACAATGTTTTCAAAGCTCAGTCCCTGTCTACAAATACAGAAGAGTGATTCAGTGGTTTTACACTCAGTGAAGAAATACCCAACCGGACATCGAGTATGTGTCATAAATCAGCACAAAGGACTCAAGTAAGTCATCAGGTATTTCACAAATGTCCACTCAAATTCCTTCCTCATTTTCAAAGAGAACAAAATGACTAAGCTAAATAATAATAAAAAAAATTCCATCCATCCATCCATTATCTTCCGCTTATCCGGGACCGGGTCGAGGGGGCAACAGTCTAAGCAGAGACGGCCAGACTTCCCTCTCCCTAGCCACTTCCTCCAGCTCTTCCGGGGGAACCCTGAGGCGTTCCCAGGCCAGCCGGGAGACATAATCCCTCCAGCGTGTCCTAGGTCTTCCCCGGGGCCTCCTCCCGGTGGGACATGCCCGAAACACCTCCCCGGGAAGGCGTCCAGGAGGCATCCGAAATAGATGCCCGAGCCACCTCAACTGGCTCCTCTCGATGTGGAGGAGCAACGGCTCTACTCTGAGCTCCTCCCGAGTAACTGAGCTTCTCACCCTATCTCTAAGGGAGCGCCCAGCAACCCTGCGGAGAAAGCTCATTTCGCCGCCTGTATCCGGGATCTTGTCCTTTCGGTCATGACCCACAGCTCATGACCATAGGTGAAAGTAGGAACGTAGATTGACCGGTAATCGAGAGCTTCGCCTTACAGCTCAGCTCCTTCTTCACCCACGACAGACCGGTACATCGACCGCATTACTGCAGAAGCTGCACCGATCCGTCTGTCAATCTCCCGTTCCATCCTTCCTCACTCGTGAACAAGACCCCAAGATACCTGAACTCCTCCACCTGAGGCAAATACTCTCCACCAACCTGAAGTGGGCAAGCCACCCTTTTCCGACTGAGAACCATGGCCTCGGATTTGGAGGTGCTGATTCTCATCCCGGCCGCTTCACACTCGGCTGCAAACCGCCCCAGTGCACGCTGAAGGTCCTGGTCTGAGGAGGCCAACATGACAACGTCATCCGCAAAAAGCAGCGACGAAATCATGTGGTTCCCAAACCGGACACCCTCCGGCCCTTGGCTGCGCCTAGAAATTCTGTCCATAAAAATTATGAACAGAACCGGTGACAAAGGGCAGCCCTGCCGGAGTCCAACATGCACCGGGAACAAGTCCGACTTGCTGCCGGCAATGCAGACCAAGCTCCTGCTCTGGTCGTACAGGGACCAAACAGCCCTAAGCAAGGGGCCCCGGACCCCATACTCCCAGAGCACCCTCCATAGGACACCACGAGGGACACAGTCGAATGCCTTCTCCAAATCCACAAAACACATGTGGATTGGTTGGGCAAACTCCCATGAACCCTCCAGCACCCTGGAAAGGGTATAGAGCTGGTCCAGTGTTCCACGACCGGGACGAAAACCACACTGTTCCTCCTGAATCCGAGGTTCCACTATCGGCCGAATTCTCCTCTCCAGTACCCTGGCATAGACTTTCCCGGGGAGGCTGAGAAGTGTGATCCCCCTGTAGTTGGAACACACTCTCCGGTCCCCCTTCTTGAAAAGAGGGACCACCACCCCGGTCTGCCAGTCCAGAGGCACTGTCCCCAACCGCCACGCGATGTTGCAGAGGCGTGTCAGCCAAGACAGCCCCACAACATCCAGAGACTTGAGGTACTCAGGGCGGATCTCATCGACCCCCGGTGCCTTGCCACCGAGGAGCTTTTTAACTACCTCGATGACTTCAGCCCGGTGATGGATGAATCCACCTCTGAGCCCTCAGCCACTGCTTCCTCAATGGAAGACGTGTTGGTGGGATTGAGGAGATCCTCAAAGTATTCCTTCCACCGTCCGACGATATCCCCAGTTGAGGTCAGCAGCTGCCCATCTCCACTGTAAACAGTGTTGGTAGGGCACTGCTTCCCCTCCTGAGGCGTGCGAACGGTTTGCCAGAATTTCTTCGAGGCCAACCGATAGTCTTTCTCCATGGCCTCACCGAACTCCTCCCAGGCCCGATTTTTTGCCTCCACAACTATCCGGGCTGCCGTCCGCTTGGTCTGCCTGTACCCGTCAGCTGCCTCAGGAGTCCCACAAGCCAACCAGGCCCGATAGGACTCCTTCTTCAGCTTGACGGCATCCCCTTACTTCCGTGTCCACCACCGGGTTCGGGATTTCCGCCCGACAGGCACCAGAGACCTTACGGCCACAGCTCCGAGCAGCCGCGTCGACAAGGGAGGTGGAGAACATGGTCCACTCGGACTCAATATCTCCAGACTCCCTCGGGATCCGGTCGAAGCTCCGTCGGAGGTGGGAGTTGAAGATCTCTCTGACAGGGGGCTCAGCCAAACGTTCCCAACAGACCCTCACAGTATGTTTGGAATAAAAAAAATTATAAAAATATTTTAATTATCGAACAGACAGAGGATATGCAGTTAATTTTTTCATCTATAACTCACCTGTAGATGTGAGGATGAACACTTTGCTGTCTTGTCCCTGAGAGTTTGTGGCAATGCACGTGTAGTTTCCTGGACTGAGCGTGGAGGACCTCAGCACTGAGGAGCTCAACGTCTCTTTCAGATGTATTGAGTACCATGTGTACGTAGGAGCCGGGTTTGCCTTCACTGTACAGTTTAGCGTGACCTCGCCCTTTATATTGATGGGCTCTGTTGAACTGGAGTGTTTTGGTTTATCTGAGAAGGACAGAGGAACATTTCTCAGCACAACAGCAGCATGATGAGCAGCTCTTAATAGTAGATTAGCTGAAACCTTTTTTGTATGTTAATTCACTTCGCATTAATCCTTAGTCCTTCACACTAGAAGGCCTTTCAGGAAATATTAAATAAATAGAAATAAATAAACTTACAGTAAACTTCAACATTGAGTTTTGATGTGACTTTAGGAGGAGGTTGAGGTCCTTCTTCTCCCAGTTCCAGCACTGCTTCACACCTGTACTGAGCCCCATCATCAGCTCTGTCTGGACGGATCAGGAGCCTTACTGTTTCATTCACTGGAGTCTTGTTGGTGTCAGTGAAGGTGGTTTGATTCACCAGAGTCTGTCCTCTGTACCATTTGACAGTGAGATTCTGAACAGGAGCCACATTGAGAACGTCACACTGGAGCTCATACAGGTTTCCCTCCAGCATTGGTCCGTTGTGATTCACAGTGCTGATGGACACACTGTCTGGAGTCTCTGTGGAGGAAGATTTACACTCTCTAATATCTGCAGTCATGAATACGTTAGATATTTCTGAGAATGAAAAGATAAAAATATCAATAACAGAAACTCACTGTAAAGAGTCAGTGGGAGCTCTGATTGACACTGTGTATCATTGTAGTTTATGAAGCAGAATGGCTTTATGTTCCATTCTCTCAGGTCTGAGACTCTCCATGTGATCAGACTATCTTCACTCATAGGCACTGCTCCCTCACTGGCCTCCCATCCCATCCCATCATGCGGGACGGAAGTGCTACAGTCAGCTGAAACAGAACCGTCGAACTTCACAACAACTCTCTGTGGGTTGAGCTGAACAGGACATGCAGCATGTGTACCTGTTAAACATATTGAGAAGGGTTATATCTCTTTAAGCCCAGTAATGTTTTACGAGCAGTAGGATAATCTCTCTCTCTTTAGAGAAACACATTCATACACAGTCACGCAGAGCGAAACACAACCAAAACAATGTTCTTCCGTGAAATGCATGCAGTTTAGTATAGGTAATGAAAAATGTTACGGGTTGCTATAAAAGCCCATCTATTGTCATAATCATGATATGCAACAAAATAAAAAGTCACACTTTATATTAGTGTTCTTAATTATGTACTTGCATAAAAAATAAAAAATAAATTATATTGTTAGGTACAATGTACTTATTGTGTTCATATTGCAAAACACTCTTGCTCCTGTGTGTGGGATATGGGTAAGGCTATGACATTGGTGGTGTGGGCAAGTTTAAGGGTGGGTTAAGATATAGGGGAAGGGTCAACAGTCTAATTATAGATGTCATTACAGAAAATAACTTCAGATGTAATTACATGCAGATATATATATATATATATATATATATATATATATATATATATATATATATATATATATATATATAATATATGTTAAATTGTTAAGTACAACTATATGTAAAACATCCATGACCACAATAAGAGTATTGTATAAAATTATTAATATAAATATTAGTGCATAGTAGTTAAAGACACTGAATATAAAGCGGGACCAAAAAGTATGACTAATTTAGTAGTTGATAATTCAATCAACACTCTAAAAAGCTGGTCTTAAGACAGAAACAACGTTATAATAACTTAACCTACAATAAAGAAAAGTATGTATTTAAAACATATTTAGTTTCATACCAGATAATGCATCGTAAGAATAAAAAGACAGAATTAAGTCAGCATACAAACCTGTGAAACACACAATCTGTGAAACTGCAGAGAGATAAACAAGTCCAAAGAAATGTTGAAGCATATTGTATGTGCTCAGAGAAAAACAACTGATCAGAAAATGCTGTAAATAAGACACAACTTTATCACGGTGACTCTGACTGTAAGTCTGTGACTGAGTAGATGTAGCTCGAGCAACGCAATAATGAAACAAATGCCACTCCCAAAAAAACGGATCACTACAAAACAGACCCAGAAATGAAACAAAATGAAATCTAGAAATAACCTGAATCCTTGTAAAGAGGTTTCCCTAACCAGATGACCAGAACAGCTGTGGGTGAGACTGATGTTGGTTTCTTTTGGTTCATAATAATTGTATGTTCTCACAGAAATGTAACATAATTATAAAAAAAGAAATAAATACAATCTGAAGTTTTTCTGAAAAACATTTTCGAAGGGTTCCTTGGCCACAAAAAGGTTCCGTTTTAATGCATACAGCGCCCACCTGTGGTAATTGAACAGAACACAGAGACATCTGACTGACACCAACTGTAAGGGTTTATCAACACTTCTTACAAGATCCAGGTTGAGAGATCAGATTGTGGCCTGGGATCCTGTGAAATGTACAGTAACTGTGTTAGGGCTCTGAATACTTAATATGTCTGGAACATCACATACCATACTGACCAGTGTTTAAAGAAGTGACTGGGAGTGTTTGCAAAGTTCACGCGAATCCATTTACAAATGCCACATCATTTCAGACATCATAGACATTTACATTTACTTTTAGTCATTTAGCAGACGCTTTTATCCAAAGCAACTTACAAATGAGAGCAATAGAAGCAACTAAAAACAGTCAAGGGCAGCAATATGCAAGTCCTGTAATAAGTCTCAGTTAATCTAGCACAGAACACATAGGACAGAACAATTTATTTTTTGTTTAATAAATAGACAAACAGAAAATGAATAGAGTGATAAGTGCTATTCTTTATTGGTCAGGTGCTGCTGGAAAAGATGCGTTTTAAGATATTTTTTGAAAATGGCTACCGACTCGGCTGCTCGAATTGAGACAGGCAGGTCATTCCACCAGGTGGGAACGGTCCAGGAAAAGGTCTTTGTGAGGAATTTCATGCCTCTTTGGGATGGCGCCACAAGGCGCCGTTCACCAGCAGAACGCAAGCTTCTGGAGGGTAAGTAGAAGAGAAGAACCTAGAAGGATACTTTCAAAAGAAGTTTTAGATGCTAGCTAATCTGAGATCATCAATATTCTTTGCACAGCAGCACAAATGTTTTTGGATCTGTTTAAGGTTTTGTTGATGCATCAGTGTGTAAATTCTGCCAACTGTCATTATGATGTAATCTATGAATTTATTGACGCCACTTTTGCTCTTGAGCAGCAACCCAGCCAACACGTGTATGTTGGGCCCACGTGGATTAAACATGGGCTACAGGGGTACAGAGTGGGCATGGGCTCAAAATGGGCATCTTATCTGGGGCCCACTTGGGTGAACTAAGTAGGTCCCACATGGGCAAACCCAGCTGGGCTCCCCATGTGGGACCTAGATGGTTCACTAATGGAAAATGAGTACATGGGTTGAAAATGGGCTACTCAGTGGTCTAATTCATTTTACCAAAAAGACATGTGCAAACACAGTCGATTCCAAAGGTTGATTACATGGGTAGATCAAGAAAAAGTAGAAAAAGTATCAAGAGCCTGTGGATACATAGAAAAAAGACAAAAAAAAAAGAAGTTTGTTTTGTGATCACAGAACAGCGCCATACAGTGACCATATTAGCTTTTATTCTAAAAGTGTGCACATTGAGTGAAATATTTCCATTCTCAAATGTTTCATTTTAAATAAATCTTTAATAAATGTTTATTTCGGCACAGAACAACTAGTTTCCACTGAATAATGAAATCTAAGGAGCTTTAGCCATCTCATCACTTAGCTGCCTGTGCTTTTCCCCCTTTTTTATTTAGTGCTAATTCAAATAACAAATGCACAAAAGATACCCAATATAGTAACACTTTAGAATACTGTTCCAAATCATTTGTAATGCTTTCTGAAAGATTTGGTAATACTGAGTCCTTATTAGTAGGTTAGACCAGGATCTTCACTTTATAATTAACACATTTTGTGTGCCTCATATATCACACCTGATTCAACTCATGAGCTCATTAGTAGAGTCTGTAAAACCTGAAATGGGTGTGTCAGATATAGGGAGGCAAACAATTGGCAGGGCTGGTGGTGCTCCAAGATTTTTCTTGAAAAATGTTTTTCTTTGATTTGTTTGTGAAATGCATTATCCTAGAATGTACCGATATGCATATATAAGCAATACAAGTTCGTGACAAAGTGTGTCAGAGCTTCACTTTAACTTTTTCCAACTTTCAACTTTTTTTTGTTTTGTTTTTGATACTTTTGTATTATAAAGTTGTAAATGTAATAATAGTCATTTTCAAATTATTCCTAATAAACCTTGCTTAATAAAGTAAAGCATGAACTACTAGTTTCTGTTCATTGAATACCTTTTAACATTTTTAGTGTAGTTCAGTGGATTACATGTCATGCTTGTATTTAGGAGTATACTGTAAAATAAGGTAACAAACTATGCACACACACATATATATACATATATATATATATATATATATATATATATATATATATATATATATATATATATATATATATATATATATAATATGCCTGTTGTGGCCCATAAGAGCCCTACATAACACCTATCTGGGTCCTGTCATTAACGTGCTACCTGGGTTACCCATATGGCCCGGTATGAGCCCATCAAGAGACCCATCATCAACCCATCTGGGCTAAACCATGTGGGGCCTCCATGGAAACTGAGGACAGAATTAGTTGGGTAGTCCAGGTGGGCCCCAGATATCAGCCATGTGCAGCCCCACATGGGTGTGTTGGCTGGGAATTTACAGTGACCACTGAAAACAGCTTTGGGCTGGAAAAGGAGTCATTAATATAAAAAAATAGGCTAAATGGTAGGGGGGGCCTTGCCATTAAGCTAAAGCACCTGGCTCAACAACGTGAGTAGCAGCCTTCTCTGGATCTCCATGTGAAGGGCTTGGCTGATGATGACTTAATTTGCTGGATCCAGTATGCGAATGGAATATTTAATTGATTCTGGCTGCGGCTGTGATCTGAATGCAGAGGAGATCCTGTCTGGGCTCAACTCCACATATGCGAACGTTTTAGATTCAGTGGCTCCTGTAAAGAACTTAAAACATAAACCTAGTTCTGAGCCCTGGTATTGACAACAACGTACGCTTTTTGAGGCTGATCTGTAGAAGAGCGGAGCATAAGTGAAAAGGCTCCTCCATTGATGCTATTCCTCTGTATTATCCTTTTGACCATGATAACGCAATGTTTTGACTGTACCTGATGTGTTGAAACATGCAACAGTTTATCCCTTGCTTAAGAAACTGAATTTAGACCCTACTGTTTTAGCCATTTAAGACCCATTTTTAATCTGTCTTTTATCAAAAAGATCTCAGAGAAAATAGTTATACTATATTCCCTTTCACTGTGAACTGTCTAAACGAGTCGTTTGTAATTCCAATCCCACTGCGTTACAGTTCTACATCACTAGAAAATACATTTTTGGGTCAGTTCCAAGTTTATTTGGATTAGCTTGCTCCTCACAAGAAAAGTTCTTGTTTTTCATGAGACTTTGTGAATACTTCATACTTCACCTTGACAAAATACACTGCTCAAAAAAATTAAAGGACCACTTTTTAATCAGAGAATAGCGTCAAGTCAGTTAAACTCATGGGCCCGTATTCATAAAGAATCTCAATGCAAAGAGTAGCTCCTAGTGACAAAATTCTAAGAAAATTCTTAGAAATATGGGCGTTTACTCTTAAAATTAACTAAAAAATCCTAGTAAAGAAAAAAGTAATTCAGAAAGCATCTTAACCCTTAAAAGAGGTCTTAAGGTCAAATTTGTTAGGAGCACAGACGAGGACTTTTAAGAGGCTTAAGAGTTTCTTTAGCAGCGGAGAAAATGGCAGAAAGACGAAGAGGGAGAGGAAATGTGTTGCAGACAATGGATGACAGTGAGTTAATAAGACGCTATAGATTAGATCGTGCAGGGATCATGTTTGTGACAGATCTTATTAGAGACACGCTAACATCTCCGACACAGGGCAGGAATGCATAGCACCAGAAATGAAAGTAATCGCTACATTATGATATTTGGCAACTGGGAAAATGCAGCAATGCAGAAGTGATGATTTGGGTCTGTCACAACCTTCTGTAAGCAGAGTGATCACACAAACAATTACAGCACTTTCAGAACCTCATATTGTGTACAGTTCATTTCGTTTGCACGGGACATTCCCACCCTGCAGGCTCAAAAAACTGCATTTATGAATATAGCAGGCTTCCCTGGTGTTGTCGGAGTAATCGGTGGAACCCACATCTGAATTATTGCACCGTCGGAAGACGAGGACGTTTATTTAAATAGAAAGAGGTACCACAGCATAAACATTCAAGTTGTTTTCAGTGCAGATTATCGAATTTTAGACATGCAAAATGGCCCGGTGCAGCACATGATGCCAGGATACTGGCGGAGAGTGGCCTGAGAAATCTGTTTCATCTGAAGGACATTGTGTTCCAACAAATAGCCACTTGTTAGGGGACAGTGGTTATCCTTGTAAACCATGGCTCCTCACACCTTACCTCCGTCCTGACCAGGGGTCACAGTTAAATTACAATAGGCAATAGTGACAGCATACAATTCATGTGTGTGGAACAACACATGTGTTGCAGAAGTATTTGTATAGGCTACACCCATAAATCAGTATGGTTTGAAAATATGCACTGAATTCTGTTAATTTTCATTAACTCACAGAGCTCACAAGAAAACACAAGCTGTAGTCGAGCGAGGTATTGGTCAACTAAAGAGACGCTTTCACATTTTGCATGGAGAGGTGCGACTGGCACCAGGAAAGGTCTGCAAAGTGATAACAGCCTGTGTAGTGCTCCATAACATCTGTAAAGCTAGACAAATTGCAGACCCTCCCACGGACACTCACGCTGATGAAGAGGATGATGAACAATACCCTCCACAAGGGATCTGTCCCAAAGTGGGAATCCCTACAGAGCCCAGTTTACCAATTTGGATTTCATGTAAGTTACAGTGAATGCAATAGAAATATCGTGACTAAACAGACACACCATAAGTACAATTTTAATGAGAAAGAAATTATGAAGACACACAAAAGAAATCATTTGTTATTCATTTTATTTTTGAGTAGCTCTATTTTTAGTTTGTAGTGCTCCTCCTTTAAATGGAGTACTATTTTCTTCTGCTTTAGGACATCCATCTGTAGCTCAAGTTTTTTCTCTATTAGGGAAGGTGTTGGGGCAGCTGCGGTGGCAGCAGAAGTCAGGGAATGAGCCACCTCGGGCTGAGGGTCGCCAGTCTACGATGTCGACGATCCCCTTTCCTCTGCTGAAGGCTCTGTGCTGCTGAAAGGAGAAACCATTTAATCTGTTATTTAATTTTTTGACGCTAATTTGTTTTTGTTCAGTTCATATAATGCCAGATAGAAATATGAGAAATGGCCTTGACTATGTTAAATAAAAATGGGTCTTTATATCGCGTTACTTGGCTCTTGGTTTATTACAATGACCATTTTTGTAGTTCCACCAGCTGAATCATTGAACTGTCTGTGCCCTCCTTCAAACTGGTAATACTCGTTTCTGAGTGACCCAAGATGTTGAGCACGGTTTTGGCTACTTGGGACAGCTGTTTAGCAGGCGGTTCACCTCCTAGACAACAATAGTGGACCACATGTACAGTATACATATTGTTTGAGATAACTTTGCCAGTGGTTTAAAAAAAAAAAAAAAAAAAAAAAAAAAAAAAAAAAAAAAGTTATAGCACTCACCTGTGTGTGATGACTCCCGCTTGTGTGCTGCAATTTCCCCTCTGGCCTTTGATTGCAACACGTACCAGCGTTTCTCGCAGTCTTCACTGGCGCGCACAAGCAGGGGGAATGAACCATTAATAGTTTGCGCTACAAATCCAGTCCAAATCCACATCTGCTTCTTGCCCCGTGCTGTGACTCCCAGCCCGAATTTACCTTTAAGGGTGTCCTTGTGTTCATCCACTAACTGTGCCAACAGTAAACACTGTTCCTCTGTCCAAGAAGGGCTTTCTCGCCCTTCTTGTTTTGGATTCCATGTTTGCTGCATTAAACCCAACTTTCAAACCACCAATTAAATAGACATGCCAGCAATCAGTGTAATTGGAAAGAGTGGAACAATATTTATAATTCTAAGCCAATCAAATACCTTATAGGAAATTAACAGCATGGTAAATAATAAAAGGATTTACACACACACACACACACACACACACACACACACACACACACACACACACATATATATATATATACATATATACACACATATACACACATATTATATATATATATATAATGAGTGTGTGTGTGTGAGAGTGAGAACGGTAAAATAGGACAATTTGCGCTTGTAATTTCAAAGTGAAGGCTTAGAATAGACCCTATACTTAAAAGCGCTCCTTTTTTCCACTTTTTGGACAACCAACCAATCACAGTCTTCAAAAGACTGTCATACGTAGCAACGGGGTCAGCACCGCCTCTTCACTAAGATAAAAGTTTTTGCATTTTCCTTGCTCAGAGTTGCTCTCAAATCGGTCCCGAATAGCTCTTAAGCTAAGACTCCTACGTAAAACTTTTTAAGCTAAATTAGGAGTTTTCTGAGAGGACTCTTAGAATCTTTATGAATACGGGCTCTGGGGTATTGATCTGGTCAGTTAAGTAGCAGATGGGGTTGTTAATCAGTTTCAGCTGCTGAAATGTTAATGAAATTAACAACCGGTGCACTAGATGGGCAACAGTGAGACAACCCCCAAAACAGGAATGGTTTTACAGGTGGAGGCCACTGACATTTTTTTCCCCTACTCATCTTTTCTGACTGTTTTTCACTAGTTTTGCATTTGGCTAGGGTCAGTGTCACTACTGGTAGTATGAGGCAATACCTGGACCCTACAGAGGTTGCACAGGCAGTCCAACTCCTCCAGGATGGCACATCAATATGTGGCATTGCCAAAAGCTTTGCTGTGTCTCCCAGCACAGTCTCAAGAGCATGGAGAATATTCCAGGAAACAGGCAGTTACTCTAGGAGTGCTGGACAGGGCTGTAGAAGGTCCTTAACCCATCAGCAGGACCGTAGCTGCACCCTTGTACAAAGAGGAACAGGATGAGTATTCTAAGAGCACTACAAAATGACCTCCAGCAGGCCACTGGTGTGAATTTCTCTGACCAAACAATCAGAAACAGACTTAATGAGGGTGGCCTGAGGGCCCGACGTCCTCTAGTGAGCCCTGTGCTCACTGCCCAGCACCGTGGAGCTCGATTGGCATTTGCCATTGAACACCAGAATAGGCAGGTCCGCCACTGGCAGCCTGTGCTTTTCACAGATGAGAGCAGGTTCACCCTGAGCACATGTGACAGACGTGAAAGGGTCTGGAGAAGCCATGGAGAATGTTATGCTGCCTGTAATATCGTTCAGCATGGCCGGTTTGGTGGTGGGTCAGTGATGGTCTGGGGAGGCATATCCATGGAGGGACCCACAGACCTCTACAGGCTAGACAATGGCACCCTGACATTAGGTATCGGGATGAAACGGATCATTATTCTGGATCATTTGTGCTGAGATTCCAGCTGATGTTTGGTTTTGGGTTTCCCTCGGCTTCACAAACAAGCACCATTTCATAGCCACGAAACAGACACGATGGAGGGCAGTTTGATCTCATTGATGATCGGTTTAACTACAGGATGGAGCAAAAAACACAGTTTAAGCATAATAAATATGTAATCTATATTAATTTTAATTTTGTAGTTTTCAGCAAAAATTATCACATTTAGAAAATGGACAAGAAAAAAAAGTTACATGTTGCATCTGATCCCTACCACCATACATGACACACTGTGTCATATGGTAAGTGCTACAACCACTAAAAGTCTGTTTGATTTGGACTTTACAACAGATGTTCTTAAAAGATTAATCATAGAAGCTGACGGATCTTACTTACAATATACGACAATGTTGAGAGGATCTGATGAGACTTTAGGAGGTTGAGGTCCTTCTTCCAGTTCCAGCTCTGCTTCACACCTGTACTGAGCTCCATCATCAGCTCTGTCTGGACGGATCAGGAGTTTAGATGTTTTACTGACTGGAGTCTTGTTGGTGTCAGTGAAGGTGGTTTGATTCACCAGAATCTGTCCTCTGTACCATTTGACAGTGAGATTCTGAACAGGAGCCACATTGAGAACGTCACACTGGAGCTCATACTGGTTTCCCTCCATCATTGGTCCGGTGTGATTCACAGTGCTGATGGACACACTGTCTGGAATCTCTGTGGAGGAAGATTTACACTCTATAATATCTGCAGTCATGAATACGTTAGATATTTCTGAGAATGAAAAGATAAAAATATCAATAACAGAAACTCACTGTAAAGAGTCACTGGGAGCTCTGATTGACACTGTGTATCATTGTAGTTTATGTAGCAGAATGGCTTTATGTTCCATTCTCTCAGGTCTGAGACTCTCCACGTAATCAGACTGTCTTCACTCATAGGCACTGCTCCCTCACTGGCCTCCCATCCCATCCCATCATGCGGGACAGAAGTGCTACAGTCAGCTGAAACAGAACCGTCGAACTTCACAACAACTCTCTGTGGGTTGAGCTGAACAGGACATGCAGCATGTGTACCTGTCAAACACATTGAGAAGGGTGTGATTTAAAAATAATGAAGATTCAGCACTAAAGAATTGGATTACAAGCAGACACAAATTGACCACTGATCCACAGGGCTCTAGAGTTTTGTATTTTATAGAGTTGGGCCGATGGTATTTAACTTAATAGCTAGTGAAAAATGTAATGGGTTGCTGTAAAAGCCCATATTTTGTCATACATATTGTGACGCGTGTCTCGAGCGCTCATCAGCGTCGCCCTGGGAACCGAGCAGCCACACCTGCACCTGCTCGTCACAGGCTGAGCAGCCACACCTGCGTCCCATCAAGACGGCGGCTTGATAAGCGGGGCAAACAGACAGAGAGATGAGAGATGTCTCCGGAAGCCTCGGCTAACTCTTATCCTTGTGTTTACTCCCACAGAGAGCAGCGTGTGACCACCAGCCACGCCACGATGCGAGACCACGGACCCACACCGCACCGAGCACCAGAAAATAGGAGAGAGCACCAAGCACCACTTTTCAGTTGCATTTTATCTCACCATCTCCTTAATAAAAGTCCACCCTTCGAGGGAACTTACCTGTATCCTCATGTCGTGTGCTTCTTCACCCTGTCACACTGGTGGAGAATGTGGGCATTGCAGTGAAGACACCGACAACAATCCCACCACGCTGATTTTCACTTCCGGGTTCGATCTGTGGCGCTCCTCCCCTGCGATAGAGGAACTGTTGACACACCTCACCGAGGTGATCATTTGCCAGCAGCAAATCATGGAACACATGGCCATGCGGCAAGGGGAAACTGAACGCGAGCTGGCCACGCTCCGCACCACCGCTGCCCAGCAGACTCCGCTATCTGACCCCCATGTCCAGGCAACACAGTTGGTGCCCAGTTTGACCGTGCACAATGACGTGGCAATGTATCTCCAGATGTTCGAGGCCATCGCCAGGCGTGGCCCAGGGACGACTGGGCCCGGATCGTGGCACCGCTCTTGACCGGAGAGGCACAACGGGCGTACTTCGCACTTAACCCAGAGCAGAGTACTTCCTATGAGGAACTGAAAAAGGAGATCCTGGGTCGGGTTGTCACCGCTCAACTCTTCCATGAATGGACTTACAACCTGCAACAGCCGCCCGGGCTCAAGCCGCCAACCTCCATCGCCTTGCCCAACACTGGCTACTGGCCGGGGGTCCCACTGCACATCAGGTAGCGGAGCGGGTGGTGGTCGACCGCCTCCTTCGAGCCCTTCCCTGCCCACTTTGTCAGGCAGCTGGTATGCGGAACCCCACTAATATAATATGAACTCGCCGAAGCCATCGAGCTGGCGGAGGCCGCACAACACCGGGAGGTTGGGGAGCGAGCGCCGCCCTTTCCCCGAAGGGTGGTCCAGGAGTGACGCACGCCGGAGGGTACCCAGCGACCAGAGAGCAGGCCAGCAGTTCCCGGCCTACAAGATGAGCCCATGCCCACCGAAGTCCCCCGCTCTCCTGGACGAGCTTGGCTGGTGGGCTGCGCTGTGCACACAGAGAATGCACCTCAGGCGGAAGTAAAAGTTAATGGCCGGCCGTTCCTCACCCTCCTGGACTCCGGCAGCGCGGTCAGCCTAGTCAAGACAACTGTCCTGCCCCCACGAGCCGAAACCAAAGCAAAACTGCCCATCACCTGTGTGCACGGCGACACCAGGGAAGTTCCGGCGTGGCGCGTCGGTGGAAGTCGGAATCGTCAGGGACTTGCCCGTCCCAGTCCTTCTCGGTAGGGACTGGCCGGGGTTTGACCGTCTGCTCGCCGCCACCACCCAGCCCGCCAGCCCTGCCGGGAACCGCCCAAAATGGAGGAACCCAAGGAAGCCTGCCAACGGACGTCCCCGGGTCTCCCTCCCCCCAGCCCGCTGATACCGCTGCCCATCGAGGTGCCCTTCGAGCTAATTGGGATGGATCTGGTAGGGCCGCTCCCGAAGTCCACACGGGGATATGAACACATCCTCATCATCATGGATTATGCCATCCGCTACCTTGAGGCCATTCCCCTTCATAAAGCCATCTCAAAAGGAGCTGTTTCTGCTTTGTAGTCGGGTCGGCATCCCGTCCCAGATACTGACTGACCAGAGCACCCAGTTTATGTCCCGGATGATGGCTGACCTCTGCAAGCTCCTGAAGGTCCAACAACTCCGCACTTCGGTGTACCACCCCCAGACCGATGGGCTCGTCGAGTGGTTTAACCAAACCCTCAAGCAGATGCTACGTCGGGTGGCTGCCAAAGACAGATGGGACTGGGACAAGATGTTGCCATATGTACTCAGTATCCGGGAGGTCCCTCAAGCGTCCACTGGCTTTACCCCCTTCAAGCTCCTCTTCGGCCGACAGCCCCGCGGCCTGCTTGACGTTGCCAGGGAGGCCTGGGAGCAACAACTGGCGGTACACCGGACCACTGTGGAACATGTGAGGGAGATGCGAGAGTGGATCAACCGAGTCATGCCCATCGTCCGGGAACACCTTGCCAAGGCCCAGCAGGCCCAGCAGTGACATTACAACCGGGCGGCCCAACCACGGGAGTTCCAGCGAGGTGACCATGTTATGGTCCTGGTCCCCATGGCCACCTGTAAGTTCCTGGCCACCTGGCAGGGGCCATATACCATCACAGAGAAGGTCGGCCCCGTTACCTACTGTGTGCGGCAGCCAGGGAGGAGAAAAGAGGACCAGCTGTACCACGTAAACCTCCTAAAGCACTGGGTCGGGTCCGGACCCCAGCTCTCTGCCTTCACCCGCTCGTCTCCCGTGGTTGTCGACATGGACCCCCAACTCTCGGCCGCCCAAAAGTCAGAGCTGCAGCACCTGGTCAGTCAGTTCTCGGATGTGTTCTCACCCCAGCCCGGGCGGACCCACGTTCTTGAGCACGATGTACGCACACCACCTGGAGTCGTCATCCGGCAGCGGCCTTTCCGGGTCCTGGAGGCTTGCGACACACCATCTAGGAAGACTTACAAGAGATGTTGAGGTTAGGGGTCATTGAACCATCACGCAGCCCCTGGCCCAGCCCTATTGTCATTGTTCCAAACCCCAACCGCACCTTCCGGTTCTGCAACGACTTCCGCTGCTTAAATGAGGTCTCCGAGTTCGACGGCTACCCGATGCCCCAGGTCGACGAGCTGCTGGATCGCCTCGGAAGGGCCCGGTTTATTTCGACCCTCGACCTCACCAAGGGCTACTGGCAGGTCCCCTTAACAGAACAGGCGAAACCAAAGACGGCCTTTTCAACCCCAAGTGGCCACTGGCAGTACTGGGTCCTTCCCTTTGGCCTGCACAGGGCTCCAGCCACCTTCCAGCGCCTGATGGACGTCCTCCAAGCCTACACGGCAGCCTACCTGGACGATTTCATTGTCCACTCTGAGACCTGGGAGGACCATTTGGAGTGGCTGCGGAAGGTGCTGTTGGAACTACGCAGGGCTGGCCTGACCGCCAACCCCCGGAAGTGTCACCTGGCCCTCGGAGAAGCCAAGTACCTGGGCTACCAGGTGGGACGCGGCCTGATAAAGCCCCAAGAAAAGAAGGTGACAGCCATCCTCTCCACGCCGTGACCTGCCTCCAAGACTCAGGTACGGGCCTTTTTGGGGTTGGCGAGATATTACCGCTGTTTTATCCCTAACTTCTCCTCCTTAGCCTCTCTCCTGACAGACCTGACCAGGAAGGGGCAACCGGAGAAGGTCCTGTGGAGCCTGGAGGCAGAGACCACATTCACCAGGACCCCCGACATCAACTGCCCCTTTCTGCTGCAGACGGACGCATCCGACACCGGGTTGGGCGCAGTCCTGTCCCAGGTCCACGACGGCGAGGAACACCCGGTGGTATATCAGCCGAAAGCTGACCCCAACGGAGCAACGGTACGCAACCGTCGTGAGGGAGGCTTTGGCTGTCAAGTGGGCAGTCCTGGAGCTCCGGTATTATCTCCTCGGCCGCCACTTCACCCTGGTCACCGACCACGCCCCTCTGCAGTGGATGGCTCTGGCTAAAGATACCAACGCCAGGGTGACTCGGTGGTTCCTTGCGCTCCAGGACTTCAACTTCACCATACAACACAGCGGGGACGGCCAACGTGAATGCCGACGGACTCTCCAGGCTTTGGGCAGCTTGCGCAGGTCTGTTAGGGTCCGACACGTGTCCCGAGCACTCATCAGCGTCGCCCTGGGAACCGAGCAGCCACACCTGCACCTGCCCATCACGGGCTGAGCAGCCACACCTGCGTCCCATCAAGACGGCGGCTTGATAAGCGGGGCAGACAGACAGAGAGATGAGAGATGTCTCCGGAAGCCTCGGCTAACTCTTATCCTTGTGTTTACTCCTGCAGAGAGCAGCGTGTGACCGCTAGCCCCGCCACGAAGTGAGACCACAGACCCACACCGCACCACGTACAGAGCAGCAGGAAAGAGGAGAGAGCGCCGAGCACCCACCCCACGCCACTTTTCAGTTGCATTTTATCTCACCATCTCCTTAAAAGTCCACCCTTCGGGGAACTTACCTGTATCCTCGTGTCGTGTGCTTCTTCACCCCGTCACAATATGTTATCCAACAAAAAAGCTTTACAAATACATTAGCAAGACATTTGGCAGGGTTAGTCCAAACTCAAACATGTCAACTGAACAGAAATTAATTTAACACTCCCAACTCGGGTCTTAAGACAGAAACAAGTAATTATTATTATACAAGTAATAATCATTTAAAACATATTTAGTCTCATATCAGATAATGCATCGTAAGAATAAAAAGACAGAATTAAGTCAGCATACAAACCTGTGAAACACACAAGCTGTGAAACTGCAGAGAGATAAACAAGTCCAAAGAAATGTTGAAGCATATTGTATGTGCTCAGAGAAAAACAACTGATCAGAAAATGCTGTAAATAAGACACAACTTTATCACGGTGACTCTGATTGTACCTGGGAGTAAACATCTCCGAGGACCTGACCTGGACTGCTCACATTCAGACACAGGTGAAAAAAGCCAGGCAAAGACTGTACCACCTGCGCCAGCTGAGGAAATTCAGGGTTTCACCAGCTATCCTGAAAACTTTCTATTTAGGGGCGATAGAAAGTGTTTTAACTCAGTGCATCACAGCGTGGTATGGGAACAGCACCAGTCATGACTGCAAAGCCCTGCAAAGAGTCGTGCGCTTATCCGAGCGTATCTCAGGGTCAGCTCTCCCGTCTCTGCAGGACATCTACACCAAACACTGCAAAGGTAGAGCTACTAAGATCATCAAGGACTCTAATCACCCTGCAAACCCTCATTTCACGCTGCTGCCATCTGGTAAGTGCTTCCAAGCCTGATGGCCAAAACTGAGAGACTCAGGAGGAGCTTCTTCCCCAGGCCATCAGACTCCTGAACTCAGTCACTTAACACCACGTGACTTCACTTCAGGATAAACATACTGTCATTGCACTGCACTTTCTGTTCTCGTTGTTACTGTGTAACAACCTGTTTGCACATTATACTCTTTATACATTTGTTAACCACATATTTATAAGTCTACAGTTTACTCACTGCACAGTCTACTTCAATTATTTTATTCCACTTTATTCTTATTTTTTACTTTTTATTTTCTCTTGACTTGATTATTTATAATTCTACAAACTAACCACACCCAGAAAATATTTTAAGAACATGTTAATGGATGACTGCAAAACAGAAGAAGAAATTAAATTAAATTAAATATTTTGAAAGTAACTTGAATGAGATTTCCCTAACCACATAACCAGAACATCAAAATAACACAAAACCACCACCACCACCAAAAAAAAAAAAAAAAAAAAAAAAAAAGTTTTTCCTGAAAAACCTCCTGTGGTAATTGAACAGAACACAGAGACATCTGACTGACACCAACTGTAAGAGTTTATCAACACTTCTTACAAGATCCAGGTTGAGAGATAAAGTTAAATTAAGATTAAATTAATCATGAATTCTTCACAACACTTGATATTCAACAACCATATTTGTGTATAAATCTTACACAGACTGCCTGTCCTCAGCTTGACTGATAGTGAATAGTAGTGTCACTGAATCATTTACTGTAGTGTCTCAGTATTAAGCAATATTAAGGTAACCAGTCAGGTAACAAGCCAGTTCCAGTCGGAAGCGAGTATCCCTGTGTCTACTCCAAAGGGCCATTTGTAATACACTTGGAACATAGACTGTAAAAAAAGATGGACGGCGAGCCATCACTTTCCTCGGTTGACGCAAGTGAAGCCGCCAGTTCAAATATGGCACTTGGGTCTCGAGTCTCGAGTCAGTGCAGTAGTGAGCGCGGAGTGGAGCAATGAAAGACAACATAAGTTTACAGATGTTGATATGAAAACAAAACAAACAAACAAAAAAAAACATTTAGTATAGGCATAATTAAACAAGTTTGGGAGATTTCATGTGTGCATCAAAGAGGTATCCTGGGATGTAACTGCAAACATTTTACATTTTTAAAACAAATAAATTGGTTATATTGGAGATCTAGATTTAATTTAATTGTTTTGGAGGGAATTGTATTTGGTCTACTTCCTGTGTGTAAAGGTTGCAGGTGGTGGTTCCTTGGTTGAACCAAAAAAAAAAAAAAAAAAAAAAAAATGGGTTGAACAGAGTGTGCATGGTGAAGAGTTGATCATTTCTTATTAATTTTCATAAATTTTGCTAAATTACTGAGAATATCATGGCCCACACCTTTTTAGAATCTGTGGTATTATGCAGATTTTATATAATGTAACTGGATAAATACAGTATTGTTAGTATTTTTTTTTTTTTAAATGTCCCCTAAAGTTGAAACCATCATGCCTCCATTTTAGAAAAGTCTACATTTAGGATAATTTGTCTGTATGTGTTACATTTCATGGTAATGCCACAGAATCCACAACAACTCCACCTATATAGGCCTACAACCAGAAATGTTCTGGTATTTTATTTTATTTTTATTAAAAAGCGCAAAATTAGTTTTGACAACCATTATCATACAATTTCATCATACAAAAAGATCTGCTGCTAAACAGCGTCTTTATAGACAGCGTAGAGATGGTGTTACTTCAAAATGCATCTGAATTTTCTTTTGGCACGATTTAATCACCTGACGCACGACTGACCAATCAGAATCAAGTAGCCCGTTGCAAAATTAGGCGTATTTAAATTTAACCTCACCATTTGCAGTGTGAATTATTGACTTTTAAAAATGCCTTTAAGTGCCTCACAAGTAACTTATGTAAAATGAAACGGAGTAAACGGGCTCAACATTTACCTACTTAATCCTACTACGGCGAAGGTTTAAAACGTTAATATTAAATACGTAATGCTGACGTTGCTTAGTAACCTGGCAAGAGCGTCCGCTCACGTAACCTACTTAATATTCATAACGTAATCCTTCGCCATAGTAAGATAAGTAAACTCACCAGTGGGATTCACACAGAGTGAGACTTTACACACCTCCCATCTCCCATGTTTACGTCAAATCCTTCCCAGCAGCGGATGTTATTGGAAAACTGGGGCTACAAGCATCAACGTATAAGCTAGCAAGCCTAGAAAAGTTCTCAAACCTGATATTTTGATTGACGCCGTGGACACAGAAGGTAACAGCACGTTGCCTGTATGACTATTGCTTTGTGTTTCTGTGCGCTGGCAGCGTCTCTGCAGCCGCAGGCCTGTGCTCGCATCACTCACAAGTAACGTTAGCCCATCAATCGCCGATAGATTTTAATCTCTTACGGTGTTTATTGGTTTCTGAAAATCGTTACGTTTCGCTTTATTTTCTAACAGATTTACATTTGTCGTGCTTATGTTAATATGACAGTGAGATGTGTTAGCGCTAGCCAGGCTTGTTGCTGGTTGTATGCTGCGATGAATGAGTATGTATGCAATAGTGCGAGTCACTCTACACTTATGTGTGCTATATTTGTCAGTGTAGAGACCCCGGGACTTATATTTAGCCAGAAAAAGTAACTTCCCCTTTCCTCACACTGACGATGAGACCAGTAACCAATGACACACATGGCAACACTGTGGTTCTATGTAACTTAAGGGTAAATCACAGTAAAAAAGTTGAGTAATAGTAAAGACATGAAGGTTAGGGCAGTCTTATGTAATCAGTGCCAGCGGCGGTTGGATAATCGCTGATCTCTGAGCGCAGCATCTACTCCAGAAAACACCAGAACAAACACACTAACTCCTGTGCTGGTCAGTCATTTGAGCACGTTTAAAAGTTAAGTCATTCGCTAATCTTCTTTATATTAAATGACTAGTAAAATGCATTTGATTCCCTATAACACAATACAATTAATACGCAAAACTATGCCAAGCGTATGTTTCAAGCACATTAAAGTTGTAAGCATTCTCGAACTCTCAATTGTTTTTACCAAAACAAATGGTTTCCAGCTAACAGGCAGCGTTTGCAGAACTTCACAATGCTCTCTCAGAGTTACGAGCACGAACGATTCGTTCAGAGTTACCTAATCTTTAATAATCTTCACAAATAAATTCATGGAACTTTTTTTCTGAAACGTTTTAGTCCGATTTTGTTTTGTTTTTGTTACTTGTTTCAAACATGTACAAAATAAAGAAACACTCCCTTAAAAGGCACACTATGTAAGATTGATTAAAATATCCAAGAACCAATAGAAGAATGTTATTTTGTTGACTTGTGTAACATTACATGCATTATCCCAAATGTTTCCAAGAGCGTTTAATTCCAGAGAAATAAGCACTTTTAACCAGGACATGGACCGTGCGTCACCTATCAATGACGTCACACCCGCGTTACTCTCGATTTGCGCGTTAACATATATGTTTTATTATACAAGTGAGCAGCTGTTTGATACATTCAGCGACAAAACAAATCATTGTTTTATTGCTCAGCACAGTTAGTCTTGTTTAAATCTTGCTTTCATGATTTACCGCGAGCACCATGTTTTACCATGCCTAATATCGATCAAACGTTAGCTTACTGCAGTGTGCATAGTAGCTTACTGCACCGTGTGCATAGGCTCTCATAGTAGCCGCTGAATGGACGCACAGTAGCATTATAACAACTTTCAACACACTCAAATGTATCTAATATGATAAAACAGTGGTGCGTTACCCCACATACACATACAAAAGACAAAACAGAAGTGGTCATCTGTGACATGTATAAAAGTGCCCCAAAATCCAGGCATCATCAAGCTACGCCTTTTTGAATAAGCGACCTCCAGTGGCGAAAAACTACATATTGTGGCTTTAATGTTCATATAACCAAGAAAAAAAGTTTTTAAAACATTCAGAAAACATAAAAAACGTTTTCATAACTTAATGTGAAATTGTTCTTGGAACATGTTTTTGTTGGGTTACCGTTTATCTGCTGTACAAGATCACCACTGGCCTATCCAGCTTTTTCTGGCGCCCCATGACTTGAATTATGAATAATTGGAGTAGCTCCTGTTAAGCTGTAAACAAACAGTCCATCACAACAAATTGTATGAATGCAATAAGCATTTTCAAAAACTAGGCCCATGTACTATGAGATGACATTCTACTTACCCTTCAACCATTGAACATTAAAAGTAAATTTAAAAGTGTAAAAGCATTAACAAATTAATACAACAGACCATGAATTACACAAAAGCTCAATTATTTCGCAGCAACATTGTTACGGTAGTAATGTCAGGGTGTGGTAATCTTTGGAACAAAAAAAAAAAAAAAAAAAAAAAAAAAAAAAAAAAAAAGGAAGGAAGAATCAGAAGATCAAATCCAAATGAAAACTTTAATTATAATGTTAAGGAACAGACAGATGGGTAAGGAAACACTAACACAACATTTACATAATGGGGACTGGACCTGGGGGGGTATTCCAGAAAGCAAGGTAAACTTACCGTCACATATACCCTGAACTCTCAGTTGATTAACCCAAACCTTGCTTACTCGAGGTATGCTGGTTCCAAAAACTAGTCCGGGAGTAAGTTCAGACAACTCGGAGCATGTTCCCGGTTAACACACAAGACATTCTCAACAGAGCAAGAATCAATGATTCACCATGGAAACAGACGCTAAGAAAAAGCACGCCATTCTACTTCCTCTTCTTGTTTTGTTTAATGGAGAGTTACATAACCTACTTAGTGCACATTGCCACCTATTTGGTGGTTATGCAATAATTTCTTCAGTGTCTTCATTTATTAAGTACAAACCCAATTCCAAAAAAGTTGGGACACTGTACAAATTGTGAATAAAAAAGGAATGCAATCATTTACAAATCTCATAAACTTTTATATTTTATTCACAATAGAATATAGATAACATATCAAATGTTGAAAGTGAAACATTTTGAAATGTCATGCCAAATATTGGCTCATTTTGGATTTCATGAGAGCTACACATTCCAAAAAAGTTGGGACAGGTAGCAATAAGAGGCCGGAAAAGTTAAATGTACATATAAGGAACAGCTGGAGGACCAATTTGCAACTTATTAGGTCAATTGGCAACATGATTGGGTATAAAAAGAGCCTCTCAGAGTGGCAGTGTCTCTCAGAAGTCAAGATGGGCAGAGGATCACCAATTCCCCCAATGCTGCGGCCAAAAATAGTGGAGCAATATCAGAAAGGAGTTTCTCAGAGAAAAATTGCAGAGTTTGAAGTTATCATCATCTACAGTGCATAATATCAGCCAAAGATTCAGAGAATCTGGAACAATCTCTGTGCGTATGGTCAAGGCCGGAAAACCATACTGGATGCCCGTGATCTTCGGGCCCTTAGACGGCACTGCATCACATACAGGAATGCTACTGTAATGGAAATCACAACATGGGCTCAGGAATACTTCCAGAAAACATTGTCGGTGAACACAATCCACCGTGCCATTCGCCGTTGCCGGCTAAAACTCTATAGGTCAAAAAAGAAGCCATATCTAAACATGATCCAGAAGCGCAGGTGTTTTCTCTGGGCCAAGGATCATTTAAAATGGACTGTGGCAAAGTGGAAAACTGTTCTGTGGTCAGACAAATCACATTTGAAGTTCTTTTTGGAAAACTGGGATGCCATGTCATCCGGACTAAAGAGGACAAGGACAACCCAAGTTGTTATCAGCGCTCAGTTCAGAAGCCTGCATCTCTGATGGTATGGGGTTGCATGAGTGCGTGTGGCATGGGCAGCTTACACATCTGGAAAGGCACCATCAATGCTGAAAGGTATATCCAAGTTCTAGAACAACATATGCTCCCATCCAGACGTCGTCTCTTTCAGGGAAGACCTTGCATTTTCCAACATGACAATGGCAGACCACATACTGCATCAATTACAACATGGCTGTGTAGAAGAAGGATCCGGGTACTGAAATGGCCAGCCTGCAGTCCAGATCTTTCACCCATAGAAAACATTTGGCGCATCATAAAGAGGAAGATGTGACAAAGAAGACCTAAGACAGTTGAGCAACTAGAAGCCTGTATTAGACAAGAATGGGACAACATTCCTATTCCTAAACTTGAGCAACTTGTCTCCTCAGTCCCCAGACGTTTGCAGACTGTTATAAAAAGAAGAGGGGATGCCACACAGTGGGACACATGGCCTTGTCCCAACTTTTTGAGATGTGTGGATGCCATGAAATTTAAAATCAACTGATTTTTCCCTTAAAATGATACATTTTCTCAGTTTAAACATTTGATATGTCATCTGTGTTGTATTCTGAATAAAATATTGAAATTGGAAACTTCCACAATGCATTCTGTTTTTATTTTAGTTTTTGGAATCGGGTTTGTATTCTTTATTCACTGAGAATAAAGGACTATATTGTTTGTTTGATGCTAATTAATTGACTCACACATGGATCTGCAGAGGACAATAAAATAATAAATATTTGAATTGCATTAACATTTAAACTTATTTTTGTATAATTCTTTAGAATTAATATATAATATTGTATAACTGAAACTAATTTTGTTATATTAATATAATTATATAACACACATCTGAATACCTCTTAAGCAAACTAACCCTGGATCATGAGCTGCTCCGGAGCAGGTTATGTTCAGAGAGTGAGTTGCTATGGCTACTGCATACCCTGAACGTTACCTCCATTTTTGGAACCGAAAGTTGAAATTATCCGCTTACTTGCTCTTAAACATACCCGGGTATGTCACACAACCTGCTTTCTGGAATACCCACCAAGAGTGCAGCTTAAATAACAAACTGAAACAAGATAAATTAACAACACACAGCTGAAACAACTGAACTAATAATGGTAACAAAGGAGTGGCGGGAAACAAATCAAACACAAGCAATAAACAAACTGAACATGTGACAAGTAGTATATGTCTGTATTATGTAACATACGTTGCCTTAATCAAAAATGTTCATTAACTGGAACACTGAGTGATAATACGCGCACTAGCCTATATGTTGTCTTTTTTCATACGTTACAGCTGAATAAAAAGGGGGGGAAAGGAGGAAAAGAGTGCAGCGACTGAAGAGTTCTCGTCAATGATATTCCTGTTATACTATGTCACATTAAAATACCTGTTATGCTTCCAATGTCTGAGAAATAGAACATGAAGGAAATTACAGCTCATTCAGTCAGTATTTGTACTGCAACCGTATGTTTTGAAATGATTCGTTTCCGCCTCTTTACATGGAACTTACCCAAACCAGAAGTGCTTCTCATAAGAGGCGTTATGAAATTCTCTATATGAAATAATAGTGTATAAGCTGGTGTTCAGTGTGGATTAAACATTCAGGTATATGCAATTCTAATGTTTTGAATCAACAGGATATTATGTTGCTATTCAATGAATCAGATATGGTGACATAATTTGTGGTTATATGGAAAAGCATTCTGTGTAATTCATTTCCATTATCCTAAGTAATACAGGATGTGAACTGGGTTACTCTGACTGCATAAGCCATTAGACATTAGGCTCACACAATATTTATACGCTCCACATATAGTACTAGTCACATGCTTTTATTTGTGCATTTCTTGCTTAGTCCCTATTGGCTTGTGGTAATCATTCCAAGAAAATGCAAATAAGATTGTGTAGTCATCACCTGTTTACCAGCTGGGTCATAAAGAGAACATGCCTATGATTAGCCGCCCCTTGAGGAGGACATGTTGACTATCTGATATGGTCATATATGTGCAGTTATGCCACTATTATATCTAAGGAAGAATGATTGAAGGTGACTTAAAAGGTCAAAACATGTCAATACTTCAATTTGTTTTTCAAATGAGGTGAGGTTTCTCCCATGATCTTGTTTCTCATTTGCATTTGTTTCCCTTAAACTTTGACAATTATTATTTTTATTTATTATTTTTATTTAAAAAAAGAATTCACACAAAGGACTCACATATCTGAGGTTCCAAGAATACTGTGCCTCTGTGTTTCTACTGTAAATATTGTTACTTAACTTCTTAAAGGATTCTTGGTCTACTTGAACCAAGAGATTGCATGCTATTGCATAACATTGCGCTGTATCGTAGTAGTTTTTTTTTTTTTTTTAACGTAGTAACGTATTTACTATTTTATTTTTCTGTTTTTGTTTTATGTCTAGATTTTGTTAGCTGTTTTGGTGTTTGGTACAATAAGAGGCTTGATTAATTGAACTACTGTAACTAACCTTTAACTGATTCAGGGATATATATTATGAGGATTATATGGTATACACTACCATTCAAATGTTTGGGGTAGGTAAGATTTTTCAAAAATATTTTTGAAAGTCTCTTATACTCACCAAGGCAGCATTTTTTTTTTTTTTTTTTTTTTTTTTTTTATAATCAAACCCCTAATATTGTGAATTTAAAATGATGGTTTCCTATTTGAATATATTTTAAAATGTAATTTATTCCTATGATCAAAGCTGAATTTTCAGCATCATTCCTCCAGTCTTCAGTGTCACATGATCCTTCAGAAATCATTCTGATATGATGATTTGCACATCAATCTTATTGTTATCAATTAATATTTTGAACCATTTTTTTTTCATGATGAATAGCAAGTTCAAAAGAACAGCATATATTTTAAATCTAAATCTTTTGTTACATTCTAACCTGTCACAGTTGATGAATTTTATACATCCTTGCTGAACAAAAGTATTTCTTAAATCATAATGACCCTAAACTTTTGAGCGGTAGTGTGTATATATATATATCATATAGAGTGTTGATGTGACGTGTAGATAGATGAGTAGCTACGTTTACATGGACACTTCATTTTCTTCATTTCAGTCAGAATTAAATCATTCCGATTGATGAATCCACACATATTGTGTTGCATGAACGCTAAATAAAGTGATCGGGTTGATGTGCACGTTTGTCACAAGCTTCAAATCAGAATTGATCTTTTGACATGCGCACACTGCATGAATATACAGAGTTTCCTGCTGTTGAGCTTTGTTGCGCATACTAATCATCCTCCTACCATTTCTGTGTTTTAAAAAGCAGACTTAATATTTATCTATTTCGGGTCTAATTAGGAGACAAGCACATGAAGCGTTGTGCTGCTTATATTTATCAAGCAGTAAAAAGCCCAAAACAAGGTGTCTGTGGATGAGAGTCCGAAGCAAGGACTGGTGGGACGTTGACCTGCAACACTTCACAGATGAGTGGAAGGAAAATTTAGAACGGTTGTCCAATCCTGCTCCTGTAGGTCGCTCCAGCTTGCATCAACACACCTGCATGGACGTTTCTAGTAAGACCTTGATTAGCTGGTTCAGGTGTGTTTTATTGGGGTTGGAGATGAACTCTTTAGGACAGTGGCCTGGATCAGACACCTATGATTTAGAATGACACAGTCATGACACTTCAGCAACAACAGCTCGTTCTGTGAGTCGTACGTCAATACGCCATTTCTACGTCATTGCACATGCTCAAAACTTTCCAGTTTCAGCTTTCACTTTGAGCGACGTCCTATCGAACAGATTAGAAAAGGTTAAAGTACCCATTTCAAGCAGAATGAAATAGCCTTTAAATCGGATTTAGCCAATTCATTCTGACTGACGTGGTTACATATGACTTTTTTTATTTTTTTATTCCGACTGTGATACTAGTCTGATTACAAATGGATTATTAGGGTCCATATCACTCAGGCACATGACTTGATCTACTGACCTTTAGTCTAAAGTGCAAAGAAAATCTTTGACCACAAGGCTAGACAATTCATGTTTACAGATATGTTGTTTTTATTTGTGGGCTCAGGGGAATGTTGAGGCAGTGAGCATCTGCAAATCGATGATAATTGGATGTGAGCTGCCTCAGCGACAGTAGTCAGGGATGGCGCGATCACATAACACTGTGTGCTTATTGAACCATGCCTGTCTGTGTTTACCTCAGAAGCTCCCTGCTCTGGCCTCCTTCCAGGTAACCAACATGTCCAGTGACCCCCCTCCTCCTTACCCAGGGGGCCCCAATGCCCCATTTCTTGAGGAAAAAAATGGACAACCTCCAATTTCTGGTAAATACCTAGATATTTTTCTCTTCTCTTTAGACATTTGAAATCAACTCTTATTTTTTAAGCCTGCTTTTAAGACTAGCTCACAATAAGTAAATGCAATGGCTTGAGGAAATGCTTGGCACCATCATTAGCTGCCCATTGGTGCAGAATTTCCAAACATTGTTTTAGTAAACTTTCAAGACCTTTTAATGGGCCACTAGAATTTCATGGAACTAGATTTCTTTTGTTTCACTTAATTATAGCAACATATGTTCAGTGCTGTAATAATAATAATCATTGTTAACATGTATTCCTTACTACAATGAACACATTGTTTCTGCCTTAAATTATTACATTGTTTATTAATACATTGTTAGCTAACTGTGTATTTTTTATATGTACTATTCTGAAATCCATTCTGTCTCTAACAAATCACTCTAAGTTATGTAGACGCATACATTTTCTGTAAAGCTGCTTTGAAACAATATGTATTGTGAAAAACGGCATACAAATAAATGTGATTTTTGAATTGAATTAATCATACAACAACTACTACTACTACTACTACTACTACTACTACTACTACTAATAATAATAATAGTAACTATTATTATTAATATTAACATCAATTTGGTGTGAGCAGGAAAGACAATATGTGAATATATTAACTCTGTAAAATGTCTTGTTGAAACCACATTGCTGTATATAAAAATACTTTAATTTACAGAGGAATCAAAGTCTGACACCACAGGATTCTGCAATAGATCACTAATCAGTTGTGTGACCATTTAAACTAATTTAAACTTCGAACTCATCAGGTTTGATACAAATTTGTGGAGTTCATGTAGCTCAAGTTCTGCTGTTGTTGAAAAATAACATGGATTTTAGAATATCTTTAGTATTTGGTTTGTTCCACATTTGCTTCAAAATGACTGATGTAGTAATTTGTAAGGTAGAATGTTGTATTGAATTAAAACAAATAGTATTATTAATTAATGCAAATTAATACAGTCATTTAATTGGTGGTTTTAGATGTTTGGACACCACTGCATGTTTATAATTATGAGAGGAGCAAATCAGGTGGGATACAGAAATTCTGTAACTTTTCTTTTTACTTGACACAAAGCTGTTTCTCTCAGCAGCCTCTGCTCCAGTAATGACAGGACCTCCACAAGGACAGCCGCTGCCTCCAGATTACGGACCTCCACCATATGAAGCAACGCCTGGCTTTGTTCCTCCGCACGTCCCAGGCGAAGGTCCCAAGCCTATGCATATGCCAATGCCCATGCCTCATCCTCACGGTAGGTGTGCAAACCAAACTTGCACGCTAATGCATCAGCAGCCATTCACAAATCATTAGCATTTCAGAGAGAAGAGATGGCAATAATGTTAAATCAAAATGACTTGATGCACCAAATTTCCAGCAACAAGTAATTTTTCTGTTCACAATGAAACTGAAAGTGATGAGCACGATTACATAAAACATTCTCACAGTGTAATAATCCATTTAAGTACCGAGTAATATTAACAAACTACCTATACTATATAGAGTTAGGATTAGGTTTTGGTTCAGGGTTAGTTGCATGCAATTATATAATAACTTATAGTTGTTATTATAGTAACAATACTGTATGCAATGTGTAACAAAAGCACTGTAAAAATAGTATTTCCAAAATCTTTCATCAAAATGTAATAACTGCCGCTGAATCGACACTGTTTTAGGTTACTGTTGTAGGTACTGCTGCCTTTCTAAAATCTTAATAGCTAAAACAGTAATTTAAAGGGTTAATTCACCCAAAATGAAAATGCTGTCATCATTTACTCTCATACATTCCAAACCTGTAAGACTTTTGTTTTCTTCAAAACACAAATTAAGCTGATTTGAATTAAATCTCAGAGATTTCTGTTCCTTCATTGACAGTCCACAGAACTACCACTTTGTCACTTCAAAAAGTTCATAAAGCGATTGTAAAACTAATGCAAATGAATCGAGCAGTTTAGTCCAAATTTTCTAAAGTGACATGATATAAACATTGATCACTAAACATAAACAGAAGCTCAACCGAACCTGCTTGACACACAAGAACAAACCTGACTGGTTCTTGCGGAAGCTCAAACGTGCTGCGTAACACAAGAGCAAACCTCACTGGTTCTTGCGGAAGCTCAAACGTGCTGCGTAACACGAGAATGAACCTCATTGGTTCTTGCGGAAGCTCAAACGTGCTGCGTAACACACGAGAATGAATCTCATTGGTTCTTACGGAAGCTCAAACGTGCTGCGTAACACGAGAATGAACCTCATTGGTTCTTGCGGAAGCTCAAACGTGCTGCGTAACACGAGAATGAACCTCATTGGTTCTTACGGAAGCTCAAACGTGCTGCGTAACACACAAGAATGAACCTCATTGGTTCTTGCGGAAGCTCAAACGTGCTGCGTAACACGAGAATGAATCTCATTGGTTCTTACGGAATCTCAGAAGTGCTGTGTAACACGAGAATGAACCTCATTGGTTTTTGTGGAAGCTCAAATGTGCTGCGTAACACACAAGAATGAACCTCATTGGTTCTTGCACATCAAGGGAACACAAATTTTCATTTTGTGCAAAGTACCTTTTAACCTAAAAATTAATGTGCTGCAGGTGGTTACTACGCTCCCCCTGGGCACTTTCCTCATCCGATAATGGAGCACTATGGTCCGGGGCCCAGTCACTATGGTCCAGGCCACACAGCCACAGTGCTCTCCCCTCCTGGTGCCACCACCACCACTGTGACTGTTCTACAGGGGGAGATGTTTCAGTCGGCTCCAGTGCAGACGGTTTGTCCACACTGCCAACAACCGATTGTCACCCGCATCAGTCACGACATCGGCCTCATGAATACTCTAATCTGCATGTTCTGCTTCTTTGTCGGGTAAGTGATGAAATGAACGGCACAGTATATGATATGACCTCTCTCTCTGTGAAATGCTTTTTCTGCATGTTGGTTGGACCTACATGTTTGAGTCGGCGGACATAAATTTTTATAAGAAATAATAAAAGCGTATGCTAAACTGCTAAATAAGGTTTTCTTAACACAAAGAGGCTTTTTTATTCATTATGATTTCAGGAGAGTTGTATCACGTTCACATTTTTCTGACTTTATGCTCATGCAAAAAATCTACACTGCCATTCAAAAGTTTGAGGATTTTTAACGTTTCTGAAAGAAGTGTCTTGTTCACCAGCCTTGGTTCACTCATTTATTTGATCAAAAATACAGTAAAAACAGTCATTTGTGACATTATTACAATTCAAAATCACGGCGTTCTATTGTAATATACTTTAAAAATGTAATTTATTCCTGATCAAAGCTGAATTTTCAGCATCATTCCTCCAGTCTTCAGGGTCACATGATCCTTCAGAAATCATTCTAATATGATGATTTGATGCTCAAGAAACATTTCTGATTATTATCAATGTTGAAAATGTTGTGCTGCTTAATATTTTTGTGGAAACCATGATTGTCTGATGAATAGAGAAAGTTCAAAAGAACAGGATTTATTTGAAATAGAAATCTTTTGTGACGTTATGAATGTCGTTACCATCTCTTTTGATCATTTTAATACGTCTTTGCCAATTTTTGAATGGTAGTGTAAATTAATTGTAATACAGAAATTAAAAACATGTGCATGTTACAAGAGGTGTATTCAGATCATGCATGTATGAATTGCATTTTTTTAATTTAGTTTTGAATAAATTAATACATAATGAGCCCAGAATGATGAACCATACAGTACGCTCTTGAGATCTCTCATGACTTCTGTCTTTGTTTTACAGTTGTGATCTAGGTTGCTGCTTGATCCCCTGTATGATTGACGACCTCAAGGATGTGACACACACTTGCCCCAACTGCAAGGGCTATATTTACACATACAAGCGCATATGCTAACAGTTTATCCCATTAACGATCGCGCTGTGACCTCATTGTGGTGGGTGTTGACGACTCACTCTCATTTTTGTCTGCTCTGTGATGACTTCGCCCCAGCTGACAGCTCGTATTTCTAGCCATTTCTCACTTTATGTAACACTTGATTCTCTCAATTAATTTTCAGGCACTTGATGTAGTTACTGACGCCTCTAAAATGAAGCATAGGGCATGAAGGATATGTGTTTTTTTATATGCATAATGGTCAGGGTTACATTGTGTCATCAAAGCACTATTTCATTTTTAAAAAGAATTAGAATAGTGTATACGTGTAGAAAATATGTGAAAACAGTAACCTTACTGAGTAGCGAAACAAAATTAATTTCACTACAAGGTCAGTATTGTTGGATTTGTAGGATTATTATTTTATGCATTTATTGTTTTATTTTAACATATTAAAATGAAAGTCTTTAATGGCTGGGTCTGGGACCGTTTAACCTCGTCCTGAAGTAACGCTGTTGCTTCTACATGTGAAAATGCGTCTCTATATTTGGCATTTTATGCAAATGTTAGGGAATTTTTTTTTCTTTCACTTTTGTTCTGTTTTGTTTTCAATTTCTCATGTTTGTCGACAAGACTCATGTGAAGTCGATTTGATATGCTTGTCTATGTAACATGCATTGTTGTGTAGATGTGTAATTTTTAGATGAAAGGTTTCTACTGATAAGGGATGTGTATGTTCATCTTAATCTCCTTTTAATAATTTAGGGATAGCTTTCATTCAGGCTCATGGTGTTTTAATATGCCATGCGGTTCATGTTAGGGTCATATTTGTGGAATTCAGCCAAAACACATTTAATATTTTTTTGGAACTGTGAATCAGAACTATAGCCATGGTGCTTTTCAAACCACTATAGTAGCTGTTCTGTGTTGTCAATAAGCTGTTTGAGTCTTCTATAAACTATCGTTGGTTATCCAGGTCCGTTTACCAGTCATTATTAATAAGGTAGGTCTGTGTTTGCTGATAATAAGATCAGTGTAGAATCATCTACAATCACAGATTAGCATCCTTTAACATTTATTCTGGTCAGCACTGCTGAACAACATGTTAGCAGTGGCTGTTTTTTTCCTCTCTACTCAACGTGGTGAAGCTGTCTTCAAAAAGGGAAGAAATCTCTTGTAAAGGCTGTTCAAAGCTGCTTTGCTGTTGGAGTTCACCAGCATGATGAAGTGCGCTGCATGGCATCACTGTAATCTTCCATAGTGCTCTATTGGGGCCATATGTCCCCTCAGCGTGTCAAGCTGTGCTTGTTGCTGCACTGGGCTTCATAACTCAAAGTAGATTAACCATTCACTTATTAATACTGTGTGTAACCGGCCACAAGGACTTGAAAGATGATTGTCCTGATTTTTTTTTTTTTTTTTTCCTTTTGTGGTCAGATTGTGATTTCTGTGGAATCATCCAAAGAGATTGTTTCTGTTATTTGGGCATTTCGGAATAGATGTTTGTTCTGGTTGTGAAATGGTAAACTTTCTAATCATTTTGCTCTGTCCGACAATGTGATTTACTGCTGAAATGGTACGAAATACAAACGCTACAACATTCGCAGTGCTCAAGACACTATAGATGTCATTTCTCAGGAATCATCCAAAGAGATTGTTTCCTTTATTTGGTCATTTCTGAATAGCTCTGTCCAAAACTGTGATTTAATGGGACGAATTTGAAACGCTACAACAACAGAAGTGTTTAGACACACTCCCCTGGTTTCACAGACAAGGTTTAAGCTAGTCCAAGACTAAAATGCACGCTTGAGCTGTCTTAACAGAAAGCAAAGTGCACAGACATATTTTAAAATGTCAGTGGCAATGTTTTGTCTCAAGATGCTTATCAGGATTTTTTTTTCTATGGCATGTTTATAAAAGACACTAAAATGTCCTAATTGAACTAAGGCCTAATCCTGGCTTAATCTAAAGCCGAAAGAATACTTCAGTACGCGCATACTCTTCTGATGACGCGTAAAAAGTGAAGTATACTTTGGCCTTTAGCCCTGTCGGTGAAACCAGGCCTATATATCTCAATGAGTTAAACCTCCGCTTTTGCCTAAAGCTACATTATGTAACTTTTGGCCCTGTGGCTTAAAAATAAATACAATTCTTGGTTGTGCTTTCGGTGGTATTCTTGGGAGGTTTGCCGTTTTGAATGATCCACGGTGAATTTTTCTCTTTTGTTGTGACGGCTAACTTTTCTCTTAACGCTAATGTCACAACGCTACTTTTCTCTGTGTACGGATACATTGTGATACGCACGGGGGCGAATGATACTTACTGTACTTTGTATGCTATTTTTTTGTCCCGACAGCTCTTAAATATAAATCATTATAACGGATTCATCAAAGTTCTATTGGGCTAAAGACATCTGCAAGATTTTTTTTTACTCTTTCATTAATAACATGCTAGTAAACAAGTTACATAGTGTAGCTTTAAATGAAGATTCAGATATTAAGCCCCTTTCTCCTGTAGACAATCTACTAATATTATAGCGGTTTAAGAATCAGAATCTCCGTCTTTCCATTGTCGTATTTAACATGAAGGGAAAAATGTAGCAATCACTAGTGTGTAAATGTATTTAAACTTGCTCTCATTGTAAATGATTCTTTTTAATCAGATCTGTCCAACGAACACTGAATTTTTCATAGTATTTGCACCGTTGCCCCATGTGTATATGCAGGCATTACGACAATAACTTTGTGCCACATTCAATTGTTTTCAAATTATTCCCTGCAGTTGAAATTCCAATGTTCTTCAATCTTCTGACTGAAAAAGGGCCTCATCCCACCCTGCTTTATTTCATCGAAAATGAACCAAGACCTAAAATATAATCAAGATACCTCTCCATCATCTGCACATCAAACTTTATGATGTCTGTTTGATTTACTGAAAGATAATCTCGAGTAAATATGCATGTTCGTGGGGTTTACTTGCACAATCCAGGCTGGCTCCCTTTAATCTAATATGCTCTTGACTACATAGGTCTACTTGCTTTGTGAAGTGACTTGATGCTGTTGCAGACGGTAGATGTCAAGCTTGTGTTACAGGAATGCAGTTGTAGATAGATGCCTTGAAAATAATCTGTGGCACTACACCAGATGCCATGCTCAACTGAAGTCTCAAATGTGTATGTAAAACAAAACTTGTGGACTTAATGATTATTTGAACAAATAAAAAGATTATATCATATGTGAGAAGTCATTTTATTACTTGCGCGTGCGCGCACACACACACACACAAAAAAAGGCCAGAACATCCCAGCTGGTTATTGCACGTAACCGAATGATACGTAACGCATTCTGTTACAGTTAGTGAAAATAAAGTCAATGATGTGTAAAGGGCATCCAAAGTTTTTAATCTATATAAATTACATAATAAAATAAATATCAAACAAAGTCCAAAACTATTTAGTCTCTCCAACGATGCCCACATTGTAGATTGCAGCACTTGTAGAACGTTGTCATTGGTTCATCAGCAGACCTAGTTTGAATCTGCATAAAGTAGGCCCTTGGATGCTCACATTTTGGACAAGTTTCTTCAAAGAAAAACGAGAAAGAATGTTATTATGGGTGTAACAGTATATCGTGTCACAATATATCGCAATACAAAAATGCAACAATGTATTGTGGATAGTAACAATCTGTATTTGTGTATAGTTCACTCAAAATTAATTTCTGTGTGAGAAAAAAAAAAAAGTTTACTGCATTTTATAGTGTCAGTACTACATTAAACTACTATATATAATGTATAATAATGCAATAGGTGGGTCCTGATAATGCCAAATGTCTTGTTACCAATTAAACGTGGCCTACATTATTAAAATATCTAATCAGTGACAGAGTGTGATCAATGTCGTCTAAAATAATTCAGTTTTCAGCTTCAGAATCATGAATATATTTATTCTGTCACATTGTCTTGTGCATTGTTACCAGGACCAAGTCCAAGCCTATTCATTTCCACCTCCAATGTAACCCCAAATTTAACATTTTAATCAATAGTACATTTTTTATTAACCTTTTACCATATGTCTTGAAGTATCACGATAATATCGTATTGTGAGTTCAGTATCGAATCATGACATGAGGGTATTGTTACACCCCTAAATGTGTTATACTCAAAATAAATCAAGTACACTTATTTAAAGCCACCAGAATGTGTGATAAAAACAATGTGGATTGAAGTACTGTTTTTTTAACATTAGGAATAGGATACACTGTTTTACCTGGAGTGGAATCCACATTTTCCCAAGCAGCAGAGCCCCCGAGAACATCATCAACCTCCTTCAGTTTGGGGTACTTTCTGTTATTTACCTGTCAGAATAACAAACCATTATTTCAACACACATCAGATATATGTTTTATGTTAGCAGCACCTCAAATGAGGGTTTGAAATGTACTTTTTCACTGACCAGCTAATTTGACTACTAATTTTTTAACTTATCGGTCATTCAGACATATTTATTATGAAATCAGAATTATTAAATTGAAAGCTATGACAGATTATTTAATTGTTTGCAGATACCACAAAAAAAGGGATAGAAACAAAAACAAAATGATCAGAAAATGTTTTTCTTTTTAATTTTAAAACCACTGTATTCAAATTTTAAAGGTATTTAAAGTCCAGTGTTTAAGTCAAGTCACCTTTATTTATATAGCGCTTTTAACAAGTCCAATTGTTTCAAAGCAGCTTCACATTGTTAACAGGAAAATAATGCAACAGAATTTAATACGGCTGTACAGCCGCTCTGGTGAAAACGGTGATGTTATCCAGCTAATTTCAATTTTCATATAGTGTCAATGCGGGCAGATCGGTAATATAGTTGAAATTTAGGTGTCCCCAATTGAGCAAGCCAAAAGCCAGATGCAACGGTGGCAAGGAACCAAAACTCCTTCAGGGTCAGAATGGAGATAAAAACCTTAGGAGAAACCAGGCTCAGTCGGGGTGCCAGTCCTCCTCTGGCCGACGAACAAACAGTGTATGATTATAATTCTGGCAACATAGCAGGTCTTAAGTCATATTAGATCAATAGATATTCGTAAGATTATTTGAAAGATTGGAGTTGTCTCATTTAAACCCTCTTTATGCTTTGCTTGGAACCTCCTGGGGAGGATATCATTTATTAATCAAAATAACCTGCCAAAATGGTTAGCAAGTTGAGATGTTACCCACCATGGTTGATTTTAAAACCAGGGTTTAATTTTAAACCTGAGGTCTAATTCTAATCCAGAGGTCTTTTATCAAACCTTGGTCGACAGAGAGTGGCTGCGTCCAAAACTGCATACTCCGAAGTTAAATCTTCTTTTGCACAAGCATTTACCTTGTGTGAAAAAAAAAAAAAAAAAAAAAAAAATTGTATATAGTATGAATGTATATAAGATACTCTTTTTCTCTTACTAAACAGTAGGGAAGTGCATATTCGGATGCAGCCACTGATTTGAATGAACATGAAACAAAGTGAATATTCTACTCAAACTTATTTTATATAAGCTTACACACAGTTCACATATTGCATGTATTCAAATGGAACATTCACATAGTTAAATGAAAATTTGGAGTGTTAAAAATGTCAGGCGTTATCCTTATCAAGTGTTCCAACGACGGTTCGCATCATTCGATATGTTTGAATCAAACGGTCACATCACTTCATCTTTTGATTTTATCCGAATCGAACGTTCAAATTAGTTGTATTTGTTCAATTATCACGTGTTCAAATCAAACGCGCTTATATGTTGCGGTGGTAACTTCACATTAACGTTACCTTCCTCGTGATGTTGTGCACATATGGACATGTATTACACGCGAATCTGAAGCATCGTTGTCCCTCCTCCACGATTAACACATTCCCACAAGTTGGACAAAACAGAAGCATTTCAACGGTTATATATAATATTGTATACTAAATACTAGTATTGTTTTTCTGGTTCAATTAAAGTTGGTGTTTACACATGCTCTCATCCCTAGTTGCTAGCTACAGGAAGCGCATGATGATGAACGTGCCTCACTATTTTAGGCTCGACGGGAAACGTAATAGACACAATGAAACATTGATTATGTGGTATATTAATTTGATATATACCTGGCAATGTCAGTGAATATATAAAATTGTCAAAGTAAAATATTTAAAATGTAAGAATTATATAGCTAATACCGGAAACGTACGCGGAACTAAATGTTGGTGTATCATATAAATGTTCCGACAGCGTGTTTGGCTGTTTGTAAATAGATATGAAGAAACCTGGCACGCTACATGTTGATGTTACAGTTTCATCAGACAGAATTTTCGTAACATGCCTAGTGTATTATTTATAAACTCTGTTTATATTCATTGATAACTTAGGAACGAACCTGGCACTTTTATATGTCTTGTTTTTCTGTATAACGTTACTCTCAAAGCAAGTTTTTGCTTATTATCAGCTCAAAATGGATGAATTAAAGGAAGAGGACCTAAAGCATGTCGGCGTGGCTGATTTTGGGGAGAAACCCGTTGTAGATGAAATTAAAGGGGAGCCAGAAGAGGAAGAAGAGGATGAGGAGGCGTTGCCTCATTCTGAATTTCTTGACATCTTTGAGGAAGGCTTGGCTCTGATAGTGCAGGACCCTTTACTGTGTGACTTGCCAATTCAGGTGTGCCATCACATAGCAGTTTTTATTCGAATAATGTTAAAAAATCAACTGTTATCAATTACTTTCTGAATGTCTGAAATCTTTATGTTCCACCTGTTCAGGTCACACTGGAGGAGGTGAACTCTCAGGTGGCTCTGGAATACGGTCAGGCCATGACTGTTCGCATTTGTAAGCCTGATGGAGAAGTCATGCGTGAGTTTTCTTGGAGCCGGTCTGAATTGTGTGTATGTACATTTATTGATTCTAACCGGAGCAAATCTCTTCACAGCTATTGTGGTCGTGCAGTCTGCTACTGTTCTGGATCTCAAGAAAGCCATTCAAAGATATATGGAGCTGAAACAGCAGCGAGAGGGAGGTGTCAAGCACATCAGCTGGTAAGACATGAAAAATGTGCCAGCTAGGCTAGGTTTCATTTTGTCAAATCTACTTACAATCTGTCTAATCTACTTACCCTGTTTAGGAAATACGTGTGGAGGACTTTTCATCTGGTCTTCAACGGAGAAAAATTAGAAGATGACAAGAGAAAGCTAAAGGAGTGAGTCCATGTGCTTTGAAATACGATGATGATTTTTGATGCGATTTAAATAATACTGTGTTTTCCTCTATTCTCAGCTATGGGATCAGGAACAGAGATGAAGTGACATTTTTGAAGAAATTGAAGAAAAAATGATCCGGGACAATTGCCAGTCCTTTTTTTTTTTTTTATCCCTCTAATTTGTATTTAATGGGTATTTAAAGATATAGTTCATCCAAAAATTAAAACTCCTCCTCATGGTGTACCAAAACCTTTACGTTGTTATTTTCCAAGAAGCAAAAAAAGGTTGAAGAAAACTTTTGACCCCAAATGATTTTTAACCTCTCTTTTCCACACAACAACATTTAAGTGACCAAAGCTGTCTAACTTAAAAATAAATAAATAATAATAATTCAAGGAAAGGAAAGATTTTTGGTGAACAACAACCTAAATAAGTTGTTTGACTTAAGGAGTTTTGGAATGTAGTGTACAAGCCATTTTGTGTTTAACTAAACAAAACAAAAAAACAAAAAAAACTGACATGCAAATGCAAGGATGCAAATGTTGGCTATTCATGTAAACATTGTGCATCCACAAAACTATATATAATTCACTGTAACTACAGGTCTTATGAAGTGCTTTTAAAGTCATATTTTATGTTGCTTTTATATTGATCAAAATAATAAAATCTGAACGTGATTAAAATATAAGTTTTAAGAGTGCAGTTTTTTTCCTTGTTATTTTAATATAGTCACACTAGACCCTCTGCGAAACTATAGACAGTTAGTTTAAGACCCTCGTCATGACATGACATGAATTTAGTCAAATACAGGTAAACCACACACTTTAAATATTGCAAACATGTTCCTTGTACTGTTACACTACAGTATGACCAGCCTCTCATTTCCTTTATACTGCAATGTGAAGAGTGACTGATGAGATGTTACAGCACACATGGGTAACTACTTATGTCATTTTTAACCACTTTTACTTAAAGCAGATATTTACTGTCCATTCACATTGTTAAATAGTATTTTTCATATCAGGAAGAAAAAAAAACTTTCTGTTGAATAGTTCTCCAGTATTCTTGACAAGACGCTCTCATTAAGTTCTGTTGTGAAGCCGTACTGCATCTCTTTCAGAGAGGACACCGTATGAAGGTTTGAGGCTCTCGGAGGTTTAAGTGAGCTGTCGTCTCAACATGCCTCAAAAATCTGATGAGCATTTGTCGACTGTCTTTGAGGAGCTGAACAAGCTGTCCTTTCGAAGACAGCAGCTCACGGACAGACGCAATGTCCTGGCCTTGCTCATCCAATTCAAGCGGAACAACGACCAAAATGAGCAACGTTAGTACAATTCAATGGAACTGTTTATTATCCGATTTACAAAGGAAGCCAACGAAATATATGTGAATATGATGGTTTGAATATAGCAGTGTTACAGGAATGCGCTGAAGTTACTCATAATAGATCTGTGTGACCAACAGAGTATTCCAAAGAAACCGGAGAACTTCAAAACATTGATGAGGAGCTTAAAGTTCTCTCTGAGAGGAAGATTGAACTCGAGAAAACGCTAGAAGCGGGCTCTTGTTTAATAGGTAAAATTACACGTCATGAGGTTTGCTATCTTGGAATGTTTTTAGCCAAATATACTCAAACATTTGGAAACTGACCTCTGTAGTCGAAGGACTATTTAAAAATATAGTTGTCATATGTTTGTATGTTTTTTTTTTTTTGCAGACACAACTATGTCATCTAGCATCAATCCACCTTCGTTTCCAGGTAAGTACATTTTTAATGTTAATGTAACACTAAATAATGTTCCATTTGTTGACATTAGTTAACTGCAATAGTAAACACATTATAGTATTATAGTTTATAATAACTATAGTGTAATAAAGTGTCTACATATAATTTGCAAATAGTTAATTAATAGTTTATAAACTAGTTATTACATTAATAGATTATATTCAAACAGTGAGTTCTTCATTCATCGTTACTGTAATTAACAAATTATTATTGTTTAATTAGCTCATGTGTATAGTTCTCATTTTAGATTAGGTCACGGGAAATGGGAAAATGACATTAATTAAGTGCTTTTATTCAACCTTTATTAGACGTTAATTGCATTCATATTCAGTGTTCCTTAAAATGTTAACAAACACATCAAGCCTATCCCCAAAGCTAAACATAACCACTTAAAAATAAATAAATGACTAAAATAATGTTGTCAAAATTAATTACATACAAATACTCAAGTTTCAAGTTTTTATTTATATAGCGCATTTAAAAACAGCAAACAAGGCTGACCAAAGGAGCAACTTTAAAAGCAAAACCAAACATTTATGACATAAGCTCACAATGAATTAAAAGCTAAAGAAAAAAATAAAAAGGTTTTAAGAGAAGATTTAAAAACCGGCAGTAGCAAAGGCTCTGTCTCCTCTATGATTTAATCGTGATCTGGAGACAGATATAAGTCTTATCACCAGACCTCAGATTTCATGTGGGATTGTGTGGGAAGAGTAGCTCGGACAAATAGCTCGGTGCCAGATTATTTAAGGATTTAAAACCAAAAAGTAAAATTTTTAATTCAATTCTGAAATGGACAGGTAGCCAATGTAGCGATTTCAAAATTGCAGAAACGTGATCAAATTTACGTTTTCTTTTGAGGAACTTTGTGGCGGCATTTTGTACTAATCGGAGTCGTGCAATAGAGTATTTGGACATGCCATAGTAAAGAGAGTTGCAATAATCCAGACGAGATGTAATGAGCGCATGGATAGCAGTCACTAAGTTTTTCTCAGAAAGAGAAGATCTAATCTTAGAGAGAAGACGTAGCTGGAAAAATCAAGAACTTCTGATCCCAGAAAACACCTAAGTTCTTAATGCAGTATGAAGTAAAGCAAGGTAATCCAGGTCAATGCTTCTGCTCCCAGAGTTTCCATGAGGGCCAAATTCTATAACCTCGGTTTTAGATTCATTCAGAAATAAGACATTTTGAGAGAACCACATTTTCACTTCAAGGCATGCAAAAAGAGATTTCAGAGCAGCATGTTTGTTGCGTTTCAGAGGTAAATAAATGTGGGTATCATCTAGAGGAAGTAAATACAGGGAAAAAGAATGGGTGTGAGTATTGAACCCTGCGCCACGCCATAGGAGAGTTGAGCAGGCGAGGAAGAAAAATTACCCAGTCTAACAGAGAAACTTCTATTCGTTAAATATGATTTAAACCAACTGAGGACGGTTCTCTGAATGCCCACGAAACATTCTATTCGGGATAGGAGAATTTTATGGGCAACTGTATCAAAAGCCGAGGTTAGGTCTAACAGTACTAGGATCACTGAGTCACCAGAGTCAGTCGCTAACAAGATATCATTAGAAACCCGTAATAAAGCCGACTCAGTGCTGTGCAGAGGCTTAAAGACAGACTGGAAGGTTTCAAAAATTTGATTTGAGCTAAGGAAAGACTGAAGCTGAATGAGAACAGTTTTCTCCAATGCTTTGGTAATAAAAGGAAGTGTTGAGATAAATGATTAAAATCCCTATCATCAAGTGAAGGTTTCTTGAAATATTCAAGATCACATTGGTTTAGGGAAAATAATATACAATTTGTACAGTATAAAACTTTTTATTTCTGTGGAAAGTCTCTATAAAACATGGAAACCCAATGTGTGTGTGTGTGCGCGCCTAATGTATTTGTAAACATTTTAAAAAGAACACTGAATATGAATGCAATTATTGTCTAATAAAGGTTGGATAAAAGCACTTAATTAATGTCATTTTCCCATTTTTTCCGTGACCTAATCTAAAATGAGAACTATTTACTGTTAATAAGTTGTTAAAGGGGGTCTAATGCTATTTCATGCATTCTGACTTATTTACACTGTTAAAGAGTTGGATGCTCATGCTAAACATGGCCAAAAAAACGAGTTGGACCTATGACAGAGTATTTCTGTGCCAAATACACTCCTTTCGGATTCGAACAAGTTTCGGAAAGTTTTTTTTCGAGTATGGCCATGTATGATGTCAAAATGGGTGGAATTCCTTGTATGGGCACTTCTCCAGGAAGAGCGCGTGCGCGAGTGAAAGCGCCCATCAACGAGCTTCTTTCGGGTCACGGGAGCTGTCGGCAATGCTTTGTTTTTAGACCACAACATCAACAATGTCACTGAAGAAGTGTGTTTCTGGTTGTGAGGGAAAGATCACCTTGTTCAGCTTCCCAAATAACCCAGCGTTACGGAAACATTGGATGCAGTTTGTTTTTCCGGAGTTCTGCAAGTGTGTTTGTTTGTTCCCAGTCATAAGTTGAAACCGCATCAAATGTCTGTGTTTTGTTGGCACAAGTGCGTATAATGTAAACAACACAAACGTATATCTAGGGAGGGATAATGCCACGAATGTATTGTGTGCGGCGCGTGTGTTGTCATAGGTGTGTCTCTTTAGCTCCGCCCACTGCACTCCTCCACGAGTTTGGCTGTTTTCGGAAAGAATCGGTATAGCTTATCTCTCTTTTATAAATCTAATAAAACTAAAGATTTTTTTTGAGATATGAAGGATGCAATACTACTCTATAGATACTCAAGATTAACTGATTAACCCCCATTAACAAAGCATTATTTAACTCTTTACACACGAGCTAATTAAACAATAACAATTTAATTACAGTGACAATGAATGAAGAACTCACTATTTTTATATAGTCTATCAATGTATTAACTACAGTTTATAAACTATTAACTATAAACTAATAGTTTGCAAATGATTTGCAAGTACTTTATTACACTATAGTTATAAACTGTTACCGAAAAAATACTTAATGTTAATTTCAACATTTACTAATACATTTGTAAAATTGCAAAAGTTGTATCTGTTAATATTATTTAATGAACCTGCGCTTACATGAACTAACAATGCATTAACTTGCGTTGATGAAGATCAGTACAGTAAAACATGTATAGCTCATTGATAGCTCATGTTAATTACGCATTAACTAATGTTAACTAAATTGTTACCATTTTTACAATAATATCAGTTTTTTTGAGACAAGTGACTATAGTCTTTGAACTATAGTCAAACCAAAAATTATTCAGACACCAAATATATTTTTTTGCTAGTGGGTGCAGGACACTATAGTTCATTTATGTAAGTGAGGATAGCAAAATAAAGTAAACTGTGACACATTATACTCAAATATTCTGCATCCAGTGGACTACCAGTAAAATTGATACAAATTTGGGACCAAAATGATTCAGACACTTTGACATGACCATGTTTTCTTAAGTGTTTTTACACCACAGACTGAACAAAACAAAGCATTGCTTGGTCATTGGTTGACCTAAATTGGTATTATATAATTGTGTACTTAAATTTAACAGCTGACAGCTGATTGTAATCCATTATCAAAGATATCAGACATTATCAAGATGAATTTGTTCTGACAGTTCTTGTCATATTTTATCAGCATTTTCTAAACTATAGCGAATAAACTGATAATGTGAGAAAAAGTTGAATGCATTTTGTTTTGACTGTATGTAAATACAAAATACAAGCTTCCTGAAAGCGGCTTTTGTTTTCTCAGCTCCGCAGGTTATTTTGGATGTTAAGCAACTTCCTCGACACTCCTCTCAGACACAGTGTCCGTTCTGTCGCCAATATGTAACCACAGAGGTCATGACCAAAGCTGGCAGTGTGACGTATCTTGTGTGTTTCATCTCTATGGTTTTTTGGTGAGTTGAACTCTTGTTGTCTGATATTTTACTTAATTTGCTTTATTTATTCTTGTTTACGTCCTGTGTAGTCATTACCATTATGTCTTTCTATCATATGTGACATCTTTGTGTTTTTGACCGTTTCTTGTGTAGTTGTGTAGCTGGCTGCTGTCTAATCCCGTTCTTCATGGATTCCTGCAAAGACGTCATTCACAAATGTCCAAAATGTCGCAGTAATATAAACACGTGCAAAAAGTTCTGAGGAGTGGGACTTTAATAATTTCAATTAAACTGAAATCACCAGCATCTGTGCTGAAGAATCTTATTTGTGATTATCGCACACAACTAAGGCAGCTGGAATTGTTTCGGAGATGTCATCCTGAACTTTTTACAGGGACAATCCCCATGGAATTACCTGCGTGCCTTTCTTACAGGATGCAATTGTGATATCTGATACTGTTTACTCTCTGCAGGGACCAAGCCAACCTTTCGGTTAGCCTTTAAACGGTCCAGAACTGTCCAAATCGAAAGCAAAATGGAGTATGTCTGAATCTTCAGGGTGACTTCCCAGTCTTCTGGTTTGAACTTCAATGCTAAATTTTTATTTTGGGTTATTTATTTAAACACCAAACACTATCAGGAATATAAAAACTGGAATCAAGACGCGATACTATGTGAGGAAATTCCTGATTGCTTTTGGATGTAATGGAGTAGGAGTTCTTCAGCTGATAAAAGGAATTCTAACTTATTCTATCTTGTTTTGTAGACCATAAGTTACGATCTTTCCTTTGAGAAAAATATTATCCCTGGTAAAATGTCAAATGTTAAGTTTATTTATTGTGTTGTTAGCTTTCTTTGGATCATAACTGAGGTTATTCGGGGCTAGAACATCGTTCTGTGCTTTGGAGGGCCAAACAAGTCATTTCAGTGGCTTCAAATACAGAAACATTTTAATGATAAAAGGCTGTATATACAATAAAGATATGTACAAAGATAACCTCAAAAGATATATACAGTTGCACAAATACATTTGAATAAAAATGTATATTGTAAAAATATATACACTGTGCAAAATATGAGGCATATGATCTACATCGCACTTCAACGGGTCAGTAAGTTTTCAAATATTTCTCTTCTTTACCTCTTCATAACAAATAGCAATTACTCTGATGGCCTTATGATAAGATTTTGCCTTTTTTCCACAAAAATATATTTATAGAGGCATAAAATGTGTGAAAAATATATATGTGAGAACTGCATAAATGCAGTAAAATGCACTCAAAAAATCAGGCCTTTTTAAAATTTATGCATTTCAATTAATAGTAAAATTGAATAATCCTTACATATTTTAATTGAACAATCCTTAATTATTCAATTTGATGGACTTTTACTGTTAATTGAAATGTATAAATATTTAAAAATGGCTCAATATTTATTACAAAATTAAAAACTTTGGGTCTCTGACAGAGACAGAACTATGGTAAAAACTCATTTCTAAATATAGAAATACATTCTTTCATTTTGACGTTTGGATATAAAAATGATTGTCTGAGTTCATGTTCAGTACAAGGTCAAGTAAATGCATTATTTGGCATATTTTCACAAAGTGCCTAGGGGAAAATCTGTTATTATATTTGTCAAACACTGCAAATAAACACTTCTTAAGAGTGATGCATCTAAAGGAAGATTAAAAAAAAAAAAAAACTTTTTTAAAACATTCCAGCAGATGTCGCTACATTGTCACATTTCATTAAAAAAATAAAAATAAAAATCCATCTAAACTCAAAGACATTTTGACTGAAAACTAATTCAATCTTACAAATACCTAGAGAGGATGAGGTTTAGGTACATTCACAAAGGCATATCATCTGCCAGCTGTACTTCAGTGGTTATGTAGAAAGAAGCTTGAATTCTGTGAAACATAGTGATTTTAGACCAGCAGTTCATCTACATCCAAAGCAAACATCTACTCTACTGCAGTAAAGAGTCTGACCAATCAAAATGCAGCTGCTCTCCGATGTCATTCTGATCGCTTCATATGAATATGGAAATTTCACTGGTCCAGTTAGTGTTGTTTTCCTGGTCAAGTCACGCAACAGTACCAGTTCAGCTGGTCTGCAAGAGCTAAATTGTGTCCACAATATCTCTACTCTTTTGTTAGAGATGATAATGGCCCCTAATCTCCCTCCCTCCCTCTATTTGGCCCCATGCTGGGTTTGGTAAACAAACTTGCTCTGACCATCCCCAGTTCATGCACTAAATAAATGTGAATGTTTCAGACATTAAATGCCATTAGTTAGCTGCCACAATTTTGAGTACCCTAATGCAACGGCTAACAGCTCACTGACCATGGAAGTTGATCGTGAATGTAAGTGAGACACTAAACCGGTTCCTTCAATGAAGGGGATGTCACATTTGGAACAATTTCCATGGCACAATGTTTCTATCAAAAATGTCTAACATTTGCAAACTCGGTGTTAAAAGGGATAGTTCACTCTAAAATTACAATTCTGTCATCATTTACTCACCGTCATGTTGTTACAAACTCACATGGCTTCTTTCTTCAGCACAGAACAAGATATTTTGAAGAATGTTTCAGCTGCATTTGTCAGTCGGGAAGTCGTTGGGATTTCATTGAAATGTTCAAGCTCCAAAAAGGACATGAAGGTAATGTGAAATGGATCCATATCAATCACTTTTTATGATCGGAATGAAAGTCATGTTGTTTACATATATCAGAGTGAAACAGATGATAGAAAAAGAGGAAATGTAGGGGTTTTTGATTAAAAATTACGGTAAACAATTCCCGTAAAAATGAACCTACATGTGGATAAATCATTCTATAATGCATTTAGAAATAGGGGGAAAATAGAACCTTTTCTTTTAATGCCAACTTTAAGGTTCTTGACGCCGTATTTAATGCGGTCTTTATATATGTATACATTATTAAATATTTTGATGTGAGAGTGAGTGAAGACTTAATATCTGTTCAATCTAAAATCAATCTGTTTATCATTTCATGAGTTTACACTTAGAAATAATCGGATAGAGTAAAAGAATATGCGTATTTGGCGTCCAGTCTGAGGGAAGGGCTCCGAGCTCGGAATTTTGACCCGAACCCAGAGTGTTCCTCCCCGTATCCCTGGCTGGGATAAAAAAAGGAAAGAAAAAAAAAAAACAGCCGAGAGTGAGTTGTCGGAGTGGTGGAGGGATGCAGATAAACTTTTGAGGAACTTAGGTGAGTCGCCTATGTATATATAGGCATCATTTGAACGTGTTCCTCACGATCTTTGTAAATAAAACATCATACAAAGTGATCCTGCCGCTTTGGAATATACTAGTCAAGTTGTATGGATTAATTTCATGCTACCTTTATGTCCTCTTTGGAGCTTGAACATTTTGAAACTCACTGACATTTTAAGGACAAAACGGCTGTGTTCCACAGATACAAGTTTAGAATTTAGAAATGAGAACAATAGATTTGGATGAACTATCCCTTTGAATTCTAAAAGTAGAGCGTTTCTAGACAACGTAAATAGCAAAGGCACAGTGATTGTACGTATAATTCTTACTTTCCCCAAAATATGTGATATGAATCTAATATATATTCTGTCAATTCAAAGAAATTATACAAATCACAATCTAAAAAAAACCATCCTAACATTCTATATAATATAGGCCAGCAGTTTCAAAGACTGCTTCAAAATATGAAAAGCAGATCTGCCTAAATATATAGGTGAAAAAAAAGTGTCTCTACATTCTTTTTCTGCCTTGAAAGGTGTTGGTGACAGTAACAGCAAAACAAACCTGCGCTTATAGGCACAAATGAGAAAAGCAGATAACTATTGATGGTCACATCTGTTTAGATTGTGGCTTGCGCACAGAGAATCACTCCAGATCCACGGATGCCAAGACGGCTGAACTACTGAGCTCTACAAGAGTCCGACTGCTCACCGCATGTCAGTTAATGGTCCCTCGGGGTCAAGAGATCTTTTTAGAATGTCTCCAGTCTTGATCCATTTGTGAGCTCAGTCCCAGTGCAACTGTAGATCAGTCGAGTCCAAGAAATCAGATGAAAAGACTGTCGGAGAGGAGATTCCAGCAGGCCCTGGGATCGTAAGGTCCAACCACTCCATGTTGTCAAGACCTGTGTCTTGTAGATGGAGGGTGGATGGCGCCATGTCGGTGAAGGTCAGATCTGAAGTGTCCATTGGGGAGTGGGGCCGCTCCAGCAGCTGGTTTTTGAGCTCCTCCATCAGTCTCTGGGACTGGGACTCAGCGTCCTCCAACAGGGCCTCTAACTGGTTTTCGGAGGCCAGGCCCACTAGGCTAGGTGGAGGTGCTTGGGTCTGATTAGGTGTGCGGGCTACGTGTATCTGTGGGGGAGGACGTGACAGCACAGTGTTGATGGGCAGGGTGGTGATGTTTACCGTCACTGGCTGAAGTTTATCCAGAGAAGGATCATGCCTGGCCAGAGGGGATATTTCTGGGAGGGAAAGCACAGAAAATGGTTTAGTTATACAAATCTATTGCAGCTAAAGTCAAAGACCTGCTCTGTGGTTATTTCTTTACACAGGTCTCACCTCCACTCTCAATCAAAATGTCAAACAAATCGTCCATGTGCTGGCTGGTAGCAGTGGGAACCTTTGTGGAAGAATATGAGGTATTAAGACAATGGGTAAAGTGTTCAAAATGCATTTCAAAGTATGCAACATTAGTATTTTGACCTTCAAGTGTAGTTGGAAATATCGTAATTTTGAGTTACGAGCACATAAATGGGAAAATGGGACAGAGTGGGAAAGCCAGATTTTTCTAACTGCGAGTACTGTGTACGATCAGCTTGCACTTGCACCTTGAATTTGTTTGCACTAATTATTTTGTCCACAAGGTGGCGACACTTGCCTGGCCTGTTGTTTCATGGTTGAAAAAGAAATGGAAGAGACAAAAAAAAAGTTATGACAGTTTTTGTCTGTCATAACTTCTGGAGAGAAATAGCGCAGACACTGGATAAAGATTAAACTTCCTAGTGTGCATGTTCTACGGTTCATGCATGCTATCAAATGGAGTATTCTAAGGTTAAGCATTTGCATCAAAACTTAAGTATACTTTGGGCTTAACTTTAAATTACCTGCATTGTGGCTTGTAGACCTCTGGTCTGTTTGACGGCCTCCTCATAACGGGGTGGGTCTTTGCTCTTTGGGCTACAATGATTGGGGAACGTCGATGGCTGAAGAATATAGTTGAGCTGACCAGGTGAGGGAGGCTGAACAAAACAATATAAATTTCAAACTGTGTAATATGAGTTATGAGCAAACAGTGTAATATATAAGGGATAATGAAGCATTATAGACAACAATGAAAGAGTACACGTTAGCATGTTTTCTATGCAGTTTATAGTGTGTTCTGAGTGGTTGCCAGGGCATTGCTATACAATCATTTAAGATGTATTGAGAGGTTGTTGACATGTTGCAAGCATGTGTATTTGTTGTATACTGACAAACTCTGTTTTCATTCAACCAGATATTATGCTAAAATGATAGCTGAGAAGATGGTTTACTCTCCTATTACGTCAGGGGTGTCCAATCCTGATCCTGGAGGGCCACTGTCCTGCAAAGTTTAGCTCCAACCCAAATAAACACACTTGAACCAGCTAATCAAGGTCTTACTAAGGATACAAGAAACTTCCAGGCAGGTGTGTTGAGGCAAGTTGGAGCTAAACTCTGCAGGACAGTGGCCCTCCAGGACCGAGTTTGGACACCCCTACACTAAGTAGACCTGGGGTCGGCAACCAATGGCACGCGGAGAGATAATCACAGTAGCGTGCACCACCAGTCACGCTTTTGGCTTGTCGGATCTGTGCTCTAACACAGGCTAAAATTTCACACTTTAATAATATTTGTAGCTCCTAACTTAATAAAATAGGCTGTGTGACTATGAGGAATGATTACCTCAAAATGTATGTCCGTATGCAAGTTTAAGGGACTTAATTAAATACATACACCTCTTGCGTCATAGGTTGCTGACCCCTGATATACACTCACCTAAAGGATTATTAGGAACACCTGTTCAATTTCTCATTAATGCAATTATCTAATCAACCAATCACATGGCAGTTGCTTCAATGCATTTAGGGGTGTGGTCCTGGTCAATACAATCTCCTGAACTCCAAACTTAATGTCAGAATGGGAAAGAAAGGTGATTTAAGCAATTTTGAGTGTGGCATGGTTGTTGGTGCCAGACGGGCCGGTCTGAGTATTTCACAATCTGCTCAGCTACTTGGATTTTCATGCACAACCATTTCTAGGGTTTACAAAAACATCCAGTATGCGGCAGTCCTGTGGGCGAAAATGCCTTGTTGATGCTAGAGGTCAGAGGAGAATGGGCCGACTGATTCAGACTGATAGAAGAGCAACTTTGACTGAAATAACCACTTGTTACAACCGAGGTATGCAGCAAAGCATTTGTGAAGCCACAACACGCACAACCTTGAGGCGGATGGGCTACAACAGCAGAAGACCCCACCGGGTACCACTCATCTCCACTACAAATAGGAAAAAGAGGCTACAATTTGCACAAGCTCACCAAAATTGGACAGTTGAAGACTGGAAAAATGTTGCCTGGTCTGATGAGTCTCGATTTCTGTTGAGACATTCAGATGGTAGAGTCAGAATTTGGCGTAAACAGAATGAGAACATGGATCCATCATGCCTTGTTACCACTGTGCAGGCTGGTGGTGGTGGTGTAATGGTGTGGGGATGTTTTCTTGGCACGCGCTTTAGGCCCTTAGTGCCAATTGGGCATCGTTTAAATGCCACGGCCTACCTGAGCATTGTTTCTGACCATGTCCATCCCTTTATGACCACCATGTACCCATTCTCTGATGGCTACTTCCAGCAGGATAATGCACCATATCACAAAGCTTGAATCATTTCAAATTGGTTTCTTGAACATGACAATGAGTTCACTGTACTAAAATGGCCCCCACAGTCACCAGATCTCAACCCAATAGAGCATCTTTGGGATGTGGTGGAACGGGAGCTTCATGCCCTGGATGTGCATCCCTCAAATCTCCGTCAACTGCAAGATGCTATCCTATCAGTATGGGACAACATTTCTAAAGAATGCTTTCAGCACCTTGTTGAATCAATGCCACGTAGAATTAAGGCAGTTCTGAAGGCGAAAGGGGGTCAAACACAGTATTAGTATGGTGTTCCTAATAATCCTTTAGGCGAGTGTAGACAAGTTTAATACCCAATATAGCACCGCTTGTGGCAACACTGAGAAAGTGTTGAGAATGTGCTTGTGTTGCATTATGAGTTCAAAACCATTTTTAGAGCCCATCAACCCACGAAAGGCAGCTTGCGCTAACTAGGAGAATTTATGTCCATGTACTTGCGAATGTTGAATATTTCAGGTTTAAGCCATGTGCCCAACAAAGCTTTTTTTCAAAGAGAGTATTTTTTCAATAGTTTGCAATAGGAGTGCCGCATTCTAAACATCTATTTCACACAGAGTGCTCGGCACTTGCCCTTTGGAAATGTTGAACTTTGGGTGAAATGCATTGCTTATCACTGTCACCTTTTTCCCAGCCGTTCAATCGTGGTGGAGGAAGGGGTGGGACAAATACTACACTGACCAAATGTCAGTAGAGGAGAAGTTAATATTGCTGGTCTCCAAGTATTCATGTCTGTACCAGATTATTGTACATCCCCAGACTACCACAATATTAATATGAAAAAAATTATGCTTGAACCTCCAAAGCGTTTTCAAGCGCTGAGCATTTTCAGAAAAGCACCTGCCATTTTCAGCTGACAAAAAAATGCTTTGGTGGACACACGACCGTACAGAACAAACTTTTGTGAGTAGAGAGAGTTTGTCTTACTTTGTTAATGGGTCCATTTGGGGTTGTGTGTCTGGGCGAGACTCTAGGTGAGTTGCTGAGGAAGCACTGGGGCATGTCAGCCATGGGCTGGTTCTGGTTCTGCCTGTACTCAAACCCAGAAGGCGAGCTTCCACACAGGGGTAAAGCCTACAACACATGCATCAGGAGGCAGATTTAGACCCAGTGCACTGTGCAAGTAAAAAACCTGTGTATATCAGTGTGTAAACAGAGGCCTCTTGTTCTCAAACCAACTCTCTGTCTACTTGATAAGTGCTCTTTCTGATTTTCTCTGTACTTTTTACTTCTGTCACCTATTTAGTCAGGTCTGCGTTTGATGTTGAGAGGGTAATGCATCACCTGAACTCTACTGCTATTGCCAGGGCAACATCAGCGATAAGTACAGAACACATTGCAGGCCTCCAGAAAGGCTTTCCATTTCAAGCTATGTGCCAAATCAGAGAGAAATGCGTCTGGGCCTTGTCATCACAATAGTGAGCTGAACTGGATTTATGAAGTGTCGGAACACTGAGAGCAAAAGAAAAGGTTAAGATCTACAAGCAACCTAAAGTATACATGCATAACAACACAACTCAAGCATTCAATTCATTTCTAATTGCTCTATTATTCTTATTATTTTACTGCTTTGTGGTGCCTTTTTAATTAGAGATATGCATAATGCATATCCTAATTACCCTGTATGTCTAAAGTAAAGTATGCACTGGTCGCTAAGCTGAACAGCCAATCAGAGTGATTTTTCTTACTAATGGGCTATGCCACCAATTCAACATGGTAAATTTACCCTTTGCCAAGAATGTGATTATAGCCGATCTGACCAATCATAACGCAGAATCCACCATTTTGTTGAACAAACAAACCAGACAGGAGAGTTAGTAGATTAACGTCGGTGGACTTAAACTTGAAAAATGGTGTATATTGATGTCTTTCTGCGGTTGATACTTATTCATGTTTATAACTAGTAAGAGTTCATATGCTGCTTAAACTGAGGTGCTACAACGATCAGTCACGACACGAAATACCACAAAATAGTATTTATTGTCTGCAATGTATTTTTCACTGCGTGAGAACACAATGTGTGGGTGAGAGTGCTATGGCTTGTCGGACATAGCAACTAAGAGGGGTGGGACTTTACGAAGGGTCAATTGTCCAAAAAGTTGCTGACGGGGGACCGAACCCACTGCAAAAACTAGGCTGACAGATGCTCAACAATGGCCCAATATTGGTCGATGGACAACCGCCAGCTGGTCAACTGGTAACCACAGCCTTTAGGCAGTTACCATGCAATTTCTAGAGTGCAGAGGGTTCCTATATGACTGCTAAGGTGTTTTAGTGCTTGATAACGCATTGCCATTCGCTAGATGAAAATCGCACAGATGCAATTTGCTCACCTGAGGTGGAGATGGTGCCTGAATTGAATGCTGTTGCAACATTGTATTATTGGATATCTGTGTTTGCAGAAGTGGTGTTTGTATGATTGTTTGGGCCAAACTGGGCATTGTTGTTTGGAGAATGGTCTGCCCCTGCAAAGTAAAGAGAAAAACTCTAAATAAGATATAACATTTTCTTAACTGTAAATAGCACTGGCATATCATGAATGTTAAGAGACCTGTGTGCTGATGGAGTTGCTGGGCTGGCTGATGGGCAACAGGATTTGTGTGGCAGGCTGAGTGTTGATCAGTGTCTGCTGATGCAGCACTTGAGGGACTTGCTGGGTGTTGATATAGAACTGTTGGACTGGGGTGTGGTGCATCTGGGTATGAGGCTCTTCCTGTTTCACACCTGTAGTTTGTGGCAGGGGACTCCGCTCGGAGTTGCAGCTAGGGGCGGCGCCGTTCTCCTCTTTGACCTGGACTGATGGATTGGGTTCAGGCTGTTGCCCTCCACCCTGCTGACTCCTTTTCTCCACCTCCAGCTGCATCTTCAGCTCCTCCACCAGCCGTTGCTCCTGCTCCAGCTTACGCATAAGCTCCTCAATCTGACGCTCCTTCTCGTGGAGGCGCTGGTCTTTTTCGGACACCTTGATTTCCATGGTCATGTCTTCAGGTGTGGGTTTGAAGGGTGAAGTGGCTGTTGGTTGGTGGCCTGGAGACAAAGTGCATTGAGCTCTTGTGGGACTGTCTCTGCTGTCCTCTATACTGATGTTGGAGGCCTCGGACCTCTCAGGAGACACAGGTGGAGTTGTGCTCATGCTTTCGGGCTGTAAAGCAGATTTGGAGATGTTTGAATCCATGGTTGTAGTAGACTGAGAGCTCTCCTGGTGGGCCTTAAGCCTTTCTATGAGGTCTGTCTTAGTGCCGGACACCGGAAGCCCACGCAATTTCAACTCCATCTTAAGCTCAGCCACCTAGAAGACATAAGAACAACTTGTACTTCAGCATATATCTATTTTATGAGGAAAAATGAATGGGCATATTACCCACCTTCATCTCATCAAGGTTAGCAGGCAGAGACCCAGTTTTACGACTGGTCACGGTGTTGTTGGGACGTGAAGGAGCCGCACTCGGCAAAGACACCATGATGGGAGAGGGAAGATTCGGGCTGGTGCTCAGGGTGATGTTGGGGCAGCTGTTCTGACTCTCAGCTACTGGCCTGCAGGGGAGTATGGGGCATTTTAAATGCAATATGAACTTCCTGTTCCCTCATCATTCACAATAAGCAGCCCTTCTACACAATAGAAGCAGAGGTATATCTTGCGGCAACAGGAGCCAAATTGGACAATAATGTGAGGAACTGCCATACTACAGCTGGGGTGATGACAGGTTTGTTAGACAAGATTAATAGGTGAAAACATTATTTAAAGGCTATCGCTCATAGCACGCAACGCTCACATTCCTCTCCGAGTTGTGTACTTCTTTTTGCAAAGCAATAAGGTTCATTGTAAATCCTTTTGGTGTCAGAACTGAAAGTGATTTCTCAAAAAAATGCACTGGTCCGTAATCAATGATTCAACTTAACTGACATCACATACAAGGAACTAGTACAGTATTATGTTTTTGTGTATGCATCCCTTCAGGCCATTTCACATGCCAGAGTTCCCCAGTTTGCTGGGGACTTTTTGAAGTGGATCACAACAATTATGGACAATTCGCACAATGTTACACATTATATACGATTTTTTTTTTGTATATATTAAAAAAAAACATGTTCCACACTTAGCCCAATGTTCTCCTCCAACATAATGTGTAAATTGAAGGCTATCCAAAAAGTATAAATGTATAACTGTAGGATATGTTATTGCTACATTATGACCACAAAAACTGTCCTAAAGAGGGATAGATTAATCACTAAATAATAATAAGGTTACACTTTATTTTAAGGTGACGTAGTTACATTGTAATTACTCAAATGAGTGCTGAGTAATATTAATTAACTACATGTACTCACTATAGAGTTACAGTTAATGTTAGGGTTTGGTTTAGGGTTAGTTACTTGTAATTATGCATAATTTACATGTAGTAATGTGTAACTATGTCACCTTAAAACACCTTAAAGTAAAGTGTTACCAATACTACTAAAAATAATAATAATAGTAGAGGTATACTGTTCTGCAGGAACACACACATTCACTCTTCTGAACATAGTAACATGCTACTGTTATTTATTTATTTATTCTATACATATAACACAAGTAATACTTGTTATGCGATACAATTAGGGTTTTAATAAAAAAAGTCGTATTTTAGTCAAAATTATATTATCAGTCTGTTCATCATGCAAGTCTTTTTGCAGAAGGGAAATACATTCATACAGATGTAAATGTGCCCATAAAAATTTAAGTTATGTATTGGAGGAAACACTTCTCAATTGCATTCATCTAGTTTGTGTTTAATATAGTTGTGGGCTGTCCACAGCATAATGTAAAATGACATCACTGACAGTTTTCCAAATAATCTGTAGCATTTTTGTTGATTTATTTACTTGTCATAATCAAGAAGTTATTATTTTATAATTATTGCTGGCAGAAAAAAAAAAAAAAAAAAACACTATGCAAAGAGACTGTTCCTATGTATCTAGATTCAGATAGCATATTATGACATTCAGATAATAATCATCATATTATATTTAAATATTGTATACGTTATATTAAATATTCTGTGAATTATAAATAATAAAATCACCTTGTCATGCTGAGGTCAAAGTGACACATTGTGCTTGTGATTAAGGGATGCATGTCATGTGAAAGGGCCTTAAATGTTGGAAAGTTTATTGGAAGTGTGACATACTTGAGTGGTGCTGGTAATATGGCCTGGTAATTGTAATGCTGTTGCTGTTGGCTGAGAATCTGGAGCTGCAGGAACTGCTGCTGTTGTTGAAGAAGCCTGGCGTATGCAGAGTCCATCGGGGCTTCATTGGGTTCCTGCTTCTGGTCGGGCGGGATGTACTGGTGATACTTGAGCTTTTTAATCCGCGGCTTGGCTTCTTTACTCTTCTTGCTTCGACTCTTGTCACTGGACTGTTTGGGCTGACTTTGCTACATGGAAACAAGGGCGGAAGAATTGAACACCTGAAATCACACAGCAAACGTACTGACCACAGTCAACACCCTGCCACTTTGGAATTATATCACCAGTCTGTTTGATTTGTGATTTCAGGCGATTCCCATAATGTTTCAACTAGCTCAGTTCTCTTGCTATAAAGAGGTGTCAGCACTATGAGAATAGCAGGAGCTGAGAGATTTGTGGTCAAAACCACAAGTATGCAACTGCTGTGAATAGGTGGGACATGTATGAACACTACCTAAAATCACAGGAAGAGGAAACAGGATGCATGGAGGGGACATGACCCTCATTGTTCCTAAATATTGAGTCACAGGATACACATGAAAATGCATTGGTTCTGAGGAAGGGAGTTGAAAGTCATCAGGATGTAATAACACCATTTCAAGCCGGCGTATGTGTGCACAGGTTTCCCAAATCTCTCCCACTGGGAGAGAGGGTCAGCAGCATCCCTCTGTCATGTATGCAGAGTATGCTTTGAAGGCTTGGATTATGATGCACAAGTTATTGCCTGACTCCTGTTTCCGAGACCCCAGCATCAGTTTGTTCTTCTCTGCATTATGAGTGTGAATATTTCATTTGACCTCCAGTTAAAGACAGAAGGCGGCTGCTAGCACTTCTAGCTCTGCATCTGCTACTCTTCTGAAACTGATTTGGCCTAAGATACCTTTGACAAGTTGTTCTAAACAAGCTGTTTAGAGTGACAAACAACAGATCTACTGATCCCCTGTCTTTACACTTACAGTTTTTTTTTTTTTTTTTGCTGAAGATTTACATTACCGTTCAAAAGTTCAGTTAGATGTTTTTTAAGTAATTCATATTTTTATGCAGCAAGGGCAAATTAAAATGGATTAAAAAAATGACAGTAAAAACATTAAAATAGAAATCTTTTGTTGCATTTTAAAACTAGAAAGTAAAACTTTTATGTTGGCTTGACAAAGCCTACAAGCTTCCTAACATGATTTATCATGTTGTTAACATGTCGTATGTGTCTAGCATCGTTTTACATGTTGCTAACATGTTTGTAGCTTGTTTTAATATGCTACTAGCATGAATTAGCATGTTGCAAACATTTTTAACATGTTACTAGCATGAATAAGTATGTTACTAGCATGTCTTACCAAAACACTATCGTTTTACATGTTGCTAACATGTTTGTAGCTTATTTTAATATGTTACTAGCATGAATAAGTATGTTACTAGCATGTCTTACCAAAACACTAATATGTTGCTAGCATGTTTTAGCACATTGCTAATATGTTTTAGCATGTTGAAAGCATGTTTAAGCATGGTTTAACGCATTGCTAGCATGTCCTAACCTAGCTGCTAGTCTTTGCCAGTAATAGATACTTGGTGGATGAAGCTTAAATACTATAGTAGAGTTATTGTATAAACATTTTGACTCCTTCAATGAAAAGGACTTTTTGTAGCTTTGATTGCCTGATTAACAAAAATAATAAGTCTGATCAGTTAGAAAAGATAGAAACCCAAGGCAGAAAGGTCTGACCCAAGTTTGGTAGTCTCAGAAGAAGAAGAAGAAAAGAATAAGCTTAAATAGAAATTTCAGTATGCTGGCTTTATCAAGCCAACATAATATATGCTGTTCTATTGAACTTTCTATTCATCAAAGGATCACAGAATAGACAAGTGTTATTTTAAATAATTTTGATTTCACAATATTACTGTTTTTACTGTATTTTTAATCAAATTACCACAACCTTTAAAAACATTTTTAAAAAACTATAATCAACCACAAACTTTTGAATGGTAGTGTATATAATGTTCTTGTATCTGTAGGCAAAAACTCTTTAACATCATTTTTTTAGAATTTTTAAATCGAAGAGTTCAATAGGAATTATTATTTTAGTACTTCTACTCTTTTAGTTTCACAGTCTGTGTTGTATATTTCTTTATTTAGTTGGAATTGCTATTGTGAAATTAGTCGGTAATACTTTGAGTCACTGACCATTATCTCTGAAAATAAACATTGACAGGAAATAACATCACTGTGGTTAGGGCATATGATTTACCTTCACGAGGGTGGGTCCTGGCTTTGAGGGAGCAGAAACAGTGACAAGCTGAGTGGCAGTCATTACTCGACCATCTTCTACTGATGTTTTCCTCAGGAAGTCTGAGCATTGGGTTGTAGGTGGACACTATTGAGATAAAAAGAGATTAAAAGCCATATGGCCATGAGAAGAGACAGACATATAAATCTAACCAGCATCACAAGACTGATGTCTGGATAATTTGCAGCGAAAATGTAGGCAACGTCGCAGAGGCAACTTAGCCTAACTTCAGAGCAGAATATTACTTCATATGCTTAAATTCTCTATCAGACGTTTTTATCAAAAGCTAAGTGTAAAAAATTTGTACTGAATATTCCTGAACCGGTCATCAGTCAATAGGATGTGAATCTAAGGACTGTTAAGAAGAGGCTGACCTGGAGTTTGGAGCCGATCGGAGGCGATACAGTGGATGGATCAGGCAGTCTGGCTTCTATAGGAGAAGATGCAGAGCCCTGAGACTCATGACTAGCTGGCTGTTCTGGAGACAGAGCTTCACTGCTGTCCTCATTGAAGTTATAAACATCCAGTTCACCAACTGCAGTGTCAAACAAAAAACAAAGACAAATGTTAGGGTGTTTTCAGACCTATAGATCGTTTTCTTTGTTCCGAAACAGGGGCTTAATTTATTAGAATGTTACATTTTCTTCTTGGTTCGGTTTGCTTTCACAAGGCAACATTTCAAAGCGTACCAAAATATGTTTATGCCAGTCACATGTGAGTAAAACATCCTCTTATTGGTGAGTTCACCTGTTTACGTTCCTCTGCATCATCCATCAAAATGGATTGACAAGTTTGCTCTGCAGGCTTATTTTGGCTTCATCTGTAGTGGTCATGACACGCAAATGTAGCGTAGGTCAGTAAGAGCTGTGTGTGTAAATCTCACTCCCCTGGCCTCAAGAGGCGCTCTAGCAACTGACGCTAGAGGCTGCATTCTTTAGGGTCCTTGTTAATGAGCCTACCACCCACACTGGAGACCCGGTTCGAATCCTGCTCGGAGCGGGTCGAGTAAGACCCGTTACACAAACACTTACTTGATTCCCGCTCTGACTAATAAATGATAAATATATAGGTCTGACTTGCACTCTTCGCTCTAATTCATCCCAAATGTGTTCTATCAGATTGAGGTCAGGACTCTGTGCAGGCCAGTCAAGTTCTTCCACAACACACACTCTCATCCATGTCTTTATGGACCTTGCTTTGTGCACTGGTGTGCAGTCATGTTGGAACAGGAAGGGGCCATTCCCAAACTGTTCCCACAAAGTTGGGAGCATGAAATTGTCCAAAATGTTTTGGTAAGCTGAAGCATTAAGAGTTCCTTTCACTGGAACTAAGGGGCCAAGCCCAACCCCTGAAAAACAAACCCAACACCATAATCCCCCTTCCACCAAACTTTACACTTGGCACAATGCAGTCAGGCAAGTACCGTTCTCCGGATTGACTCGTCCGGATTGCCAGACAGAGAAGTGTGATTCATCACTCCAGAGCACACGTCTCCACTGCTCTAGAGTCCCCTAGAGGCCACACAAAGTTTGGAGGTCTGTAGCTATTAACTCTGCAGAAACTTGGAGACTTCTGCACACTGTGCTCAGCATGTGCTGACCCCACTCTGTGATTTTACGTGGCCTACCACTTTGTGGCTGAGTTGCTTTTGTTCCCAACTGCTTCCACTTTGTTATAATACCACTAAAAGTTGACTGTAGAATATTAAGTAGTGAGGCCAATTTCACGAATGGAATGAATGTTATTTCACAGGTGGCAACCTCTCACGGTACCACACTCGAATTCACTGAGCTCCTAAAAGTGACCCATTCTTTTCACAAATGTTTGTAGAAGCGTCTGTATGCCTGGGTGCTTGATTTTATACACCTGTGGCCATGGAAGGGATTGGAACACCTGAATTCAATGATTTGGAGGGGTGTCCCAATGTCCCAATAGTATATATATATATATATATATATATATATATATATATATATATATATACACACACACACACACACACACACACACACACACACACACACACACACACCTAAAGGATTATTAGGAACACCATACTAATACTGTGTTTGACCTCCTTTTGCCTTCAGAATTGCCTTAATTCTATGTGGCATTGATTCAACAAGGTGCTGAAAGCATTCTTTAGAAATGTTGGCCCATATTGATAGGATAGCATCTTGCAGTTGATGGAGATTTGTGGGATGCACATCCAGGGCACGAAGCTCCCGTTCCACCACATCCCAAAGATTCTCTATTGGGTTGAGATCTGGTGACTGTGGGGGCCATTTTAGTACAGTGAACTCATTGTCATGTTCAAGAAACCAATTTGAAATGATTCGAGCTTTGTGACATGGTGCATTATCCTGCTGGAAGTAGCCATCAGAGAATGGGTACATGGTGGTCATAAAGGGATGGAAATGGTCAGAAACAATGCTCAGGTAAGCCGTTGCATTTAAACGATGCCCAATTGGCACTAAGGGGCCTAAAGTGTGCCAAGCACAAGCACCACCACCACCAGCCTGCACAGTGGTAACAAGGCATGATGGATCCATGTTCTCATTCCATGTTCATACCATCTGAATGTCTCAACAGAAATCGAAGACTCATCAGACCAGGCAACATTTTTCCAGTCTTCAACTGTCCAATTTTGGTGAGCTCGTGCAAATTGTAGCCTCTTTTTCCTATTTGTAGTGGAGATGAGTGGTACCTGGTGGGGTCTTCTGCTGTTGTAGCCCATCCGCCTCAAGGTTGTGCGTGTTGTGGCTTCACAAATGCTTTGCTGCATACCTCGGTTGTAACGAGTGGTTATTTCAGTCAAAGTTGCTCTTCTATCAGCTTGAATCAGTCGGCCCATTCTCCTCTGACCTCTAGCATCAACAAGGCATTTTCGCCCACAGGACTGCCGCATACTGGATGTTTTTCCCTTTTCACACCATTCTTTGTAAACCCTAGAAATGGTTGTGCATGAAAATCCCATTAACTGAGCAGATTGTGAAATACTCAGACCGGCCCGTCTGGCACCAACAACCATGCCATGCTCAAAATTGCTTAAATCACCTTTCTTTCCCATTCTGACATTCAATTTGGAGTTCAGGAGATTGTCTTGACCAGGACCACACCCCTAAATGCATTGAAGCAACTGCCATGTGATTGGTTGATTAGATAATTGCATCAATGAGAAATTGAACAGGTGTTCCTAATAATCCTTTAGGTGAGTGTACACACACACACACACACACACCACCTTGTTCAGGCGTTCTCAGAGCAATTGTTTTGGTGCGGTTCCGAGTGTTCATATATGCCTAAACAAACCAAACTAAGAGAGAAAACACACCAGGTTCCAAAACAAATGCTCCAAATGAGCCAGGTGTGAAAATGCCCTTAGACAAAAAACAAGAGTTTGTGTTAGTAATGTAATTTGCCTTGCTACATAAATGTGATGATTAAGCATGCAAATACAGTATTTCATAGTTTTTTTTACCAATGTCAACAGGCAGGATGTTCTTCTCCACCAGTTCCATTGGTCCCGGCCTCTGTGCAATCTTCTCATTGAGATCATCTGCTAGACGTGCCCTCTTTAGTTTCAACTGAGTGGCTTGCAAAGAAGGCTCTGCAAGGGTTTCTGAAATACATTAACAACTTCAGAACATACTAAAGCTACATCACAAATGAAGTATCCAGGAAGTTAAACAAAAGTTCTCTGACAATGCTCTTTAGAGCTAAATCACTTCTGTTTGGTCAGGTGCATACCTTGTAAAATGTGCATGCGGACAAGTTCAGCACGGGCAGGTCTGCTACGGATTTTATGTTTCAGGAAATTCTCAGTCTGTATATGAAGAAAATGCAATGAATATGAAACAAAAATATGAAATAAAAATTGGAGTACATACATCTCAGCATGTTACTGTAATAATAGTAAACTAATAGCTGACAAATGTTTATATATAGAAAAAAGGGTGGCTGATGGACAATGTAAAATTATATTATGTAATTAATTTTGTTAATTAATCTCATTGCTCAAAATGTCTTGCACGTCATTGCATTATAACAAAATATCAAACCAAGTGGCATCTGCAAACTTTAAATTTAATATAGCACTCAATGATGCAATAGATATAATGCTATTGTTGTGATTTTTCCATAAACATCCACATATTGTTACAGGAGAGGCTCCCTCTCTGCTTCCTCTGGATCATCAGAGGGAGCTTTCACTAGAATACTGACTGTTGCTATTCGGACTACAATTCCCATTGGCACTTATACCTGGGACTGATTGTGTACGCACCTGCAGTTCATCTCACACACACACACACACACACACACACACACACACACACACACAACCATTGCGAATTCTTGATTTGCTAAGGTGGTCAATTCTGAGCGTTTCTACTGTGGATTGTTATTCTGTGTTTGATCTTTGACTGTTACCATTGTTTGATTGTCTGCCGCCTGCCCTGACCATTGCCTGTTTATTGGATTGTGATTGTAAGCCCCCTGCCCAGACCTATTGCCTGTGTTTTTGGACTGTGTATGTTTGCTGCCTGCCTCAACCTAAGCCTGTCCTCGCTTACAAATCTGTTTTGCCTTCTCCACTGCCATTGCTGTGTCTCGACCCTGTATTGTTTGACTCTGACCAAAATAAAGTTGCAGATGGATTCTCACTCCGCATTACACTTATAATATTAAACCTGTGTAAAGGCCAGTTCACTAATGAATGGAAAGTGTAAGAATATTTCTGAGCAGTGAAGTCTTACCCTTGCCCTCTCCAAACTTCTGACCTGCTCATGAAAAACTCCTGGTGTCTTCAGCGCTGGGAAGAAAAAAAAAAATCTTCATTTAAAAACAGTGACATGACAATCTATAATATCTTATATATCATCTATAATATCTTATTACATCATAATCTATTTGATATAAAATGTCTTATTATATAATAATATAATATTATATATTAGGTAATATTATATATTAGGTCCTAGGTATAAGTGCCAATGGGAATTGTAGTCCGAATAGCAACAGTCAGTATTCTAGTGAAAGCTCCTCTGATGATCCAAAGGAAGCAGAGAGGGAGCCTCTCCTGTAACAATATGTGGATGTTTATGGAAAAATCACAACAATAGCATTATATCTATTGCATCATTGAGTGCTATATTACATTTACAGTTTGCAGATGCCACTTGGTTTGATATTTTGTTATAATGCAATGACGTGCAAGACATTTTGAGCAATGAGATTAATTAACAAAATTAATTACATAATATAATTTTACATTTATGGAAGCTTGTTTCATGGAATAAAAAAATGAATAAAGGTAATTGCGACTTTTTAAAAATCACACAATTCGGACTTTTTCTCAGAATTGCGAGTTTATATCTCACAATTAAAAAAAAGATCAGAATTTCAGGATATAAACTCGCAACTGCAAGAAAACAAGTCAGAATATCTGAAAAAGTCAATTCAGATTTAAAAAAATAAAATCGCAATTGCAAGGAAAAAGTGAGAACTCACAATTGGAGGAAAAAAGTAAGAAATGTGTGACATAAACTCACAATTGCAAGTAAAAAAATAAAATAAAATTGAGATGAAAAAGTCACAATCACTTTTTTTTTTTTTAATGGCGTATGAAACAAGCTTCCATGAACCTCTTGTTTACGTGGTGCAAAACTCTTTTAAACATTTTTCTGTTGTCTTAACTACTTAAGTTAGACTAGAAAGTCAGCATTTTGACCCACTTTAGAGACTACTTTGTTAGATTTACATACATAAAGCAAAAATACATTTTCCAATAAGTAATAAATAAATAAAAATAAATAAATAAATACATACATGTCACACAATTTTGCTCTGGGTAAATCATGTTTTAAATTTTCCAGTCAAGTCGAGACCAAAATATTAATTAAGCTTAAATGCATATTGTATAGTATTTCTAAGAGTATTTCTGAAGGTGTTGATTTGTGGGCGCTTTGACACAGTGGTTGCACCTTGATTAGCAAAGACATCCTTTGCTCCCCGATTAGTCATATCACTAACCATATATCACTTGGCCTCTGAAACAGTTTGCTGCATTTTCAGTAAAGGTATAATCCTGACATGAATATGATTAAAGAATGCAAGAATTGGTCTTTGTGGGAAAATCCGAGCCATTAACCATTGACTATAAAGCCCGGGAGGTAACCACAGATCTTGCTGAGCAAAAGTGCAGGCCCAGCCGTTGACTCACTCTTGTTACTCTTGGAGCTTGGACCATGACGTTAGGGGCCCTATACAGACGGCAATAACTGAGAAAGCAGGACAGCTCCCGCTGTTCCAGACAGACATCAGTCACACCATTGTTCTATCTCTCCTTCCTTATCAGTTTGTATCCTCAACAGACGCTTTCTTTTATTAGAACTGCGCTCCTTACCGACATACATACTCCTGCCGCCGAATCTACAAACAAACTCTGGCTGGAGGTGAATGCGTTTCACTTTATGAAGAATAAGTATGTGTGCAAAGCTTAGGCAATAATGTGTGTGACACTTTGTCAATGACGCTGGATTAAGAGTTAAAATAACAAGAAAATAGAACATTTGTCTAATATATAGTTTTGGGCTTAACAGAGTATTTGATGAAAGTCTAGGCTTACTTTGTCTAAACATTGACATTTAAGAGTTATTTTTCCATGAAGCATGCATACTCACGTGGCATGATGCCCTGGTCTGCGAGCTGCTCGCGTGTGCGCCTCTGCTGTAGTCTTAACTGTAACACTGCGGAGGAAGCAGAAACAGAACTCGGTAAAGAAAAATGTGACTTCTTGTACTTCTAATTCTCTCTGCATTGGCACTAGATACAGTTCAAAACAGGTCTTGACCTAATCAAGCATGACACACAATCACTCATTGTCAGATTCTTCAAACAGTGTTCAGCAAAGTTAAGAAACAATGCCTTTTGTGCCTAAAATTCAGTATTATTTGAATATTTAAAGGTGCACTACGTAACTTTTCCGTCCGCTAGAGGTCGCCTATTCAAAACAAAGGCGTAGTTTGATGACGCCAGGTTTGAGCGCAGAATCTTGGGACATGTGGTCTTCACCTCACAGCCGGTGGAAAAGAATCGGGATAGGACTCGGGCAGAAGTAAAGTTCATGGATGCGGTTATTAAAGTTACTGTAGTATGAAGCAGAGCAGGACCGAGTGTTGTGGGAGCTGAGCGAGGCCGCTGGACTTTTATTATGCCACAGTCACCGGCGCCATTTCCGCTTTTCCAGTCATGAGTATGAGGTAATGCAGCTCTGTTTATCATAATGCAGATATGACGCAATTGACAGGCGACTCCCTCACACGTCCCGGTTCATTGGTTAAAATAGCAACTTTCTCACGATTTCCAAATAGTTGGAAACATTTTGGATATTGTAAGAACTCAACTGAACAAAATATATAACACTGGCCTAGTGGTTTTGGATATTTTACTGAATTTTTTTACATAGTGCACTTTTAATATGAAACATGGCTGTTATAGTTAAAAACTAAAACCATAAAAAAACATTTTAGGTATTTTAAATAAAATGCACCTTTTAACTGAAATAAAATATAAAACAAAAGCTTCTGAAATAAAATAATTTTCATTCAGTTTAACTAGTTAACATTCAGTTTAGTTATTGTAGTAAAATAACTAAAACTGAATATATTGAAATAATAAAAAAAGAATAAAATCACAAAAAAATATTTTTAATAAAAACTATAATAATATCTCAATAAAATAACACTAATATAAACTTGAACAAAAAAAAAAAGTGTCATACTCCATAATAATAATAATAATAATAATAATTTAAATTTTTTCCCCAAACTGCTACTTACTGCTCTTACACTGCTCAATGTGTTATTTATCTTTCAAAGTTATTTAATATCAGAGCATTGCATTAATTCAACATTATTTCAAGTATATTTTGGAAATCATAATTTGATTATAGTTAATAGTGGTAGTAATTGGTCAGTTTTAGTGTGTCTTTTTTTTTTTATATTTTGATTTATTGCAAACAATAATCCATGACATTTTGCCTTTCATCCCAAATGTTTTGGGGTTGAAGTTCAACCCAAGATTTGTACTTTATGAGATGTAATAAAAGTTTCAAGTGGTCCAAAATCTCAATAGTACTGACCTCAAAAGCAAACATACAACAGAATGCTGTTTATAAGAGAGATCAACAACAGAACGGCGTCCAAAGCACAAAATAATAAACAGTGCAATGGTCCTATCAACTTCTCAAGGTGATGTCAGTTTAAGACTTGGCTTTGGATTTGCTGCCCATAAAAAGCGAGATGCAAGGTGTTATGCTTTGGATGAGGAAGCACTGATGCATTAACAACCAAGAACATCAAAAAGACAGTGAATGCCTGAGTGAAAGGGTGAAATGCGGGGCGTTATGCACAGCCTACTACACCCTGGCCAGTGCTGAATGCTATTTCACCATCCCACTAGACTGCTCGATTTATACATTTTGAAAACACACAAGCGTGGGCATGTTGGTTCAAGAGAATAACACCACTCCTCTGCAAAACATTTGAAGAGGAAGCTGACAGTTGATGGTGACAAATGGGACGGCGGAAGGTGGAACATGCCCAGCAGACCCCCGCTTCCACCCATCGTCGGCACTGGGAGCACAGAGCCAATCTGATTGGCTGCAGAATGAGGCCTAGCACACCCAGTTATGCTGAAGTCCCGGGAGAGTGACCACTCTGTCTGACTCACCCCTGCTAAAATAAACCCAGCCGTTGTGAGAACAGGCCTGGGAAACTGAAGATTTTGGAAATGGCATGTGGGGTACATACATTCTGCATCAAGCACTCTTAAAAATAAAAGGCTCCAAAAAGGGTGTTTTCACAACAATGCCGTTTTTGTGCCAGTTAAAAAACCTTTCAATGAACAGTTCTGAAAATAACTATTTTTTCTTAAATGATCTAAAAAACTTTTTTTTTTTTCAATATAAAAGAAGCATTTGAAAGGTTCCATGGATTTCAAAGGTTCTTAATGGAACCATAGATGCCAAGAACCTTTATTTTTCAGAGTGAGCTCAATAAAGGAGGGGACCAAGTGCCCCTCCTAGAACCCCCCTAAAAGCTCAGAACACTCTGTCCCGAACCATGTTTTCCATTATTTATGTGCGCCAGGAAGTCCTGTAGTGGGTTTCAATATTAAAGTGGTTATCCATTACAAATCAAGATCCATGCCACCACCAAGTGGCTTTTTCAAAACAATGTGACGAATGAAGCTTGATGGAAGAGTAATACCATAATCATCTTCACTCAGTATGACGGTACATGACATGCCTGCAGTCATCCCAGTGTTTGTTGAGCTGATGTCATACCTTATGTTCTCCGCTGAACCCTGACTGACCTTTATGTGGCTCCAGGCCTCACTCTCAATCTGTACAATAAACAAAAGGCAGCTTAGATCCCTGTAAATCTCACTTCCCTAAAACCCTCTTTCAAGATTCAATCTAAATCCAAATTCAATCCAAAAGTTGTATTCACATTTACCGCTGTTTGACGAATTTTGGCAGACGGAATCATGTCATTTCAACAGGAATCCATGCGAAGACTGGAAGACTTTCCCACACAAATTTTATTTCACACAAAATTTCCACGTTGACCAACAGAAAGCAGCTTGATTTAAAGGCCCTGATTTTACATCAGGTGAAAACAAAGAACAAACTGGCATGACGACATTTCAAACAAAATCAGGCCAAAACAAAGTTTGTTTTCAGAGCTTGCCAAAGTGAACTTTCTGGAAAACTTTGCTATGGTTGGTAAACACCTTCAAACTACCATTAGTCCTTGACGATTACATAATAGGTAGGTGTGGTTCTGAGGCTCCGCCTTCTCTGATGTAGAAATCTCTGGTTCATTTCTTCTGTTCGGTCCATTAAGAACACGTAAGAACATGAACATACTGGTAAGCAGCTTTATAGTAGAAACTGAAGTTGTAATTCTAACTGAAAGCAACACTGCTATTACTTTTTCGTGTTTAATACTGTAAAGTTGCTTGCTTTAAATGCCCCCTGAAATCACAATTTTGTTTTTAGCTTTTAGTATGACTATGTTAGCCATAGTCAGGTTAGGAATAAGCTGGTGTGTTCCAAAACAATGACAAAATTCACATTTAGGAGATATAAGCATTCAAAACTTACAGTCTCTCACTTCCGCTAAAATGGATGACAGATTTTTATGACATCACCGCAGACTTCATCTTCTCATCACATATTCTGTCCAATCAAATGCTCTCTAGAATCTGAAGCATCCCGCCCCCTACATTATAAATAGACGCTGAAGCTGACAACAAAACATATCGGACCCATTTGAATTCTGCACAGAATGCTGTATTCCAAAGCGATATGGAAGAGATTATGATGATAAACGTTTAGAGATTAGGAGGAAACTGTCTGGCTTTACCAAACAGAAAGGCTCTAGTCACACTGTGATATTAATGAAACGCTATTGGCGGTTTTAAAAAAGGGGAGGAGCTGCTTACAGCTGGAGCTGTTTCAGGGGAAATTACCTCAATACTTTGAACAATGCTGCAGGTTTCAAGGCACTTGAGTGGACCTTTAAAGCAATCTGTTGTATAACGTCTTATATACATAAATATGGCGTGACTAGGGAGCTTAATTGCAGAGCTGGCACGAACAAATCTAGATCACTATGATCAGATGCTTTCTTAACTGCCGTATTCTCACCACTGTCATTTTTTGTTGTGCGTTTATATCGTTATTGAGAGGAAAGCATTTTTACATATTCATCTAAAACGCCACTTCCAGCAGCGTGCGGCGTTTCAAACTTCTTTTTATCCCCAAGTGAACAAAAAAAGAACTTTGCTGTGAGTATATATCAGCGCCTTAAAAGTGACATCTGTGTGAGTTGTGCTTCACACATTTCCACAACACTGACAATAGACAATGGACCTTTTTTGCCTGCAAAATTTCGCTAACGTGGCCGCACCTTAATAACCAGACGCTACTATCGTAAATTAAATGAATGGGCTGTGTTATGGCTAACGAGCCCGTTAATGTTGACTAAACTGAAGTTGTTTAAGAAACACTCTGACGTTGACCTGGGCTGTGTTGACATTACTATTTCAGCAGCTCGACAGATGACTATATCTTCATGGGTGCTCACAGAGGACAGCAGAGACTGCATGTTGGCTCAGGTTTGAGATCTGACAAATGAATATACCATTTGGTTTACGGTTCATCGATGGGCACCATCCCAACAACCAATAACTCACTTGAAACTCTCACAACTGAAGCCATATATTAATAACAGCGAAGGCTGCACAGATATCCTCATGCACATGAAAATCTTATTGTTAAGAAATCTGTAAAGAGGTGTTACTCCCATAAGGCATTAAAAGCAGATACATTTTCCAAAGAGGCACGATAAGCCAGCTAAATGAGTAACTGGATGGTGAGGTAATGTTTGGGTGCGAGTTTGAATGAAACCTAGATGTTAATACAAAAATATATTACAACCCACATCAGACAGCCGAGCAACAAGCCTCATCATTACTCTCATGTTCAACCCTACAACAAAAACTTTGGTCCTTCTGTTGAGCTCATTTGTACAATAACATTTGCATCCACTCCAGAACATGTGTTCCAGTAATAATTACCAGCTGCCGTGTGCTAAACTCTGGTTTCCCACTGTCCTTCACTCCTGTTTAGCATCAACTTCACCATTTTAATTCATGCTCACATTCAATTTTTTTTTCTTTGGTTGTTAAAAAAAAAAAATCGAAATATTTGCATTTACCCCGGCAGACATTCAAGGTCTCCACTTCAAGGCAGGCCATGGAGCTGAGAGACGGATCGGACAGTTTCCGTGTCTGGAGTCCCATGGATTGCTGTGGGAAAACCAAGGCAAAATGGCGAGATCTGGCAGGAAATTCCCCAGCGTGGAGTTTGATTGCAGACCGTTCTGACAAGTTCCTTCACCGGCTCTGTCTCTAGACTGCCTGTGTGAGTGTTGTTTGTGGGTGTGTAGTTCTCAGTGAGTGCGAGCGCTCTCTGCAGCGGTTCAGCTCCGGCTCTGTCAGTGACTGAGAGGAGAGGCGGGACTAAAGAGCTGTAGCTGTTAACCCTCAACAGCACTGATCACAGAGTAAACACCAGAGGGGAAGCGTCAGGGCCCTCTAGGCCCTCAGTGAGGGCCTAAACTATTGTAAAAAATAATATTTACAAACTTTTAAATAATAGTTTAAAAAGTAAAAACTTTGTTATTTTAGGAATTTATCATTTGACAACACCTAAATCTTATTGAGGAAGCAAACCCTTTAAATCTGCCTATTCAGTGTCTGTTGTGTAGATGCCCATTTTCTCCATATTAGGATTTTTCAGCCTAATTCTTTCAGTTCTGCGATTGTTGATCCAGCTGTGAAATTACAGAGGGCCAAGCCATAGGAATGCTGTGTTCCAGTTCGTTTTTATTATGCCCTTCACTTGCTTCTTCCCTCCGTCTCGTTCACTCGGATGTGCTTCATTGCGTACATTGCATGAGTGCCCACTACTGGCCGAACCTTTGCAATGGACTGAACTATGGAGTTGATTTATTATCTATTCTTTTCTCCTTGCGAAATTGTTTGCAGCATTCTATATGTATATAGGTGTGTTATTCATTAAGAATACAAAATTATTAAAATATCAGAGTTGTTTGTGGTGGAGTAAATTAAACGCAATAAGCGGTGACGTCACAATCGTGCTGCATTGTGGTATATGGAGCTGCCTGAAGTGTACATATGAAGTAGACCTGCTCCCTCGGTCAAAATCGAGGGAGCGAGGGTCTGTCCATATAAACTTCCCTCGTCCACTTCACAAAGTAGAACGCACTTCAAAACGGTGGCAGGGATTCCCCAGAGGGGAAGTGCTTAGAGCAGTTCGCAAGTGTGTGTCTAAAAGTGGAGTGGAACGCAGCCCAAGTCAATAAGAGACGAATTTCAAATGACAGGAAAATTTACCAATCATATCGGTAAATGGATGGGGCTTCCTATCATCAAGTCTATGATGTGTTCCGCCCGCTGTGAGGAACACAATAAAAAAAAAAAAAAAGCTGATAAATTCACTATAGAAAACGCAAGCATTTTAATTTTGTGCAGAAAGCCAAAGCTTTTAAAACATTTTAACCCCAGCAATTATAAAAGATACCCTGAATGACAGCATTAAGATGCTAAAGCTTTACTGTTGGAATTGTTTGCCGTTTGGGTAAATTATTTAAAATCTAATAAATCACATTGACTGATTTTATTCTCACTGCCACTGTTATATGTTAAGCTTTAGTTGAGAAAATAGTTATTTTGGAGAATTACTGGTCAGTCTGTAAATTTACTAACTTAGCGAGCATGCATATTTGCTTTAATTCTGCATAATTCACAAATCATAAGTTTAATATGCGTTACATACATTTAATCAGCTGCTGTGCCGGTCTAAAGATAGGATTTATTATCAATATATGCTGAAATGTCTGTCGCTAATGTGCTTTGGTCTGAGCGTTGTCATGATGCGTCAGCTTACATTAAATTGAGTTGGTTTTGTGGCCAGTTATCACCATGTACGTCTGGAATGACACACCGATTGTGTGATGACAATTATTTGTAATGAGGATCTGCATTTTATTACTTTTTATTTAATTTTGGTGATAAAACTCTCACGCTCACTCTGATGTTTGCCTGTGGCATTTCTTGTCAAAGGTAGCATGCAGTATTATAGAAGACATAGAGGTTTACTTTTTTTCCCAATGAGGGAAGGGGGTGAGAGGGCTACGGTTCGCTATTGGTAAACACAATAGCTCAAATGCAAACTTCATCTTACACAATAATGAGGAACTTTGTATGAAAAATGTCTGCATGCAAAACTGCAACTTCCTATACTTCTATTATATGCCATTTCAGTTTTAGCAGTGAGAAAATAAAACATGTCCCTTTTTTTTTCCTAATGAAAACATGTTGTCATGGAACAAAAATGACAAAAACAACCAAGCAGAACCCAAGGGATATTTCTGTTTCTCTTTGTCACTTAGTGTCGACATAAACAATTCATATTCAGGGTTTACAGATGAGATTCAACATTTGACTGTTTCTCATTTGTATTTCAGCAATCTTCCTTTCTAATAAAGCACTAGTGTGTCTCGAGGGGCAAAAATGCCATTAAATTTCTTATCTACATCGAGTGATGTTTCTTTCATAGCTGCTGGAGATTAATATTGCAGAGAGGGAAAGAAAATATTTAAAGCCTATCTGAATCAGCCAAAGTGATTAAACACAATGGAACAAGAACGTCCCAGGGGAAGCCAATAGGGAACGCTGTCCCGGGCCCACTAAGGTGCTGTATGGTTTTGTCTATTCAATGGGTCCGGTGGAGTGGGAGCCTACTAGGGATGTGCATAAATTATATACATATTTAGTTGCCTGAAAGATTAATTTGTCTTACAGAACCCTTAGATATATAAGCTGGTTTAAGGTCACCTGGCCCAGATCGGACTTTCCTTAGAGGTGTTTACAAAGGGTGTGTTCTTTTATTATATATATATATGTGTGTGTGTATGTATGTATGGATTGGAACAACACACAAGTGTCTTGAGATATTTTTTTAAAAGTTAGCTTAGCCTACCATCTGAAAAACACAACCCTGAAGAGGGTAAAGGCTTGAATACACTACATAATTTTTGCCCAGACCCCGATTTTACAGATTTGACAGTTTTCACAGAAAATTGTATAGTGTATGATGGGCACAGACTCCGTGCCTCATTGCCAAGATTCATATGTTAATATAATTACAATGTGTAGGTCATGAGATATCTTGTGGGAACACTGACATAAGTATTTCAGTAGGGGAATTTGTGAACAGTGGTGACGTTCAGTTTCTAGAAGGGTGGGTTGAAAAGAGGAAGGATGGGTACAGTCTGTCCTCCAGCCTGAGCAGGAACAGATCATGTTGATTTAGTCCAGTGTAACAAACTCTCTATGAGCTCATAATATCTTTAGGCGGTAGTGAGCAGGAATCAATTATGAGAAAATACAAGAGTGTTCCTTTAAAAGTATTTATTGCTGCAGTTCTTCTGATAAAGGAAGAAATGAGAACTTAGTATCTCCAAGCTGATAAAAAAGCAGAAATGATGCCTTGTATTAGGATTTATTGTGAGTCTCTTTTAAGTTTATCATTTCATGCTGAATGTTATGAGGTGGGCTGTTGCACATTATGTTCTCATTAAAGACACCTTGTATCAGTTCTGGTTGTAATCAACCACATGCACAATAATCAGAACTGTAGTTTTTATATGAGTTTTTCAATGACCACCATGCAACATCTCTTGAAGATTTGCTTACACCTTTGCCTCGCGCATATATGTTTCTATCTAGTGATTTGCTGAGGTAAAACATTCTGGCCGTGACCAGAACCAAAAATTCTGGACACACAAGGCAGTATACACAATTAAATATATATATATATATATATATAATCAATACAGTAAAAATGACTGAATTTCAAGTTTCATTCAAGATGGTCACAAATCACAAGATTAAACAATTATTTTACTCTATAGACAGCCATAGATCAGATTTCTCAGTTTTATAGATCTAAAAGTACTCAGATGACAGGCAGAGAAAAAAATGCCATGCCAACTTATTAGAAACAAAATATTTTCCAAGAATATGTCTCTTTATACGTAAAATATATAGCCTTTATATTTTTGGAAAATATAATTTTAGGAAAATATCATCATCAAAAATTTGAGAATCCCGATCTAATTATTATTATTATTAATAATAATAATAATAATAATATAAAAACCCTGTGAGATCCCGAGATCCTTGGCATGAGGGCTTTCAGGCAAAACTGACTGAAAAATGGAAACACTAACTGAATTTGCAATGGTGTTTGCGTTTTGGCAAAATATTGCAAAATATTTTGCAAGTAGCAAGAATTGTAGCATACAAGAATCATTGGATTAAAATAACTCCTGAAATTTGTGATAGTCAGCAAATCAACAGGGTAATCCCAAGGTCATGTTAAGTGTCTGGGTGAGTCACAGTTTAAAGTCTATTTAAGTGCAAAATGTCTGAGAAACTGCCGATTAACACAGAAAGTAATAAATAAAGTCATCATGTGATGGGATCAGAAATACACACATGCCTGGTGGGGTCTCTGTTTACTTCCCTTGTGCAGTTAATTACTGAGCAGCCCCAAGGACACACTGACATTCTCAAGGGCAAGGATGTCCGTAGGGAGTGGGACATGAACTCTTTCTGTGGTCGGACAGAGTCAACGTGTAGTTCGACAAGGTTCAATGCCTGCCTGCCCATTGGATCAGACCTAGTGCCTTCTTATTAGGGCTCATATACCAGTAAAACATTTATAGAATGTAACCTTTGACTAGGATTGTGAGAGCCAGACGGAAGAAAAAGACGATAACATCAGAGTGACCAGCACTCAAAAAATTCAACCTCAGTCAGTTAAAGGGATAGTTGACTCAAAAATGAAAAATCTGTCATCATTCACTCCCTCAAATCCATATGACTGACTTTCTTCCTTGCAGCACAAAAAGAGATATTTTGAAAAATATCCCGGTCGCTGTTTTCTATGTCCGTTTTTCTCAACTGGTGGGTCGCGGAGTGCCTGAGAAAAACGTATCTGCAGTCAGATGATATGTTGTCAGGCTATATGACAGTGTCGTTATTCTAACATTATTTTTGTAGCTTGTTACGGAATAAGTCTCTCATCTCAGAAAACAGAACTTTCCCGTCCTGTCCTGTCAGCCACTATACTGTGCTCGTAGCGCGCACTCTTCAATTGCACGCTGTATATCACTTAATATACAAAGCAAGAGGAACTACGAGCATGCAACGTTACGTTGTCAATTATTAAGTCATGAAATAAAAGTACCAATAAATCACGTAACTGGCACGACGTGCATGCAGGTATGATGTTCATTCTGTTCATCAGGAGCAGTTTTCATGTTTCATTAACAGTTCATGTATTCGCCATGGTAACTGTTGTTTCCATAACCCCAAATGCCACTTTATTTTCACTTTGTTATTTTGTATATTTTTAAATTAGTGTGGTGGCTACTTTATTGCATTAATAAAAAAATTATTTGCTTGTTAAAAAAAAATAAAAATAATAATATATTATATATATATATAAACCCTGTTCTATGCAATGACATTTAAATGGCGACTGGATTGGATCAGTCCAATTTGGAAACAAATCATTTGGTTTTATGAACTGATTCGCTGAAAAGATCTGACTCAAAAAAATTATTAATTCATTAACCGGACATCACTACTTCTCTCATGAAGGCACTAGGAGAGACAGCATGTATGTTGTATTTAGCACTTTCATGGTTTTTACATTTTCATTCACTTTCATTTAGGGACGCACAATATATCAGTTGTCTGATATTAGAGACTTAAGGGATAATTCACCCCAAAAATTCTGTCATTTACTCACTCTCAAGTTGTTCCAAACCTGTATGAATTTCTTCTGCTGAATACAAAAGACATTTTAAAGAATGCCGATAACCAAACAGTTGATGGTCCCCATTGACTTCCATAGTATGGAGAACTAAAAAGGAAGCTCTCTATGCTTAAAACTCTTTATGCGGTTCAGGGTGTTATGTTCTCAGTTGATTAATTAAACCAGTCATAGTAAAGTTCTTCAACAACAAGCCGCATCTTGATATTTCAGCTGCTCCACACTGCTGACATGTTTCCCAGCTGTAGCTTATCCACATTGTGTGCACGAAATAGATGATGACAGTGAAAACGATCATTGGAAGAGCTACTTAAATGCCACTTTTTCAGCCTTACAGAACAATTTCAGCAAAAATTTCGGTGCATCACTAGACAAAACAGTATGGAATTTTACCAGCCGTAACATGAAAATAATTATTAGCTTGTCATCATTGTCCAGAATTATGCTTAAAATTTACATAAATTTTTTTAGTTTTTCCACAAAAGTCAGTCATACAACTTTGGAACATAATATTCAGTTTTTTATGGTCAACTGTTCCTTTGAGTTACAGCCAAACAAAAACCACAACACAACTGCAAGCCTAAGAACGTTCTATATCGGAGACTTTCGGCAATCATATTTGACACTAAAATCTATCACATTAGCTTACCAGTCGTACACCCTAACATGAGCCAAGAACACTTTGGAAAAGAGTTAAAGGGAGCACTTAAGACATGATTACATGTTGGCATTCACATACAATTCCTGTGTAATTCCCCATGTCTTACCGCAAACAAATTTCTCAATCTTCTGGCAGGCCTTATTTTCTCAGTGTCAAATTGGGGCGGTAGTTTAATGGATGAGGAGGAAATAGGAGCTTGGGAGCAGAGTTATGGCCTAAGGGCCTGACCGAATGGGCTTACTCACCGTTCTTGCGCTCTTTAATGGGTGGAAGGTTCTGAGTGTGTTGAAGAGACAATTCCTCCAGGTCATGGGTCACCGCTTCACTCCGTGGGCTCGGCACCAGCACCCCCGTCGCGCTGGGGTCGCTCTCCACTCCCAGACTCTCATGGGGCTCCATATCTTCAGGGGGGAAGAGGCAATGGTCTCTCCCTGGAAACTACCACAGCGGTAAAGACGACTGGTGGGAATCTCGGACTGCAGCCTGCCAGAAAAACAAAAGGCTTTCAAGTGTTTTGCAGCCCTTGTAAACATTGGAAAGCCCTAATGGGGCTTAAAGTTGTTGTTGTTGGGGTGTGGTGGCAAAACTAATTTACTTGTATGTGATTGATTGTTAATAAACTTTAACTGGAACAGAAATGCAGCTCAAAAGTTAGCGTATCCATTTGTATCACATTGCTTAGATCCAGAATATATTTTGTTGTAAACTGGTGATGGTAAACTTAAGAAATGCTCTTATTTCAGACATTCTTTTAAATGGCTTGATCGAAATCTGCCTAACCTTGTACTGTCCACTCCCATGTATTTAATCAAATACGTTTGATGGTTAACCTGTAAAAGAAGCTCTTAAATCCTTATGGCTGATGTTTAAAAGTGCAAGTTGTATAAGTCTTGATGTGGCTCCAATCCAAGACATGTTATAAGGGAGTATATGCAGGCAGCACGTCTGGCCCAGCTGTTTAATGTGTTATTCTGACAGATGCTTTACATCTTGGTACATAGAAAGGCCACTTAAGACAAAGATGTCTGTAATATCTGCTTCTGCTCTGTCTAATTTTGCAATGTACTGCACTGGAAAATATGTGTTACCATATTTCACACTTCAGACATGGAGATTTATAAAGAAAACATTTTAAAAGACTATAGGGCTCCATAAAGTACAAGACACACAAGATTCCAAAACATTTCACATTGCAAATTTATGATCAACATATCAGGAATACCTGTATATATGTAGTTATAAACTACTGTATAAAAACTTTATTGGCTGTAGTTCTTTTTACTGGGAGACTGAACTGATATTTCGTAAGCACATCATTTCTAAAAATACCCAGTCAACAATACAAGGTTTAAATAGTTACAGCTGTCTAGCTAACACACTGACACCATTTGGTGAAAAATAATTTTGAATGGTGCAGAAAAAGTGACGTTAATTCTGAGTAAAGCTCCATCCTCATTTGGTTCCACATGCCACTTGGTCTGACATTTTAGGTGCAGTGAAAATAATACATTTCAGGTGTAAATATTTCTGAACATATTTTTGAAAGTTAGAGCATAATGTAAAATTATTTAAAGGGGTCATAGCATGAATAATCAAATTTGCCTTGATCTTTTGACATCTTTTTACCAGTAAAACATCCTGCAAGTTTCATAGTTTAAATGTCCTCCTCATTATAAACAAATCATTTATTTTACCAAGCTCCTTTAAACAGCTCGTTTGGATATTCTGAGATTTGTGACATCACATGGGCAAAAACATCTTGCCTCCAGAGCAAGACACTGACGAATAGTTATACACCACAGCACCATAGGCCCCGCCCACTGATGTTCAGTGGCTTAACTATATACACTGATCAGGCATAACATTATGTCCACCAATATTGTGTTGGTCCCACTTTTGCTGCCAAAACAGCCCTGACCCGTCAAGGCATGGACTCCACTAGTCCCCTGAAGGTGTGCTGTGGTATCTGGCACTAAGATGTTAGCAGCAGATCCCTTAAGTCCTATAAGTTGCGAGGTGGGACCTCCATGGATCGGACTTGTTTGTTCAGCACATCCCACAGATGCTCGATTGGATTGAGATCTGGGGAATTAGGAGGCCAAACCGACACCTCAAACTCGTTGTTGTGCTCCTCAAACCATTCCTGAACCATTTTTGCTTTGTGGCAGGGCGCATTATCCTGCTGAAAGAGGCCACAGCCACCAGAGAATACCGTTTAGTAACCTTCCACATGGATGGCAGGACCCAAGGTTTCCCAGAAGAACATAGCCCAAAGCATCACACTGCCTCCGCCGGCTTGCCTTCTTCCCATAGTGGCCACTGCAGACCAGGAACACCTCACAAGAGCTGCAGTTTTGGAGATGCTCTGACCCAGTCGTCTAGACATCACAGTTTGGCCCTTTTCAAACTCGCTTAAATCTTTACGCTTACCCATTTTCCCTGCTTCTAACACATCAACTTTGAGGAAAAAATGTTCACTTGCTGCCTAATATATTCCACCCACTAACAGACAGGTGCCATGATGAAGAGATAATGTTATTCGCTTCACCTGTCAATGGTCCATATACATAGTAGTGCATTTATAGTATATACACACATATTGGGCAAAAAACCTTTATAAAAGTTATACATAACTTATATAACTTTGTAAACCTCAAGGAACATTAAAATGAAAAAGTAAAAAAATAAAAATCTATGTCATGACCCTTTAAATATGTATGAAAGGTAAGTAAAGTCCTCAGGGTTCCAAAAGTACAAGAAAAGGGAAGTTTAAAATTACCCAAACATTTTACAGAAAAATTTACCAAAATATCTCCAATTCGTCTACATTCACTATAGCTAAATTCTAAAGAACATTTCTATTAATAGAATTAATTCTTTAAAATAAGTATATTCAAAATGTATTGTGCATGATGTCTGCTCTGAAACACAAGCTGGTTCGCTTAAAAACTACAGGGAAAAAAAAAAACTACAGAGTTGGCATTAGAGTAGACAGACTAACCAATGGGATGTAACGCTATAGGTATCCAACTATGCAAATGCTCCTGTCAAAGACAAATCCTGCTCTTGGATGCTTCATCGCTCCATGCCAAGCTAAAGACAAAGTGGAGTTTGGCAAAACCGCAGCATCTGCTTATTCTACCCTGACTGAGTCTGTGTCTGGAGAACTTCACATACAGTATTTTTTTTTGTCTCTGCATGTGGAAGGAGAGAGGTTTGCCTGTGAGCAATGTGATGGATTGGACAAATAAAATATATTAAAAATCAAGCTTTTAAATCAACCATATGATAGAGGGCTCATATAGATGCTTTGTTGTGAGAGGAATCTTACTTAACTGATGTCCCAAAAAACCTTCTCATAGTGGTGCTCTTTTCTTCAGCAGGGCTGGTGAGAACACCCCCTATGGGTACATGCTTTTGTTCTAAAGCCATGTGTGTCACAACCATCAAAGAGTGATTACAGGTTGCTGTTGACGTGACACAAGTGTTCAAAACATTCTCCACCCACAGTACAGTTATCTAGAACAGTCTTTCTATAATATTATTCATAAATAAAAATAAAAAACTCCTATGACGTAAGAAAGATAACCTCAGTCAATTAAAATTTGCCATTGTTAATAATTTTTTTAGTAGGTCTTCCATGAAAGCTTATTTTAAAGTTTTTATTCATCAGCAGATGGCACTGTAGTCCTCATATGTTGCAATGATGTGACAGCTGGGCCTTTGAAACGGTTACATTTCCGGATGGATGGACAGAGGAATGGATGGAGGGATGGACAGATGGAAGGATGGAGAGACGGATGGATGGAGGGATGGATGGGGGCTGAAGGGATGTATGGATGGAGTGACAGACTGACAGATGGGTGGAGGGATGTATGGATGGATGGACGGACAGACGGATAGATGGAGGGATGAAGAGACGGACGGAGGGATGGATAAATGGTTGGACTGACAGACTGAGGAATAGATGGATGGAGGGATGTAAGGATAGTGATGGACTGAGGGATGGAGGGAGGGATGTATGGATGGAGGGATGGATGATGGATGGATGGACTGACGGACAGCGGAATGGACGGATGGAGGGATGGACAGAGTGACAGACTGAGGGATGGATGGGAGGGATGATGGAGGGACGGATGGATGGACGGACGGATGATGATGGATGGATGGACAGATGGATACAAAACCTCATGCAACAATCATGCAATGACAAAATAAAATAAATCTATTCCAAAATAATTCACAATTGTATTTTTAATCCCAAATGATTAAATACTTTTTAATTCAAAATCACAATGATAAAACTCAATCATTATGATAAAAAAAATGGACAACAGAAAAGCAGTACAAAAAGTTACTGTTTTACAATGACTTAAATGACAACTCTACCACAGTAACTTTAATTCCAAACTCGTCTAGGAGATGAGATTTACCTGTCAAAGGAGAAGGACGCTTTGTGCTGCAGTGCTCCTGATGAAGATCCCTAGGTCATGATGCCTCTGAAACACAAAGGAATATTCTGTCATTAAATGAAACTACATAAACCTTTCCATTTGAAGTTTTCCATAGGTAAAAGCAGAACTATTCTACCACATCCGACCTCAAAACAGCAAGTGAAGAAGAGGGCAAGGAAAGGAAAGGGAAGGGCGGCTTGCATCTAATCAATGCAGTTGCTGTGGAAACACTAATCTGCTTGTGCACTGATTAATGGCCAAACAATAGGATGATAGATATTTATGGATGTGTGCCACTTAACAGAAGAGGCCATAAAGAGATATGGAAAACAAGCTTATGAGAGTCTGTACTCCAGCCTCAAACACAAGCTTCACAAACAGAGCATTAATCATTAATATTCATTAAAGCACAACTAGACAAACATTCAACGTGTTGCTCTCTACTGCACATCTGAAGTTCTGGGTTTACCGGTTATCTTTTTTCACACTATCAGATGTGTCATGTCAGAATTTTAAATGCAGCTTCCAAACAAAACATCGTGTCTTTGTATTTGTATCTGACTTTTAAGCCCAACTATTGCTGGGTTTTGTTAAAAACATGGTAAAACTAGGGACACATCAATATTACAATTCTGGCTGATAAAGGTAAGCTGATAATTATTTGGATGTTTTTGCAGATAAATGACAATAAATGGCCAGCATTTAAAAGTATATAGTATTTTGTGTATTTATTATGACTGAATCACTTTTGTAACTTTAATAAGAATAAATGTATATTTAATTTACACAGTAAAGGCATTGTATTTTTATACATTTGATTACTTTATAATTTATTTATGTAGTATTTATAGTGCTTGTTTTTAAGTTTTTCATGTAGGTCTATTTTATTTGTGTTTGTTTTCTTTGCTCTTTCTTTATCAGTTTACTAGTCTTCAGCTTGAGAGCTATTTTTAGGCTAGTATACATTTTTTTAATGATATTGAAAATGGTGAAAAGAATTAATGACATTTCAATATTATCAAAAATTGATATAAAAACCTTTTTTAAAGCAAAATAACGATATCATGATATATATCACGATATGAGTGTATGTATGTATATGTGTGTATATATATATATATATATATATATATATATATATATATATATATATATATATATATATATATATATATATATATATTATATATATATATACACACACACACACACATATACATACATACACTCATATCGTGATATAAGTTTTTAGTCATATCGCACACCCTTAAGAGTCAGTAAAATTGTCTCACTAAGGTTGTATTTATTTGACAAAAATGCAGTAATATTGTGAACTATTATTACAACTTTAAAAGCTGTTTTCTTTTTAATATATTTTAAAATGTAATTTATTCCTGTGATTAAAGCTGAATTTTCAGCATCATTACTCCAGTCTTCAGTGTCACATGATCCTTCAGAAATCATTCTAATATATATATAAACTTTATTACAGGCTCTAGGCCCAACAACAATACATACAACATTAAGTAAAAAAAACAACAAAAAAAAAACAAGGCATAGATACATCTAAAGACATACTTTAATTTATGAGAGCCTTCACAGGCACTCATACCAATGTTTCCACAAATATGATTGATATCTGACTGAGCTGCACCTAGGGTTTGTGAGCATCATTATAATACAGTTTTGAGAATCATCAAGTCGGGACATGAACTTAAACATTAGGTTCCTCAAGAGAGCCTGTAAAGTGCTTAGCCTTGAGTCACAAAAAAGCTTACTTGCACTGCTACTCCTGGGCTTTTTTAACAGTATCCTCAGGCAGTCATTATATGCTACCTGAAGTTTGCGCAGGGTCTCTTTTTTGTAGCTGACCCACAATGGTGCTGCATACATAGGGGTACAGTATGCACGAAACAAGCTTACTTTCACATCATCAGAACAGTGATGGAATTTCCGAACTAGCATGTTTGCTTGGACATACAACATTCGTCTCTGCCTATACATATCAGCATCATCTTCCATCTTGTCAGTGATGATGTACCCAAGGTATTTCGTACAGTTAGATACACAGAGTGATTGCCCTGACAGGTAAAACATTGGAAAGTGCAGCTTCTGATCCTCCTTGGTCCTACATATCAATACAACACTCTTGTTTGCACTGTACTGTACATCAAACTCAACCCCATACTCAGAGCATATATCCAACAGCTGCTGGAACCCAACAGTGCTGGGGGACATAATAGCCATATCGTCTGCATACATCAGATGGTTTAACAGAGCATTCCCAATCAAATATGATGATTTGATGCTTAAGGAGCATTTCTGATTATTATCAATGTTGAAAACAGTTGTGCTGCTTAAAGTTCACCCAAAAATGAAAATCAGCCCATGATTTACTCACCCTCAAGCCATCCTAGGAGTATATGATATTTCTTTCAGATGAATACAATCAGAGTTATATTACAAAATGTTCTGGCTAATCCAAGCATTATAATGGCAGTGAATGGCAGCCCAGAATTTGAAGCCCACAAAAACTGCATCCATGCATTATAAAAGTAATCCACACTGCTCCAGGGGTTAATAAACCCATCAAGCATTTATTCGAAATAGAAATCTTGTGTAACCTCATAAAAGTCTATACTGTCACTTTTGATCAGTTTAATGCATCCTTCAATGCATATACATGAGGTCACGTACAGCCTCCTGTAGCACTTATTTCCCTTTGGGCATGTTTTATCTCAGCTAGGGAACCAAGACTGACACTGGAACCCCCTCAGAACAATAGGTTCATGAGTCATGACCCCCTCTGCAGAAATATTCACCAGCTTCATCTTCAACGTCTATTGCTTTTGATATTTATCATGAAATCATTAAAACTGTAATCCTAAATATGTGGACTTGAGGAATATATGCTTGTTGAGTTCACAACCACTTTTTATGGAAAGCAGGGAAAGCAGATTAAGTGACTCTGGGAGCACCGTGATCTTGTTATCTTGTGTAAATTAAAAACAACAGGCTGATGAATGTCTTAACTCTTCCAGATATACAAGCTGCTGCCTCGATGACTTGACTAAGCCTTGGCTGGCGTTCCTGCCTGCTCACATTCTCTGCTTTCAATCTTATTCAGCTGAGTTTAAGGACTTTCGGCTGTTTTCTCACTAGGGATCAGTGGTAAGCCCCTCTCAGTGACACTTTGAGAATTCATCTTAGTCCAGCATAATTTCAAAACCTCAAACAGAATTATGTTTTCAGTTTTGAAGAGGACAAATGGGGACATCACTGTACCACAGTCGGATTCTCTGTGTTAGGATGCATTTTCACTCCACCTAGAAAAGGAAGTGAAGATGTGCATGACTGAGAACTCCGTGTAAACAACTTGACTCTCCCTGTGGAGGAAGATTGATCCTGTAGCTCCTCTAGATTCTGAAGCTCAAATAGTAGAGCATGGTATTAGCAATCCCAAGGTCATGGGTTCGATTTTCAGGCAGTGAATGCATTGAAAAAAATAAAAAAATAAATGTAAAGCTTGAATGCATAGCCATCTTTAGAATTATTTTTTTTCCTGTATATTTCTATGGCGTCGCTGTCGAAGAGTAATTGGCTGGTGAAGTGCATTTACCTTAGAATGTAGAATTAACAAAAAGTTACCATGAGCACTGTAATGTTAGAAGCGGATAATAATAATAAACATTTATTTGTATAGCACTTTTCATACATGAAATGCAACTCAAAGTGATGCCATAACAAATGTCAGTAGACAGAGAAGATTTTAAAACTAGCGGTTCATTCATAAATCTTACCTTCATGCTGTGGAAATATAAACTGGAAGACAGAACACAGCGAGCGCAGAGATGAAAAGCGATGGGGCTACATAAGATCTATAACTCACAACAAAGTTATTTTTAGTTTTTAGTTTAGGAAAAAAAAAACGGTTTACTGTTAGTGACAATTCCGACACCGCCCACACTGCTGAGAGCAACATATAGATGAATATGTAAATATGTGCTCAGTGCTTTCATTTCAATGACAAAATAAAAACAACAAAAATGACAGGTGAGAAAACAGCAGTTAATGCAGTTTTGGAAAGGCTAGCAATAGCAGCTAAAAGCATGAAATCCCACCCTCTAGGGTTGTGACGGTGAGGACGTCACCGGTTAATCGACGTGTGACAACACCGGTAATACCGGTATCACAGACAGGGGCTAAATCGCTAATTCTAAACCGAAAGTAGAATGCGCATGGCCGCTCGGGCATTCATGACAGTACGGTGCAAAGCAAGTGTTTTAAATGAATTGAACAGGTGTGGGAATGAACTGAAAACGCGCCAGTGGACGCGCACCGTGAACGACGTAGATGCGTGTTCACCGTGCACTGCCGTGAATGAACGACAGTGCGGCCGTAGATGCGTGTTCACCGTGCACTGCCGTGAATGAACGACAGTGCGGCCGTAGATGCGTGTTCACGTGCGCTGCCGTGAATGAACGACAGTGCGGCCGTAGATGCGTGTTCACCGTGCGCTCCCGTGAATGAGCGACAGTGCGGCCGTGAGATCGCGCGTTCACCGTGCGCTGCTGTAAATGAACGACAGTGCGACCGTAGATGCGTGTTCACCGTGCACTGCCGTGAATGAACGACAGTGCGGCCGTAGATGCGTGTTCACGTGCGCTCCGTGAATGAGCGACAGCGCGGCCGTAGATCGCGTGTTCACGCGTGCGCTCCCGTGAATGAGCGACAGTGCGGCCGTAGATGCGTGTTCACGTGCGCTCCCGTGAATGAGCGACAGTGCGGCCGTAGATGCGTGTTCACCGTGCGCTGCTGTAAATGAACGACAGTGCGACCGTAGATGCGTGTTCACCGTGCGCTCCCGTAAATGAACGACAGTGCGACCGTAGATGCGTGTTCACCGTGCGCTCCCGTAAATGAACGACAGTGCGACCGTAGATGCGTGTTCACCGTGCGCTCCCGTGAATGAACTACAGTGCGGCCGTAGATGCGTGTTCACCGTCGCGCTGCTGTGAATGAGTGACAGTGCGGTCAGATGCGTGTTCACGCGGCGCTGCCGTGAATGAGTGACAGTGCGGCCGTAGATGCGTGTTCACCCGGCGCTCCGTGAATGGCGACAGTGCGGCCGTAGATCGCTGCGTTCACCGTGGCGCTGCTGTAAATGAACGACAGTGCGGCCGTAGATGCGTGTTCACGTGCGCTGCCGTGAATGAGTGACAGTGCGGCCGTAGATGCGTGTTCACCGTGCGCTCCCGTGAATGAGCGACAGTGCGGCCGTAGATGCGCGTTCACCGTGCGCTGCTGTAAATGAACGACAGTGCGGCCGTAGATGCGTGTTCACGTGCGCTCCGTGAATGAACGACAGTGCGCGGCCGTAGATGCGTGTTCACGTCGCGCTCCGTGAATGAACGACAGTGCGGCCGTAGATGCGTGTTCACGTGCGCTCCCGTGAATGGCGACAGTGCGGCCGTAGATGCGTGTTCACCGTGCGCTGCTGTAAATGAAGCGACAGTGCGACCGTGATGCGTGTTCACCGTGCGCGCTCCGTAAATGAACGACAGTGCGACCGTGAGATGCGTGTTCACCGTGCGCTCCCGTAAATGAACGACAGTGCGACCGTAGATGCGTGTTCACCGTGCGCTCCCGTGAATGAACTACAGTGCGGCCGTAGATGCGTGTTCACCGTGCGCTGCTGTGAATGAGTGACAGTGCGGCCGTAGATGCGTGTTCACCGTGCGCTGCCGTGAATGAGTGACAGTGCGGCCGTAGATGCGTGTTCACCGTGCGCTCCCGTGAATGAACGACAGTGCGGCCGTAGATCCGTGTTCACCGTGCGCTGCTGTGAATGAGTGACAGTGCGGCCGTAGATGCGATTGGACGCACATTTTTTGGTCCTGAGACTTCCACAGAAGATATATGTACGTTTTAAAATGTAGACCACTTCTGTTATTGATTGCTATCAGGATGTGAAGAGAGTTTCAACCAGTATAACAAAAAATTGCCAACCCTACCTTTAAGAATCTGAGCATAGTGACGTGAATATGTTTGCACAAGCTCTTAAATTCAGCGCTCCAGTCAAGTCACGTTTATTTATATAGCACTTAATATGTTGCTCAACAGCAAGCAGCTTTGCAGTATTAAATGTGAAAAAAACAGCGTCAGTGTCTCTTTCAGACAGAATTGTAACTTCAATTTCTACTTTAAAGCGGCTCCCTGGTGCTGTTTTTACTAACAGAACAGAAGAAATTAACTTAAGAAGATTTCCACGTCAAAGGAAGAGGAGCCTCACAGCCACACCCACATTTTGCATAATGGCCATGGACCAATGGTAGGTCCGTGGGCCGTGGCGTTTCAAACCTTCATTTTGGCCAAATTTTGTTCAAAATGATGTCACACCAGTTTGTTCTTCGATTCCAATTGAAGTATATCGGGGCCTTAAAGTAACAGTTAACTACCCCTTGGTTTCACAGACAAGGCTAAAACGTATAAGCTGTTTTAACTGAAAGCCACTTGCACTGACATATCTTAAAATATGTCTGCTATTGTTTTGTCTCAAGATGCACACCAGTGATGTTTTGTTTTATGATGTTTTCACATTTATAAAAGCTGCTTAAATGCCCTAATTGAACCAAGGCCTAATCCTGGTTTAGTCTAAGATCTGTCTGTCTGTGAAGTTCTTCTATATTTTTAAGATCAAAAGTTGTATCTGTTAACATTAATGCACTGTAAACTGACAAGAGCAATCAATGAAGAATTTGTATTTTTTAATTAACATTAAAGGTTAATAATAAATTCCGCAAAATAAAGTGCTCATAGTTAGCTCACATTAACTAATGCATTAACTAATGTTAACAAATTAGACATTATCGTAGTGTTACCACGTTAATTCATATTCTAATGGCCTTGATGACACATTTTGCAGTTTTTTTTTTACTTTGTTATGTTGAATGGAAAAAAATCCTAGGTGTGTTTTTCAATTCTGTTTATTTAAAATAGTTAACAGTTGTTCCGTAAAGTCCAAACACCAATCCAAGTGGCATTTGGCAGAACACTTTATGGCCGTATTACCACATTACTACACAATGAGAACTTCTCCTCACACAAACACAGAATGACTCATCCACAGTAAACTGGAGGGGGTCAGCTGTGCTACTAAATATAGCTGTGAGACCGGCCAGAATAAGCATCAGAAATATAAAAAAGAAACCTCTCCAACGCTTTTCCATGTGCGTGCAGAGAACGCAGTCAGCACAAAGAAAACACTGTGAGACCTGCTTGAGTGAGGAAAGGAAAGAGAGGGGGGAAATTCCTTTACCAATCCCAAAAATTATCCCACATTTTAACTTTCCCAGAAAGCCAGCTAATTCCCAAGAGATGGTCCCTGAGCGCAGTGCACATGGCCTTTGCCCCTCCCACTTCCCCTAATGCCATTGGCCCAGCACAGGACTCACCAGGGAGTCAGAGGTGAGGGATCACTAAACCAGAAATCAAAATAGCCTGCTGTTTTTTTTTTATAGATTTAATTTAGAATCAATCCATCAAAAGATGCAGATTCACTTAAAAGTAATGCTCATAAATGATTTAATCCATCTCAGAAGCTGTCTTCCACACGACCACAAACTACTTCCCATTTTTGACAATATGATTCAACCCAATAAGTGAGACGTGCAGTTATGAGTTTCAATACGTTTCCTTGAAACTAACATTACTGCAAACATTACGAACTTTTTGTAGAACAACAGATGTTTGTCAGTCTGATTCATAATAGTGTTCATCAAGCAACAATGTGACAAACAATGACATAAACTTGATCATTTCAAACAATGGCCAGAGTGATGAAATAAGCACTTATATAGTGTTCTTTTTGGGTAAACAAACAGATCAACACCAGACATCAGTACTAGTTCCTACTCAAAAACAAACTGTAACAATGACAGCTGGGGCAATGACAAACAAAGAGCATCCAACATAAGTCAAATTTTCAACAAAAGTTTAAATTCAATGAATCTAAAATGTCATCCAGTGTAACAATAGTATAGAAAGTAATATATGTGCACATGAAAATTAGTGCTGGAAAAATTGATTATGAATGAGTTATGTTATTCTCCATTCTGAGCATGAGCTATCGCTATACAATCCTTTGAAATGATGAATGATTGGTTTGAATGAGACATACAGTGACTGAACTACACCTATTTGAAGTTGATAGACTGACTTTGCGGACTCTAGTTAAAGTTTTCTGAAGATTTTTTGAACAAAATCACCTAGCAACCATACCTTAAAACCCGTGGTAATAACACCAAATTTGGCACACACCAAGTTAAAACCCATATCTATAGGAAAAATATATATTCAGCTTCTTTCCCCATGATGATACCACAATTGTTTGATTAACATAAATGAGACAGACAGCCTATATATTAAGACCTACTGTACCACACAGACTTAATATACACTCACCTAAAGGATTATTAGGAACACCTGTTCAATTTCTCATTAATGCAATTATCTAAATCAACCAATCACATGGCAGTTGCTTCAATGCATTTAGGGGTGTGGTCCTGGTCAAGACAATCTCCTGAACTCCAAACTGAATGTCAGAATGGGAAAGAAAGTGATTTAAGCAATTTTGAGCGTGGCATGGTTGTTGGTGCCAGATGGGCCAGTCTGAGTATTTCACAATCTGCTCAGTTACTGGGATTTTCACGCACAACTATTTCTAGGGTTTACAAAGAATGGTGTGAAAAGGGAAAAACATCCAGTATGCAGCAGTCCTGTGGGCGAAAATGCCTTGTTGATGCTAGAGGTCAGAGGAGAATGGGACGACTGATTCAAGCTGATAGAAGAGCAACTTTGACTGAAATAACCCCTCGTTACAACCGAGGTATGCAGCAAAGCATTTGTGAAGCCACAACACGAACAACCTTGAGGCGGATGGGTTACAACAGCAGAAGACCCCACCGGGTACCACTCATCTCCACTACAAATAGGAAAAAGAGGCTACAATTTGCACAAGCTCACCAAAATTGGACAGTTGAAGACTGGAAAAATGTTGCCTGGTCTGATGAGTCTCGATTTCTGTTGAGACATTCAGATGGTAGAGTCAGAATTTGGCGTAAACAGAATGAGAACATGGATCCATCATGCCTTGTTACCACTGTGCAGGCTGGTGGTGGTGTAATGGTGTGGGGGATGTTTTCTTGGCACACTTTAGGCCCCTTAGTGCCAATTGGGCATCGTTTAAATGCCACGGCCTACCTGAGCATTGTTTCTGACCATGTCCATCCCTTTATGACCACCATGTACCCATTCTCTGATGGCTACTTCCAGCAGGATAATGCACCATAACACAAAGCTTGAATCATTTCAAATTCGTTTCTTGAACATGACAATGAGTTCACTGTACTAAAATGGCCCCCACAGTCACCAGATTTCAACCCAATAGACATCTTTGGGATGTGGTGGAACGGGAGCTTCATGCCCTGGATGTGCATCCCACAAATCTCCATCAACTGCAAGATGCTATCCTATCAATATGGGCCAACATTTCTGAAGAATGCTTTCAGCACCTTGTTGAATCAATGCCACGTAGAATTAAGGCAGTTCTGAAGGCGAAAGGGGGTCAAACACAGTATTAGTATAGTGTTCCTAATAATCCTTTAGGTGAGTGTATGTTACACATCAGATGTTTTTCCCCAACAGTTAACCAAACATTCACTTAAGACATAACAGATAATGTTTGCGTGAATACTCGCCAAGTGAAACACTGTACTATAATTCTGTGTATGTGGGTCAATGACGTATAAGGATTTTCAACTGGCCAATTTTAAAATACAAAAAATAATAATATCTATTGCAATTGTTCAAACATTAAGAATGTTGTATACACATAAATTCATATAAAAATTTCTAATTAAGTGATTTTACTGTTTTTTCATCTAGATAAATTGGCCATGGCCTTACAAAAATGTCATGACCGTGATTTATCTTAAAATTAATTTCTTTCCTTAACATGCGTAACATTTTTTTTTACAAGTTCTCTGTAATTAAAGTGTTTATAAACAAAGTATTAGCATTTATTTTGAGTTTTTGCAAAAGATGATCTCACATTTTAGTTTTTTAATTTCAGAGTTGCCGCCTTAAATGTAGTTAACAGACTTATTTTTCTTGAAAATTGCATAAAACTGATAAAAAAATTCTGTATCAGTGATTCCTATTCAACCACATAAATTAGATATATTATTTTTTAATTTAATACAGTTATTGCTATTATTGGTCCAACCACATGATATTTTGACACGTTAAATAACAGAAAAATTACAAATAACTAAAGTTTTTTGAAAAATGAAAGTGAGTACATACATGGGAGAGGTACTACATATATATGGTATCTTTTTATGCATTTAAACTAGTTTTTAACTGAAAAAAATGCTATCAGACAGAAAATGTAGGCGTCACGTCACTGACCCGTGCATATCGGGATCGCGAGCTGTCTGAGGTGTCTTTGTGCGCACGGATTCAGTCAGTGCGAATAAGATCGTTTCGTTTATATCAGCATTAGTTTGAAAATCACATTTCATTGGATCAGACTCATGCCATGAAGAATTCGCTATGAATATTCACAAAGTGGAGCGCTGCGCTTTACAACGATACCAAACTTGTGCTGAGGTGAAGCACCAGTTGTCGAGAAGCAAGTAGAGAAAAACTGCAATTTTTCATGGATTTAAAGACAAAGAAAAGATTTAGGAAGGTACCCCTCTCAGAAAAAGTACAAAAAGATCATTTTAGATGTTTAATCACTATTTGGATCATTGGGATTGCTAGACGAGTGCTTATAATGAATACATTTTTGTGAAAACCTCAAATTGAAGCGTTTTGCCTGTGGCTTGTAGTCGGCAAGTGCGCATTCCAATTCATTTTGCCAGCAAGGATCACACATTTTCCACATGTATTGAGTACATTTGAATTTCTTTCTTAATCGCTATTTTGAAAAAAAATTTAAAATATGTTATAGGTAAAAAGTACTTGTACAAATATAATTTATGGTGAGTCACACCACATGACATTTTGCAACCAGAACTAAACTTATCCTGCATTAATAAGGTCAAATCATCTGATATTTATAGAGATTTCTTGAGCTTGACACACAGTCATGAGGGTACTTTTGTGATATCATTTCCTATTTTATGCCCTCCACCCACCCTTGCATGTTTCTGCAAGTCGCACCACGATTTGGCATTTTTCAAATATTTATATTTTAACGAAACATGCTAACTGCTCTTCTGTAATATACTGATGGAGATGCTACAGAGAGAACAGATGTACGACGAAAACAAGCTCGACCCCACGAGTCATTTTGCGCAATATTATCACAGCTCATCCTGCGCAAGTTCGTCGACCATTTGAGAGGCTTAACTTTTTAAGCCAGCGTTGGCAGCGCTGGCTTAATTATGTTGACGGCTTTTGATCTGAGGACACCTGAGATGGATATGAATCTGGTTCATCAGCATCAAAGCCTGTGAGGTCGCATCACATGACATCTCAGTGGAATGTTATTGTGTCATATGAGCAGAGTAAGAAAAAAAGAAAAAAACAGTTATGTGTCCCGATTCTCTTTTTTCCAGGGATTCATTTGAAATGCGAACTAAAAAAAAGCCAGGAAGATGTTTGGCTTAACGGAACACTGATATCTACAAAAGCAATGATCTCATTCTTGTTTGTGAACTTTAACTTTCCAAACTACAGTTCAAATGCACAAAATAACATTTACCCGATGATAACAGGTAATGATAACAACGTTGAGGCCGCAAGCTTTAAGTCAAACAGGCGACGCAGCAGACTAGGAAAACAATGTCCAGACCACCAGGGACACACTATGCTTACAGTCACTATAAATACCAGGACCTCCAGCTTTCAAGTTCTGCTTGAGTACAGCTGTAGTCTAAAGGTCCCGTCTTCACTGTAGAAGTGAGGACATGGACCAGAGGATGGAAGCCAGTATCAAAACACGGGCTGTTGTTTAAGACAAAGTCAAAATTCCTTTAAATTGATTCAAAGACAGGGAAGAGTCCTCACCATTCATCTTTTCAGCACATGCTCCTTGAGGAATGACACATGTATGTGAAATATGCTGTGGTGAACTGACACCTGCGGTTGGTAAGATTCAGCCTGTCATCAATGAAGAATGCTTTATTTTTCAAGTCAATGTCCATAACATCAGCTATATATAGGTGAGAAAAAACTATTTTGGTCAAAGAATAATGAAATAAAAATACTATTGAGATCATTAAACTAAGCATGTGTTCAGATTTGTAATTGGTTCTCTTGATACATTTTAGCCCTGCTTCAGCCATTTTTAACACCAAATCTAAAGATGCAAAACAAACAAAAAAACAGCTTTTATGATGTACTGTATATTTTGTGACAGAACTTATCAAACATCCAAAATAATGCTTTAATGTGCATATATATATAGAACTCAAAAGAATTCCTCTGTTGCACACAAATGAAGATCTGCTGCAAGGGGACAATGGACAAGAAAACTCAAGTAAACCTTGTTAATAGAGCAATCACAAGTTCATTTTAATCTAACTAATCCTGTCAGGTGTGAACACACTCTAAGGGCATTTTCACACCTGAAAGTCCGCACCAAGGTCCAAACCAAAGTTCATGTTTTGTACATTTTATTCATTGGGTTAGTTTTGGTTTGGTTTCACATTGCAATTATGCGAGCGCACTAAAGAACTTTACATGACATACTTGCGTCCTGTCGTCATTATCTATGTGGGCTGCATCTTGATGGTTTGTAAACAGACGTCGTCTGACGTCAGTGTGTTGTCAATTTGGCGAGAAACTTTGACAAGAATAAATGAACATATCGTTGTCACTATACTGCTATTATTATGGCATCACTACCTGCAGCACCACCTATACTCGAGGCTATAGTTCAAATTTGCCAAATGAACGTCCTCGTTGTGCGAACATTTAATCGTCGCCGGCAGGAAAGGTGATCTATCTTCTATGCGATCTTCTTTTCTCAGTTGTTTAGGCTACACGGGAAACAACCAGAACTTCCTGTAAATGGTCTGAAAGTCCCATACAGAAAGAACCATACAAAAATGCTTTCACGCTAGAAACAAACCAAACCTTTGTTCAGTTTGATCAGGACCGAGACTACCTCTTTTCGTCTGACCAAATTTCGTCTGTTTAGTTCGGACCATGGTCTGGGGGAGGTTTCACACCTGTAATTTTGATTCAGGTCAAACTGAAAAGTCAGAAAATCTGGACCAAACACGGTAGGTGTGACAGGGCCCTAAATCCAAAAATCTAATATTCATAAGTATTAATGAATTAATACATAATTCATATATGTAGATGTGTAGACAAGTAGATGCCACATTCAACCACTCCAGACACATCGGCACATGATCCGTCATCTTGGAACGGTCAGCGTTTAGTCACTGACAAAGACAATTTTGTGTTAGACGATGCTTTCGTCTTGTTGTATTGTGTTGGTTTAGCAAAATCATCATCTTAAGTCTTTTGCAGATATAGATATTCATACATGCATCTAACTACAGTTGCAGACGCTCATGCTGTGGAAATAAAAATCGGAAGACAGAACACGACGAGCGCAGCACTGAAAAGGGGCGGGGCTACATAAGGTCTATAAGCAGAGAAGCTGTGAAAATAAGGTGGCATTTGATGCTATGCAGGCAAACTGGCACAGATAAACAATTAAAACACATGGCTCTGCCGTTTAAGAGCTGCTTGCAAATATTATTCTCAAATCATAACACACATTCAGTAGTTTTGACAACTCTGTTTGTCTGTCACATTGTAGCGAAGCCCAGCCGTTAATATGAGAAGCTTAAATAAATATCAATAATAACAATCTGGTTCCTCCAGTTTTTGGTGGTTGTCATGTTCTCCTGGACTACAATGACTGTAAATAGACATAAACACAATAACAGTACACACTGTAAGTGTACAGTGACATTACGTGTCAAAAGGACGACCTATTGAACTGAATTTACTGATTTATAGGGAATATCTATTGCAAGAAAAGGTGACCTACGATCCAGACTATATTTAGGCATAAAGCTGCCCTAATTAAGGATTTTCTACCTGCAGTAATTGCTCATGCCTGTGGCAGTAAACACTGGGAGTGTTTCATGCACTGTGCCTCCCCACAAATCACACTGAGACTAAAGGTCACTGCATGGGAACGCTCAACAATGCTGTCGTGCAGACACACCCATAATGCCATGAGTGTGTGCATATTTAACAACATTTTAATGAGCTATAAAGACTGTTTCAGTTGTTTTTAGTAACAAATACACAGCTCAAACTGCACTCAATGCCCTCACACCTGTTCGAGTGAAGCACACAAATTATTCATTTAGCAGATGCATGTGGCTTGCACATTTTTTGTTAGAATTCTCTTTCATCACTTGCGGTGTACAAAATGTGCCGCTGTTACTTTAAGAAGGTACTTCCAGCCTCTAAAATTACGTATCCTAATGTAGTTGTTTATTTTATAATTAATAAACTTAAAATAATAAAAAAAAACAGTTTATGAAAACCAGTGTATGGTACACATGCCATCAATCAAAAATTTAGTGTTAAGTCTGGGTGACCACAAAAAAAAAAAAAAAACAGCAATAATGACAATAATAACCATTAATAATAAAAAACAACAAATAATAACCATTTTTTTGTATTAAATAGCTATGCTTAAAAAAATAATTTATTATTGCAAGTCATTATTTGAAATCATTTTTATGGTTTATAAGAAAAGTAGAAAGAAAATGTACAAATGAAGAAAAGTTAGAAATAAAACTTTTATACATAACTGATATAATATATATGTATATATATATATATATATATATATATATGTGTGTGTGTGTGTGTGTGTGTGTGTGTGTGTGTGTGTGTGTGTGCATGTATGTATGTGTGTGTGTGTGTGTGTGTGTGAAAAATATAGTGTATATATACATATATAAGTGGCTCATTGAAATGCTGTGTATGTGAAAAAAAAAAAAATATATATATATATATATATATATATATATATATATATATATATATATATATAGAGAGAGAGAGAGAGAGAGAGAGAGAGAGAGAGAGAGAGAGAGAGAGAGAGAGAGAGAGAGAGAGAGAGAGAGAATAATTTGATAATTATAGAATATTTAGTGACGTCAGTTTCATTAATTTCATGACGTTCCTAAATATTCCCTAAAAATACTAAGTTAAAGCTAAGATAAAGTGACATGACAGACACTGTGTGTGCAGCGAAAATATCCATGATTTAACAGTCCTCCCGTTAAATAAGAGTTCGGGTTATGACTCATTCCTCTGAATTATCGCGCAGGTATTTAATATAAAGTGTCACTTGTAATGTATTAAGACTGTGTGGAGTGTCATTCACTCACGCGTGCGGCAGCATCTTACAGATACGCAAGTACGCTGAAACGGGATAAATATCGAACTTACCGTTTCTTGGCTTCCAAATTAAACGTGTTCCCTTGAATGACACACCTAGAAAAGCAGAGCAGAACATTTATTTTCTTTCTTCCCTGAAGTATCAGTTGTTGCTGTTAGTAAAGATGGCCGCTCTCATTGTGTTTAGCCGGTGATGTAATGAAGTTGTGTTAACCCTTCGTAACACTTGGAGAACTGACACCACATCGACACTGGACCTTGCAAGATTAGAAAGTGAACGGAATAAAAGCGATTTTTACATTAGCATGAGTAATTCTCATAATATCTTATTCTGAAATATCGCAGTCTACACGCAGAAATGCGCATAATAAAGGCAAAATGATATAAAGAAAAATAACCTAAAATAATAAACTAAGAGAAGTAGACTAACCTATGAATAATTTAAAACAAAAACTTTATGATGATACACATTTATGTTAGTGTATGCCACTGCCATCTGGTGTACTCTCAAGGTAAATTCATACGTTCATACATGGTCATAAATATATCCAAATATAATAACAGGACTAATTCTGATGAACTGGATACTGCTGTAATAAAGCATACCAGCTCACTCAACTGGAGATTCAAGATCCTTACTGTCACTGAATTTTTAAAACGGCATTATTTTGTGCTTCCACAAGTTTGTTGCATTCAGTTCCTAAAAATAATAAAATATTTTATTATATTATTAGTGAAAGTGTTTAAGCCTAAGCACTGTAAATGGTCACTTCATTTCAGTTTTGCTTTTTAAAATCACATTTTGCCTTGATTAGCTCATTTTAAATGGTCCTGCTGTGTGGCAAATGAATTTGAATTAGGTCAAAGCTGCATGCATAATTATTATTATAAAGTAATTAGAAAAATACTGTTTAACATGGTTTTAGATGGAGTTTAGGGTGTCATACGGCATGACCTATAAAGACTATGAAGTTCTCAAAAGTATTTCATGCCAGCGGCACAGCACTATATATTAATACAAACAAGCAAAGGCAAATACAGAGACAAAAGATATTTAATCTCACATTATTTGCAAATACCTCAGTAAATAAGAAACTAAATGCATGTGATTGCTGATTGTAAGCTTGTGTTTATGGAGTTGAACTGTATGCCTCAAAGTAACAAAGCAAGTTGTGAACTCAGCAGGTCATTTCTTAAAAGTTTGTTGTATCGTACTGGAGAGAAGACTCTTGATTCACCCAAACAGTTCAGACTACACCACCTTAATGGACTTTGCGAGTGTCCTTATGTTTCAACAGCCATTTAGAAAGTAGTAGATCACAGATAATTTGCAAGCCAAACTGGTGCCAACATAACAAACTTAAGTAACATGGTGTGAGTCATAAGAAAGGTTGCTCTTTTCCCCTCTCTCTTTCTGTTTCTCCTGCTTTCCGTTTCTCAAGTCTACTCCCACATAGTTGGTCCTGGATGATCATGTCCCACATTGCCCACACTTCCCTGCTGATAGAGGTGTGAGGCTTAATCACGGCCCAGAATAGTGTGTGGTTTGGGGAAGGGTGGTGTGCTGGGGGAGGCAGGCTGCATGCCAGCCGTATCTCTGAGAGCGCTGGCGTGAGATGTGACTCATTGAAATGCTGTGTGTCTTTACATTCTGCTTCACACACAGTGAGATGATGGGCAGGATGGAGCCCCAGCTGCCTGAGCGACTTTGGAGAACCAGCCACTTATTATTCATTTAGATTAGAATCTATGAATGCAACTAGAATACAATCAGAGTTTGTGTTGCAGCTGCGCCCTGGTGGCCAGTGCGTGCACACATGTTGATGTGTTCATGTGTTTCTTAGTATTATTCTAATTATCAAACCAACCCATGAAGCTAAAGTGGGGATATTTTAGTAATTACTTTTATCACACACACATATACATATATATATATATATATATATATATATATATATATATATATATATATATACACACTCACCTAAAGGATTATTAGAAACACCATACTAATGCTGTGTTTGACCCCCTTTCGCCTTCAGAACTGCCTTAATTCTACGTGGCATTGATTCAACAAGGTGCTGAAAGCATTCTTTAGAAATGTTGGCCCATATTGATGGGATAGCATCTTGCAGTTGATGGAGATTTGTGGGATGCACATCCAGGGCACACAGCTCCTGTTCCACCACATCCCAAAGATGCTCTATTGGGTTGAGATCTGGTGACTGTGGGGGCCATTTTAGTACAGTGAACTCATTGTCATGTTCAAGAAACCAATTTGAAATGATTCGAGCTTTGTGACATGGTGCATTATCCTGCTGGAAGTAGCCATCAGAGAATGGGTACATGGTGGTCATAAAGGGATGGACATGGTCAGAAACAATGCTCAGGTAGGCCGTGGCATTTAAACGATGCCCAATTGGCACTAAGGGGCCTAAAGTGTGCCAAGAAAACATCCCCCACACCATTACACCACCAGCCTGCACAGTGGTAACTAGGCATGATGGATCCATGTTCTCATTCTGTTTATGCCAAATTCTGACTCTACCATCTGAATGTCTCAACAGAAATCGAGACTCATCAGACCAGGCAACAGTTTTCCAGTCTTCAACTGTCCAATTTTGGTGAGCTTGTGCAAATTGTAGCCTCTTTTTCCTATTTGTAGTGGAGATGAGTGGTACCCAGTGGGGTCTTCTGCTGTTGTAGCCCATCCGCCTCAAGGTTGTGCGTGTTGTGGCTTTACAAATGCTTTGCTGCATACCTCGGTTGTAACGAGTGGTTATTTCAGTCAAAGTTGCTCTTCTATCAGCTTGAATCAGTCGGCCCATTCTCCTCTGACCTCTAGCATCAACAAGGCATTTTCGCCCACAGGACTGCCGCATACTGGATGTTTTTCCCTTTGCACACCATTCTTTGTAAACCCTAGAAATGGTTGTGCGTGAAAATCCCAGTAACTGAGCAGATTGTGAAATACTCAGACCGGCCCGTCTGGCACCAACAACCATGCCACGCTCAAAATTGCTTAAATCACCTTTCTTTCCCATTCTGACATTCAGTTTGGGGTTCAGGAGATTGTCTTGACCAGGACCACACCCCTAAATGCATTGAAGCAACTGCCATGTGATTGGTTGATTAGATAATTGCATTAATGAGAAATTGAACAGGTGTTCCTAATAATCCTTTTGGTGAGTGTATATATCTTGGTTTGACAATGCAAAGTTCTTTGGATAAAAGCAAAATGCACATGTAATTAAAAAATATAAAAAATAATATAATATAAATTAATAAGTATGTGGCTAATGTCTTGTTGCTCAATTTTAAATGCATTTAAATTGTAAGAGACAATTTAATGTCAATAATTTGTACATTATTATTGTTTTGCTCAGAGTGTTGATTTTGCAACTACTAACAAAAAAATAATAATTTTTGTAACTTTCTTTGAGAGAAATTTTTATATTTCATGTGTTTATGTATTTCAGTATTATTTCCTATGTTTTTTTTTTTTCTGATGTTCTCTGTTCTGTTTCTTTAATGGTTGCGCCCACTAGATTGAAATTGAACAGGTTTGGGCAAAGGAAAAAAGGGAGAAACAGTTTTCTTACCATTTTGTCTGTCATTTATGGATAAAACTTAAAATTTTAAGGTAACACAAGATAAAGTTGTGCCAGTTGTTATAGTTATAGTTTTTTTAATATACACAAACAAACAAAAAAGTTATTTTTTTGGCAAATGTAAAGGCCCTTTCACACCAAAAGTGAAATGCATAAAGCCCAATTTATACTTCTGCTTCGAGTGTACGCCGTAGCTACATCGTAGGCTGTGTGTAGCATGCGTAGACTACGACGTACCCTGACGCGCACCTCCCCAAAAATGTAACAATGCGTCGATTCTACGCGGACCGCAATCGCTGTGATTGGTCTGCCAGAACCCCTCCCTCAGCATGTGTAACTGCACGTCAACGTGGACAAGGATGCAGAAGTAGAAATGAAAACTGACGCGTAGCCCATGGCGTAGAGGCTACGGCGCAGGTCCGACGCAGAAATATAAATCAGCCTTAAGCCTCAGGCTGAAGGAAATGCAAATTCACCTTTTCAGCATTGCTGCCATTCTGGATTGCAGAAGAATAGGATGCAGTAAGAGAAAGTTCAAAACTCTTACTTAAGCAATAATAACAATAATAATAAAAATAATAATAAAA